>JAEOAD010000013.1:23445000-23872500 GCA_036365145.1 Orientallactaga sibirica | reverse complement strand
GCAGAGATAGGAGAATTGACATGAGTTTGAGGTTAACCTGGACTACAGAGTTCCAGGTCAGCCTGGGCTAGAGTGAGACCCTGTTTCAACCTATTTTCTTGGACAATGGAATACCCAGAATCCATAGATTATTACTAGAAAATTTTTCAGTGCCAGGACTGGGATCCCTTCCAGTGAGTTGTTGGTCAGGGAGGTCCCTGATACCCCCAAAACATTACAGGCTGTTGCCAAGGCTTTTGGTTTCCCACCAGGAATAGATGGTAAGACCCTGTTGCTGAAGACTCCACATACTTGGACTCCATGGTCACTGAGAAATCCTGCTGGAGCTGAGCTGAAAACCTCCTCTGTGTGGACCAGCTGACAGAAAGCTGGAAAAAGCTACACTGCATGCAGTTCAATGGGAGAGAGAGAAATCACTAGTGAAGGTACTCAACAGTGGACACTGTAAGCCTTAAATTTGGCCAGCCAGGCCAAATGAGCCAATGGGTGTAATAGTGGCATGTCTGTTATGGGGGAAACTAACCACTCTCTAATTGGACTGGAGGCTCGCTCCACAGGACAGAATACATGCCTGATACTGAAAACCTATGATGGGGAAAGTCATGAGCCCTAAGGGTGTAACATCTGCTGGTGTTTGGCTAAATGTATATACTATGCTCACCAAACTGCCTGGTAAGCACTTCTCTTAATGTTCATATTTTTATATTAATGCTACAGTGTTTAAAGTATTTGTCTGCAAAGCCAAAGGACATAGGTTCGATTCCCAGGACCCATGTTAGCCAGATGCACAAGGGGACGCACACATCTGGAGTTCATTTGCAGTGGCTGGAGGCCACATTCTCTGTCTCTCTCTCTCTCCCCCTCTTTCTCTGTCTAATAAATAAATAAAAATACACGCCTTTAATCCCAGCACTCAGGAGGCAGAGGTAGGAGGGTCACTGTGAGTTGGAGGCCAGCCTGAGAGTACATAGTTAATTCCAGGTCAGCCTGGACTAAAGTGACACCTTACCTTGAAAAAACAAAATAAAACAAAAATAATAATAAAAATAATAAATAAGTAGCCAGCCATGCCTTTAATCCCAGCACCCAGGAAGCAGAAGTAGGAGGATCTCTGTGAGTTTGAGGCCAGCCTGCAACTACAAAGTGAATTCCAGGTCAGCTAGAGAGAGACCCTACCTCAAAAGTAAATAAATAATAAATAAATAAAAGGGGATGCACTTTACCCCTTCCTGCCTTGTGGGCAGGAACTTTTATTTTTCTTTTCTCCTTCTTTCCTTTTCTTTTTCCTTTTTTTTTTTTTTTTTTTTTTGAGCAGGAGATAGGGTATCACTCTAACCCACTCTAACCCAGACTGACCTAGAAATAACTGTGTAATCCCAGGTTGGCCTCAAACTCATAGTGATCCTCCTACCTTAGCCTCCTGAGTGTTGGGACTAGAAGCCACCATGCCTGCCTTTTTTCCTTCTTTTAATCTAATAAAGTCTGACAAAAAAGAAAGAAAGAGTGAAAGAAAGAAAGAGAGCTGGAGAGATGGCTTAGCGGTTAAGGCACTTACCAGCAAAGCCAAAGGACCCAGGTTCAATTCCCCAGTATCCACATAAACCAGATGCACATGGTGGCACATGCGTCTGGAGTTTGTTTGCAGCTGCTGAAGGCTGTAGTGCGCCCATTCTTTCTATCCGTCTCTTCCTCTCTCTCAGATAAAATAAATAAATTAAAAAAAAATAAAAAGTGGTATCCGCAGACACTACTTGTGATGGATTGAGTATCCCCTTCAAAACTGAAATCAAATTGACACAATAACAGTATTATAAGGCGGGACTTTTTTTTTTTGGTTTTTCAAGGTAGGGTCTCACTCTGGTCCAGGCTGAACTCTCGGCGATCCTCCTACCTCTGCCTCCCGAGTGCTGGGATTAAAGGCGTCTGCCACCACGCCCGGCTTTATAAGGCGGGACTTTTAAGATATAGTGTTGTGGCCCGGCGTGGTAGTGCACGCCTTTAATCCCAGCACTCGGGAGGCAGAGGTGAGAGGATTGTCATGAGTTCGAGGCCACCCTGAGACTACATAGCAAATTTCAGGTCAGCCTGGGCTAGAGCGAAACCCTACTTCAAAAAAAAAAAAAAAAAAAAAGAAAAGAAAAAAAAGAAAAAAGAAAAAAAGAGTTTTGTCATATTTACCCCAGGTTTCGTGTGTGAGTGGTTGTTTGTTGACACAGCATATGGCCCTTGCCAATAGCAAACACTGTATTTCTATGGCTTATAATATATCCTGTCCTGGTATTCTGTGATAGTAGCAGAAAATGGCTCAAGACTTGGCCCTACTACACACATGTAGATACCTCCATTTTCAGGCACCTTGCACTACAAGACTGCAAATTGTCACTAACCAATTCATTCATCTTAAAACCAGGGTGGCGAGCCGGGCGTGGTGGCGCAAATCCAGGCACTCGGGAGGCAGAGGTGAGTTCGAGGCCACCCTGAGACTACATAGTGAATTCCAGGTCAGCCTGGACCAGAGTGAAACCCTACCTCCATTTCAACTTTTCACTTAAAAAAAATTTTTTTAGCTGGGCATGGTGGTGCACGCTTTTAATCCCAGCACTCAGGAGGCATAGGTAGGAGGATTGCCATGAGTTTGAGGCCACCCTGATACTACATAGTGAATTCCAGGTCAGCCTGAGCTAGAGCAAAACACTACTTCAAAAAAACAAAACAAACAAAAAAGATTTTTAGTAACCCAGACCCAGAAAGCCAAACATCACATGTTCTCTCTCATATGTGGATCCTAGCTACAAATGATTGGACTTCTATGTGAGTAGGAATAAAACTCAGTAGCAGAAGCCAGTAAGCTAAATCAAAATCTAAGAGGATATAGGGGCTAGAGAAATGGCTTAGCAGTTAAAGCGTTGGCCTGTGAAGCCAAAGGATCCCAGTTCGATTCTCCAGGACCCATGTAAGCCAGATACACAAGGGGCACATGCCCTGGCGTGCCCATTATCTCTCTGTCTGCCTCTCTTCTATCTTTCTCCCTCTCTCTCTCTCTCTCTCTCTGCTTGCAAATAAATAAATAAAAATAAAAACACAATCTAAGAGGATATAAATAAGTCATATGGAAACCTGTTTTTCTGGACAATGGAACACTCAGAAGCCATAGATTGTTACTAGAAATTTTTCAGTGCCAGGGATGGGATACCTTCCAGTAAGTAGTTGGCCAGGGAGGTCCTGATACCCCCAAAACATTAAAGGCCATTGCTGAGGCCCTTGGTTTCCCACCAGGAATAGATGGTAAGACCCTATTGCTGAAGACCACATACTTGGGCTGCAAGGTCACTGAGAACTCCTGCTGGAGCTGAGCTGAAAGCCTCCTCCATGTGGACCAGCTGACAGAAAGTTGGAAAAAGCTATGCTGCATGCAATTCAATGGGAGAGAGAGAAATCACCAGTGGAGATACTCAACAGTGGACACTGCAAGCCTTAAATTTGGCCAGCCAGGCCAAATGAGCTAATGGGTGCAATAGTGGCATGTCTGTTACGGGGAAAAACAACCGCTCTCTGATTGGACTGGAGGCCTGCTCCATGGGAGGGAACACATCCCTGATACCTAAAACGTACAACAGGAGTAGTCATGAGACCTAGGGGTGTAATGTCTGCTGGTGTTTGGCTAAATGTATATACTATGCTCACCAACCTGCCCAGTAAGCACTTCTCTTAATGTTCATACCCATATATTAATGCTACTCTCACTTTTGGTTAGAGAAGCTTTTCTTTTCAGATGGCAGTGACCTTGGGATGACTCAGAAGGCACCACGGTGCTGAGAAGAAGTGACAGAGTGCTCAGCACTGAAACATCTCTAACACACCTTCCAAGGCTCAGGGACCATTGCAGAAGAATTGGCAGAAAGAATGTAAGAGCCAAAGGAAGGGTAGGACTCCTTATAACGTGCTCCTCCAGACACAAAATGGCCTCAATATCCATGACCTTACAGTGTGTGACACTACCAACACAAGACCATCCTAATAGGAGGAAAAGATGATGACATCAAAATAAAAGAGAGACTGAAGCCGGGCGTGGTGGTGCACTCAGGAGGCAGAGGTAGGAGGATCACCTTGAGTTTGAGGCTACCCTGAGAATATAGAGTGGATTCCAGGTCAGCCTGAGCTAGAGTGAGACCTTACCATGAACCCCCAAAAAAAAAAAAAAAAAAAGAGAGAGACACTGATTGAGAGGGGGAAGGGGTATGATGGAGAGTGTAGTTTCAAAGCGGAAAGTGGGGGGAGAGGGAGGGATATTGTCTACAATTATGGAAGTTGTCAACAAAAAATAAATTTAAAAAAATTAAAAAGATTTTTATTTTATGTATTTGAACACGTGTGCATGAGAGAGAGAGCACATGCATACCAGGGCCTCTAGCCACTGCAAACAAACTCCAGACATGTGCCCCCTTGTGCATCTGGTTTACATGGGTATTGGGGATTCAAACCTGGATCCTTTGGCTTTGCAGGCAAAAGCCTTAACCACTAAGCCATCTCTCCAACCCTTACCTCCATGCTTAATCCATCACTTCAATCTGCCCATTTCCCTTCCTAAACCTATTTAAACTGCTTCTCCTTCTCCAGCGGCCATTCCACATCCTAGCCAAAGCCACCACCATCGTTCACCTTCTGCAGGACCTCCTAGAACTGGACTTGGAACAGGCCTTGCTTGAAAAGTTGCCTCCTATAGACAACAAATCTGAAACCTGTGTGGTGGCACACTCCTGTAGTCCCAGCACTCTAGAGACTGAGGCATGAGAATCATCTTGAGTTTGAGGCCAACCTAGGCTACAGAGTGAGACCCTACCTTATAAAACCAAAGAAAGAAAGAAAGAAAGAAAGAAAGAAAGAAAGAAAGAAAGAATACAAAAGCTTTGTTAATTTCATGAGGTCCCAGCGGTTGATCTGTGGTTTTATTCCCTGAGGAATTGGGGTTTTATTTATTTATTTAGTTAGTTAGTTAGTTAGTTAGTTATTTTTGTTTTGTTTTATGAGGTAGGGTCTCACTCTGTCCCAGGCTGACCTGAACTAACTATGTAGTCTCAGGGTGGCCTCAAAGAAATTACAAAGCTTTTGTACAGCTAAGGACACTGTGAGTAGAGCAAAGAGACAACCTACAGAATGGGAGAAAATCTTTGCCAGCTATACATCTGACAGAAGATTAATATCTAGGATATATAAAGAACTCAAAAAATTAAATAATAAGGGGCTGGAGGGATGGCTTAGTGGTTAAAGTGTTTGCCTGCAAAGCCAAAGGATCCGGGTTCAATTCCCCAGGACCCACGTTAGCCAGATGCACAAGGGGGCACATGTATCTGGAGTTCGTCTGCAGTGGCTGGAGGCCCTAGCATGCCCATTCTCTCTCTCTCTCTCTTTTTCTCTGTCAAATAAATAAATAATATTTTTAAAAATATTAAGAAGAGCTCTGTCAAGCATAAGAGGTAAATAATATTTTTGAAAAAATAGGTCAGCCTGGACCAGAAGACCCTACCTTGCAAACAAAAAAAAAAAAAAAAAAAAATTAAGAAGAAATCAAACAACCCAATTAAAAATGGGCTATGGAACTAAATAGAGTTCTCAGAAGAAATACAGATGGCATATAAACATCTAAAAAAATGTTCCACATCCCTAGCCATCAGGGAAATGAAGATTAAAACTATGTTGAGATTCCATCTCACTCCTGTCAGATTGGCTACCATCATGAAAAAAAATGACTATAAATGTTGGTGATGCCCGGCGTGGTGGCGCACACCTTTAATCCCAGCACTGGGGAGGCAGAGGTAGGAGGATTGCCATGAGTTCAAGGCCACCCTGAGACTACATAGTGAATTCCAGGTCAGCCTGAGCTACAGTGGGACCCTACCTGGAAAAAAAATTGCTGGCAAAGATGCGGAAAAAAGAGAAATCCTTCTACACTGTTGGTGGGAATGCACTCTGGTCCAGGCAATGTGGAAATCAGTGTGGAGGTTCCTGAGACAGCTAAAAATAGATTTACCATATGACACAGCTATACCACTCCTAGGCATATATCCTAAGGACTCGTCTCACTACCTTAGAGATACTTGCTCGACCATGTTTATTGCCACTCTATTCACAATAGTTAGGAAATGGAACCAGCCTAGATGTCCCTCAACTGATGAGTGGATAATGAAGATGTGGCACATTTACACAACGGAGTTCTACTCAGCGGTAAAGAAAAATGAAGTTATGAAATTTGCAGGAAAATGGATCTGGAGGGCTGGAGAAATGGCTTAGAGGTTGTAGCAGAAAAAGATGAACTTCCAGACCAGGCACAGTTATGGAGGAAGGGATATTATTTTGCACAGATCCAGGGGAAAATGGATCCTGGAGGGCCAAGCAGAGAGAATGGCCAACCAGCCACCACAGTACACAGAGCAAAACTACTGCCAAAAGGTCACACAGCAGACTTCAGGAACTCCTGCTGGCACATTTGCATATCTTTACAATGGAATCTCAAACCATCACCACACCTTAAGACCAGGCCCCAGTGACCTTGCCTCTAGCAAGGAAGATGCAAACTATAACTAATAAAACGTTGAATATATTGGGGACATATATTCAAACTACCAGAGACCCTTGCCTGTGAAGCCTAAGGACCCCGTTGGACCCACAAGCCAGTTGCAAGGAGGCGCATGCATCTGGAGTTCATTTGCAGTGGCTGGAGGACCTGGCATGCCCATTCTTTCTCTCTCTCTCCCTGCTTGTTCCTGTCTCTCTCTTTCAAATAAATAAATAAAAATAAAATATTAAAAAATTATTTAAAAAAGAAATATTTAAAAATGGATCTGGAAAGGATTATACTTAGTGAAGTAAACCCAGGCCAAATGTCACATGTTCTCTCTCATATGTGGATCCTCGCTACAAATGATTGGACTTCTATGTGAGTAGGAACAAAACTCAGTAGCAGAAGCCAGTAAGCTAGAAAGGGGATATAAAGGGAATAGAAAGAAAGGGAGTGGGGACTAAATAGGATGGATTTGTGTATATATATATATATATATATATATATATATATATATATATATATATATATATATATATATGTAGAAGAACAGATTAATGGGGGTGAAAAGGCCTATATGAGGTCAGGGGAAGAGATTGAGTAAAGGAACGGTGGAGACAGGGCTAATCAAAATCTAAGAAGGTATAAATAAGTCATATGCAAACCTACTTTTCTGGACAATGGAACACTCAGAAGCCATAGATTGTTACTAGAAAATTTTCAGTGCCAGGGATGGGATACCTTCCAGTGAGTTGTTGGCCAGGGAGGTCACAGATACCCCAAAACATTAAAGGCCATTGCTGAGGCCCTTAGTTTCCCACCAGGAATAGATGGTAAGACCCTATTGCTGAAGACTCCACATACTTGGGCTGCAAGGTCACTGAGAAATCCTGCTGGAGCTGAGCTGAAAGCCTCCTCCATGTGGACCAGCTGACAGAAGCTGGAAAAAGCTACGCTGCATGCAGTTTAATGGGAGAGAGAGAAATCACCAGAGAAGACACTCAAAAGTAAACACTACAAACTTTAAATTTGGCCAGCCAGGCCAAATGAGCCAATGAGTGCAATAATGTCATGTCTGTTATGGGGGAAACCGACCATAACCAATCTCTAATTGGACGGGAGGCCCACTCCATGGGAAGGAATACATCCCTGATACTGAAAACCTACAACAGGGGTAGTCATGAGCCCTAGGGGTGTAACGTCTGCTGGTGTCTGTCTAAATGTATATACTATGCTCACCAAACTGCCCAGTAAGCACTTCTCTTAATGTCCACACCCATATATTAATGCTACTCTCATTTTTTGTTAGAGAAGCTTCTCTTTTCAGATGGTGGTGACCTTGGGATGACTCAGAAGGCACTATGGTGCTGAGAAGAAGGGTCAGAGGAGTGCTCAACACTGAAACATCTCTAACACACCTTCCAAGGTTCAGGGTCCATTGTAGAAGAGGTGGCGGAAAGAATGTAAGAGTCAAAGGAAGGGTAGGACTCCTTACAAAATGGCCTGGATATCCATGACCTCACAGTGCCTGACACTACCTACACAAAACCATCCTAATAGGAGGAAAAGATGATGACATCAAAATAAAAGAGAGACTGATTAAGGGGGGGGGGAATGAAGTACCATGGGATGCTGTCTACAACTAAGGAAGCTGTCAATAAAAAAATAAATAAAGGGCTGGAGAGATGGCGGTTAAACACTTGCCTATGAAGCCTAAGGACTCCGGTTCGAGGCTCCATTCTCCAGGACCCACGTAAGCCAGATGCACAAGGGAGTGCATGCATCTGGAGTTTGTTTGCAGTGGCTGGAGGCCCTGGCGCACCCATTCTCTCTCTCTCTCTCTCTGTCTCTCTCTCTGCCTATTTCTGTATCTCTCTCTCAAATAAATAAATAAATAAAATATTTTAAAAAAAAGAAAAAGAAAAAAATAAATAAAGGGCTGGAGAGATGGCTTAGTGGTTAAGGCGCTAGCCTGCTAAGCCTAAGAACCGGGTTCCAATCTCCAGGTCCCACGTTTAGCCAGGTGCAAAGTGACACAAGGGCGCAATGCCGCACTTGCCCACAAGGGGGCGTACACATCTGGATTTTGTTCTCAGCAGCTGAGACTGCTGGCGTGCCCATTCTCTGTCTCCTTCTCCCTCTCTGTCTGTCTCTCTCTGTGTCTCTCTCCAAAAAATAAATAAAATAATTTTTAAAAAATTTAAAATAAATAAATAAAACATGGGGAGTGCCATGGGAAGAGAATGCATAAAAGAAGGGCAGGGGGAGGGTCAATCAAAATTCAAGATATTGTGAATAAGACTTATGTAAACCTACTTTTTTGAATAATGGTACATCTAGAAGCTGTAGACTGTTACTAGACATTTTTCAGTGCCTGGGATGGGATACCTTCCAGTGAGTTGTTGGCCAAGGAGGTCCCGGTAGCCTCCAAAACATTAAAGGCTTTTGCCAAAGCCCTTGGTTTCCCATGAGAAACAGACAGTAAGACCCTATTGCTGAAGACCTCTCTTGCCTGAGAGGCAAGGTCACTGAGAAAGCAAGCTGGTGCTGAGCAGAAAACCTTCTCCCTGTAGACCAGCCAACAGAAAGCTGGAAAAAGCTGCACTACATGCAGCCGTATGGGAGACAGAAGTCATCAGCAGTGAAAACAGTGGACACTGAATATTCAAGTTTGGCCATACAGGCCCAATGACTGAACGGGTGCAACAGTGGCATGTCTACTCTTGGGGTAACCAAATGATCCATAATTGGACCGAAGTTCCTCTCTATGGGAGGGAATACATGCCTGGTACTGAAAAACCTAAGGAAAAGTCTATTGCAGGTGAGGTCATGAGCCTTAGGGGTATAAAGCCTGCTCTTGTCTGACTAAATGTATATATTATTTCCACCAAGCTGCCCTGGGGGCACTACACTTAATGTTCATGTTCACATATTAACGCTGCTCTCACTTCTGGTTAGAGAAGCTTCTCTTTTCAGATGGCGATGACCACTGGGATCACCAAAAGTGTTGAGAAGAAGGGATAGAGGAGTGCCCAGCACTGAAACACCTCTGTCACACCCTCCAAGGCTCAGGGACCATTGTGGAAGAGGGGGCAGATAGAATGGAAGAGCCAAAGGAAGGGTATGACTTCTTACAATGCAACTGCCCAGACAGAAATTGGCCTCGATATCCATGACCTTGCAGTGCCTAGCAATACCATCACAAGACCCTCAAAATAGAAGAAAAAGATGATGACATCAAATTAAAAGAAAGACTAATGGATGGGGCTGGAGAGATGGCTTAGCGGTTAAACGCTTGCCTGTGAAACCTAAGGACCCCGGTTCGAGGCTTGATTCTCCAGAACCCATGTAGGCCAGATGAACAAGGGGGCGCACACATCTGGAGTTCGTTTGCAGTAGCTGGAGGCCATGGCATGCCCATTCTCTCTCTCTCTACCTGCCTATTTCTGTATCTCTCTCTCTCTCTCTCTCACTCTCACTCAAATAAATAAATAAAATGTTTTTTAAAAAAAGAAAAGCCGGGCGTGGTGGCGCATGCCTTTAATCCCAGCCCTCGGGAGGCAGAGGTAGGAGGATTGCCAAGAGTTCGAGGCCACCCTGAGACTACATAGTTAATTCCAGGTCAGCCTGGACCAGAGTGAGACCCTACCTCGAAAAACCAAAAAAAAAAAAAAAAAAAGAAAAAGAAAAAGAAAGACTAATGGAGAGAGGGAGGGGATATGATGGAGATTGGTGTTCTAAAATTAAAAAAACATGGAATGGGGTGTGGGGGGAGGGAAATACCATATTTTTTTGTATGTAAGTATAGAAGGTGTCAATAAAAAATTAATAATTAAAAAAAAAACATGGAGAGTGATGGCTTAGCAGTTAAGGTGCTTGCCTAGAAAGTCAAAGGACCCTGGTTCAATTCCCCAGGACCCATGTAAGCCAGATGCACAAGATGGCACATGCTTCTGGAATTCATTTTACAGCAGCTGAAGGCCCTGGCACGCCCATTCTCTCCCTCTTTCTCTCTTAAATATAAATGATGCCCATGGTGGCGCATGCCTTTAATCCCAGCACTAGGGAGGCAGAGGTTAGTTAGGAGGATCGCCATGAGTTCAAGGCCACCCTGAGGCTACATAGTGAATTCCAGGTCAGCCTGAGCTAGAGTGAGACCCTACCTCGAAAAGACAAAAAAAAAAAAAAAAAAAAAAAGTTTGGGTGTGGCACCACCACCCCACCACCTGGGCTAGGGGAGGGGGAAGCCAGGCATGGTGGCACGCAGCTTTAATCCCAGCATTTGGGAGGCATTGGTAGGAGGCGCTCTGTGAGTCTGAGGCCAGTTTGGGACTGTAGGGTGAGTTCCAGGTCACCCTGGGATACAGAGATCCTACCTCAGAAACTTCCCCTCACCAAAAACAAAAACAAAAAAACAAACAAAAACCACAAGCTCTACTGTAGTGTGTCAGTAACAGAGGGGACACCCAACATTCTTTGGCTGCAACAGGTGAGCACATGGGCTACTTCAATAGCATATACAAGTTGCCTATGCCACACACCACACAAGCTCATGTTAAAAAACAAAAAACAAGCCGGGCGTGGTGGCACACGCCTTTAATCCCAGCACTTGGGAGTCAGAGGTAGGAGGATCGCCGTGAGTTCGAGGCCATCCTGAGACTACATAGTTAATTCCAGGTCAGCCTGGACCAGAGTGAAACCCTACCTCGAAAAACCAAAAAAAAAAAAAAAAAAAAAAAAAAACAGGGGCTGGAGAAATGGCTTAGCAGTTAAGTTTGCAATTCAATTCTCCAGGACCCACGTAAACCAGATGCATAAGGGGCACACGCATCTGGAGTTCGTTTGCAGTGGCTAGAGGCCCTGGCGTGCCCATTCTCTCTGTCTGCCTCTCTTCTATCTCTCTCTCTGCTTGCAAATAAATAAATAAATTAAAAAAAAAAACCCAAAAAACAAAAAAACTTAGCCAGGCGTGGTGGTGCATGACTCTAATCCCAGCACTCAGGAGGCAGAGGTAGGTGGATCTACATGAGTTCAAGGCCACCCTGAGACTACATAGTGAATTCCAGGTCAGCCCGAGCTAGAGTGAGACCCTACCTCAAAACAACAACAACAACAAAAAAAAAAGCCTTAAGTTTGGCCAGCCAGGTCAAATGAGCCAATGGGTACAATAGTGGCAGGTCTGTTATGTGGGAAACCAACTGTTCTCTAATTGGACTGGAGGCCTGCTCCATGAGAGGGTTTACATGCCTAATACAGAAAACTTATGACAGAGGAAGTCATGAGCCCTAGGGATGTAACACTTGCTGGTGTCTGGCTAATGCATATATTGTGCTCACCAAACTGCCCCATAAGCATTTCTCTTAATGTTCATGCCCATATATTAATGCTATTCTCACTTCTGGTTAGTGAAGCTTCTCTTTTCAAATGGCAGTGACTTCTGGGATGACTCAAATGGCATGATAGGGGCTGAAGAGATGGCTTAGCAGTTAAGGGACATGCCTGTGAAGCCTAGGGATCCAGGTTTGATTCTCCAGGTCCCACGTAAGCCAGATGTACATGGTGGCACAGGCGTCTGGAGTTGGTTTGCAGTGGCTAGAGGTCCCAGAGTGCCCATTCTCACTCACTCTCTCTCTCTCTCTCTGTCTCAAACAAATAAAAATGAGTATCTTTAAAAAAATTTTTAAAGGCACCATAGTACTGAGAAGTGACAGAAGAGTGTTCAGCACTGAAACATCTCTATCATACCTTTCAAGGCTCAGGGTCCATTGCACTGTGGAAGAGGTGGCGGAAAGAATGTTAGAGCCAAAGGAAGGGAAGGAGTCCTTACGATGCACTCTTCTAGACACAAAATGGCCTGGATAGCCATGACCTCGCAGTGTCTGATACTACTCACACAAGACCCTCATAATAGGAGGAAAAGATGATGACATTAAAAAAAGAAGAAGAAAAAGCTGGGCGTGGTAGTGCATGCCTTTAATCCCAGCACTCGGGAGGTAGAGGTAGGCGAATCGCTGTGAGTTCGAGGCCACCCTGAGACTACGACTACATAGTGAATTCCAGGTCAGTCTGAGCTAGAGTGAGACCCTACCTCGAAAAACCAAAAAAAAAAAAAAAAAAAAAGAGGGGGGGAGATATGATGGCGAGTAGAGTTGCAAAGGGGAAAGTAGCGGGAGAGAGAATTACCATGGTTTATTATCTATAATTATGGAAGTTGTCAATAAAAATAAAATTTTGCCAGGTATGGTGGCACACACCTTTAATCCCAGCACTTGGGAAGCAGAGGTAGGAGGATCACCATGAGTTCAAGGCCACCCTGAGAGTACACAGTGAATTCCAGATCAGCCTGGGCTAGAGTGAAACTCTACCTCGAAAAACCAAAAAATTAATTAACTAATTAATTAAAAATAAAAATAGCCGGGCATGGTGGAACATGCCTATAATCCCAGAACTTGGGAGACAGAGGTAGGAAGATTTCCGTGAGTTCAAGTCCACCCTAAGACTACATAGTGAATTCTAGGTCAGCCTGAGCTAGAGTGAGACCCTACCTCGAAAAATAAAATAAAATAAATAAAAAACTTACTTTTGGGACTGAAGAGATGGTTTAACGGTTAAGGCACATGCCTGCAAAGCCTAAGGACCCAGGTTTGATTCTCCAGGTCCCAAGTAAGCCAGATGCACATAGTGGTACATGTGTCTGGAGTTAATTTGCAGTGGCTAGAGGCCCTGGCATGCCCATTCTTCCTCTCCCTCTCTCTGTCTCTAATAAATAAATAAATAGACAACTTATGGGCTAGAGAGATGGCTTTGAGGTTAAGGCGCTTGCCCAGGACCCACGTAAACCAGATGCACAAGAGGGTGCACACATCTGGAGTTCAGCAGTGGCTGGCGGCCCTGGTGTACCCATTCTCTCTCTCTCTCTCTGCCTTTCTCTCTCTGTTGCTCTCAAATAAATAAGTTAAAATAAACAAAAAATTGTTTTTAAAAGTTATTTACTTGAGAGAGAGAAAACGCCAGATAGAGAGAATGGGCATGCAGGGCCTCTAGACACTGCAAACAAACTCCAGACGCAAGGGACATTTTGTGCATCTGGCTTATGTGGGTACTGGAAAAATGAACCTGGGTTCTTAGGCCTGGCAAGCAAGTACCTTAACCATTGAGCCATCTCACCAGCCCCAGCCTGTTCTTAAACTAAAACACAGAACAACCAAAACCCAAAACCTGCCATGTCCCTACAAGCCTCTAAATCCTTTCTCTCTTTTTTTTCATCCCACTCTTCCTGGTCATCCAGAGATCCAGACAAGTGACTTCTCTTCTGCTCCTTAAGCGTGCCTACCTCGGGACCTCTGCACTTCTTGTTCTCTGTGCCTAGAACACTTGTTTCCCTGACTCTACACACAGTTGGTTTTCTCATGCTCTGGGCCTCACTTCAAATGTCACCTCACAGACAGGCTGGCCTTTCTCAATCACTCTCTCCAGAGGGGCCTCCCCCTTCATCTCTTTCCTTAAGTTTTTGTTTACCTGTTTATTGTCTCTCTTGCCAAACAGAAGAAACTTAATTTAGTAAGGTGTGGTGGTGCATGCCTTTAATCCCAGCACTGTGAGTTCGAGGCCACCCTGAGACTACATAGTGAATTCCAGGTCTGCCTGGGCTACAGTGAGACCCTATCTCGAAAAACAAAAACAAAAAAAAAAAAAGAAAAACAAAGAAACAAACAAACAAACAAACAAACAAACTTAGTTTGCTTGCTTACTGCAGTAAGCTCAGAACCTTAAATGGCCTGGTATGCATTTAATACCAAAGAAATGTGTATTGATTGAGGAACTCAAGTATAGACCACAGGCTTCGGGTTGAGGGCCAGTCTAATGTCCTAACTCCAGCAATGACAGCTCTTCATTACTCAAATATACCACATTTTCTTTTAGGGTCAGTTCATAAACTGTTTCTGTCTAGAATATTCTTTGCCTCTTTGTCTAGTTAATTCAGGGCTTAAAGGGCCACTTCCTGGTGGTGGTGGTGGGGGGGGACTTTCCTGAACCTTTTGTTTCTTCAGCAGCCTGGGTGCCTTCACCTTTAGTTCTTCCCCTTCAGCCTTCGCTGGGCTGCAAACTCCACCAAGACAAGGTCTGTGTCTCCCTTGATTGTTCCTGTAACCCCAGGGCCTCACCCACAGCCAGAAGCAGCTCAGACCTTAGTATTTATTAACTGGTGCTAACTATGGAGACTGGGCATGTGCCCAAAGAGGTCACCACTCCACAGCAGCTCAGGCCAAGTGCTGGATTAATAGGATGGTCCATTGTAAAGAAGAGATAATATTATGTCCAACTTGGTGGTGCATGCCTTTCATCCCAGCACTCGGGAGACAGAGGGAGGAGGATGGTTGTGAGTTTGAGGCCATCCTGAGACTACAGAGTGAATTTTGGGTTAACCTGGACTAGAGTGAAACACTACCTTGGGGAAAAAAAAAAAAGTTTGGGGGCTGGAGAGATGGCTTAGTAGTTAAGGCATTTGCCTGCAAAGCCAAAGGACCCAGGCTCGACTCCCCAGGACCCACGTAAGCCAGATGCACAGGGGGCGCATACATCTGGAGTTCATTTGCAGTGGCTGGAGGCCCTGGCGCGCGCCCATTCTCTCTCTCTCTCTCTACCTGCCTATTTCTGTATCTCTCTCTCAAAAATAAATAAAAATAGAATATATTCTTTTTTAAATATTTTATTTATTTATTTGAGAGAAAGAAAGAGGCAGAGAGAGAGAGAGAGAGAGAGAATGGACACGCCCGGGCCTCTAGCCACTGCAAACGAACTCCAGATGCATGTGCCCCCTTGTGCATCTGGCTTACGTGGGTCCTGGAGAGTCGAACCGGGATCCTTTGGCTTTGCAAGCAAATACCTTAACCGCTAAGCCATCTCTCCAGCCCCCGAATATATTCTTTTTTTTTTTTTTTTTTTTTTCAAGGTAGGGTCTCACTCTGGTCCAGGCTGACCTGGAATCAGTTATCTAATCTCAGGGTGGCCTCGAACTCATGGCAATCCTCCTACCTCTGCCTCCCAAGTGCTGGGATTAAAGGCGTGTGCCACCACGCCCGGCTCCGAATATATTCTTTATAAAGTAGCTTGGTATGAGGATGACTACAGGTAGGGATATAAGGAAGGATTTAGATATTCTTTTTCTTTTTTTTTTTTTTTTTTTTTTCTGAGGTAGGGTCTCACTCTAGCCCAGGCACTCCTAGAATTCACTATGTAGTCTCAGAGTGGCCTTGAACTCACAGCAATCCTCCTACCTTTGCCTCTCGAGTGCTAGGATTAACAGTGTGCACCAC
Organism: Orientallactaga sibirica; assembly: GCA_036365145.1. Taxonomy (NCBI): domain Eukaryota; kingdom Metazoa; phylum Chordata; class Mammalia; order Rodentia; family Dipodidae; genus Orientallactaga; species Orientallactaga sibirica. The sequence continues at coordinate 23,856,627 of JAEOAD010000013.1, read as the reverse complement.
CATGCCTGGCTCACATTCTTTTTTAAAAAAAAAAACTTTATTTATTTTTTATTTTATTTATTTGAGAGAGAGGCAGAGGGAGAGAGAGTGAGAAAGAGAGAGACAGGTAAAGAGAGAATGGACATGCCAGGGCCGCTAGCCATTGCAATTGAACTTCAGATGCATGTGCCACCTTGTGCATTCTGGCTTACGTGGGTACCGGGGAATGAAACTTAGGTCCTTAGGCTTTGCAGACAAATGCCTTAACCACTAACCCATTCCTCCAGCACTATTTATTTTATTTTATTTTTTGTTTTTGTTTTTCAAGGTAGGGTCTCACTCTAGCCCAGGCAGACCTGGAATTCACTATGTAGTCTCAGGGTGGCCTTTAACTAATGGCGATCTTAACTCTGCTTACTGAGTGCAGGGATTAAAGGTGTGTGCCACCACATCTGGTTTATTTTTTTATTTTTTATGAGAGTGAGAGAGAGCGATTGAATTGGCACACCAGGCCTCTAGCCACTGCAATCAAACTCCAGATGCGTGAGCCACTTCGTGTGCGTGCCTGACCTTGTGTGCATGTGTCATCACCTTGTGCATCTGGCTTACAGGGGTTCTGGGGAGTCAAACCTGGGCCATTAAGCTTCATAGGCAAGTGCCTTAACCGCTAAACCATCTTTACAACCCTCCCCCCACATGCAAGGAGAGAGAGAAAGAGCACATGCATGGGCACACCAGGGCCTCCAGCCACTGCAAAGTTACTCCAGATGCACGTGCCACTTGGGTACTGGGGAATCCGACCCTGGTCATTAGGCTTAGCAGGCAAATGCCTTAACAGTTGAGCCATCTCTCCAGCCCCCAGCATGTGTAAATTCTTAAGACAGGATGGTGTGCAGGCATATTTAAGTAAGCAACAACCCAGTACCACTGTAGCAGAGAATCCTGAGACAGAAGCAGACAGAAGAAGGCTAAAGCAACACTCTAGAAGTTCCTGAAACCTTGGCTCACTTCTTTGCTCCAGATCCAAATTCAACTGTCTTCTGAGAGTCTCCATCAGCTAGTCCCATCATAAATACAATCTCTCAAAGTGAATCTCTCAAAGTGCATCTTCCTGTGTCTTTTCATGTCCTCCACCAAGCTCCCCATTAAAGGTGTTTTCAGGGCCTCCTCCTTTACTTCAAATGGGTCTATCAGTATGAAACCCCAGGCTGGAGAGATGGCTCAGCAGTTGTCTGCAAAGTGTAAGGACCCGAGTTTGGTTTCCCAGCACCCATGTAAAGCCAGATGCACAAAGACTGTTTGCAGCAGCTCAAGGCCCTGGTATACCCATTCACTCTGTCTCTCTTCTTTCTGCTTGCAGGTAAAGAAAACCTGCTTCTCAATTATTCTCCAGACTCCACAGTGACCAACTACAAGCACAAGTCTGGACAAGTAACTCCTACTGAGGACTCCTCATTGCCTGTAGGATTCCAGGCCACAGGCTGCTTGGCACATACTTAGTCCTGCTCACCTCTTGTGGCTTTTCTCCACTCATTCCTATGTCCTGGCTAGTCTTCAGCCTGACGCGAGCTATTTTTGTTCTAATTTTTTTTTCTGCAGGGTCTTGTTAGATAGCTCAGGCTATCATCCTTCTGTCTAGATGACACCTGCTAATCTTTTGTTTTGAGATAGGCTCTCACTCTAGCTCAGGCTGACCTGGAACTCGCTCTGTAGTCCCAGGCTGGCCTTGAATTTAATGATTCTGATCCTCCTACCTCTGCCGCTTGAGTGCTGGCATTAAAGATGTGTGCCACCACACCTGGCTGGACCTCTGCTATTTTGCCAGTGCTGTAATGCCAGTACTGGCATAAGAAGATAAGAAGTGTGTACCAAAAGCTGGGTGTGGTGGTGTACTCCTTTAATCTCAGCACTTGGGAGGTAGAGGTAGGAAGATCATCATAAGTTCGAGTTTGAGACCACCTTGAGACTACATAGTGAATTCTAGGTTAACCTGGACTAGAGCAAGACTCTACCTTGAAAAAAATAAAAATAATAATAATAAAAAAGAAGTGTGTACCATGATGTATCCAACCTGATCTATACATATACATATATATATGTATAGGTATATATATATGTATATATATATATATGTGTGTGTGTGTGTGTATGTGCATATATATATATATATATATATATATATATATATATATATATATATATATATTGGTTTTTGGTTTTTCGAGAGTCTCGCTCTAGCTCAGGCTGACCTGGAATTCACTATGTAGTCTCAGGGTAGCCTCGAACTCTCGGCGATCCTCCTACCTCTGCCTCCCGAGGGCTCTCACACACCTTCTTAATCCACACAATATGAGACAGATACTGACAAAGAAAATGGAGCAAAGGGAGTTCACTTGTCAAGTCAAGGGAGTTAAATTGATTATTTAGTTTTTTTCCAGGCAGGGTCTCTCTAGCCCAAGCTGACCTGAAACTCACTTTATAGTCCCAGGCTGGCCTGGAACCCACAGCAATCCTCCTACCTCTGCCTTGGGAGTGCAGGGATTAAAAGCAGTGTGCACCACCGTGACTGGTCCTTATTTATCACTCGAGAGTGCGTGAGTGTATGTGTGTGTGACTTTACATGAGTACTGAGGAACTGAACTTGGACTGTCATGTTTGCAAGCAGGAGCCTTTAACAGCTGAGCCACCTCGTCAACCCCCGCCCCACCCACCACAAGTCCTTGTTTTCGTTGTTTTGAGGCAGGGACTCACTGAAGCCCAGGCTGGCCTTGAACTAACTCAAAAGGTATTCATCTAACTCAGTGTCCTCAGTGTTGGCATTATAGGCGTAAACCAAAATAATTAATATCAGGAGGAAAAAAAAATATTCAGCGTGGACACACTGGAAAGACAAAGAGATGCAGTGATCACCTACTCCCCCCACCCCACATACAAACCATCTTCCTAGTCCTGACATGAAGTAAATTCAGATACAAGGTCTGACCTAAATATACCCCAATCAATCTCAAATGTTTACTGTAGACTGAAGAGCCAATGGTGATCTTTAAAGTATGTGATTTGAGTTGAATCTTATCGCCTGAAACCGGAGGATTGTCGCACAACCGCCCCTAGTAACCAGACATTCACCTCGATAGAAGCGCTAGTCTAAACACCTCCTGTGGCTGAGAAATGGACCTTTCTGACCAAAGGTAAGGGGAGGAGAGTATGCGGATACGGGCACTGCCAGCGGAGTCTCGCTGGGTCGGGGGAAGGGTCTGGCCAGGGCCAGCCAGGCGGTCTGAGAGGATCCAGTGGGGGATCCAGCGTGGGTTCCGGAAGCAGGAAAGGAGAGCAGGTGTGGGATCTAAATTAGGATGAGAACGGGGAGGGCGCACCGCTCAGAAGGGCGCAGCCCAGCCTCCGCACTCGGCCGTGGACCCTCATTTCCAAGTCTTCTTGGTTCACAGGCCTGGAGTGGGTAGAGACCCACCCAGAGACCGGGAGAACGCGTGTGGACGGACCTCTCAAAGGGTTTTCCACCCTGAGGTTCTAACTGCACCCCACTTCAAGTCCATCCTCTTCACCGAAAGTGATGGCACGCTTTGGGGTAAAAGTGGGGGGCGATGGGGGCCCCAGCGTGGGGAGCCCCGAGGGAAGGGCGGGGGTGCCTGGGCCGGAAGGCGTCCCAGGATCGGCTGGGAGCCGGCGCTCTCTTTCGACGCCACCCGTCGCCCCCGCCTCGGGGCCGGCCGGGACGGCACGAAGTCTCCGCCCCTGGCGCACCGCGCACCTCACCTTGAACGCTGCCCCACCTACCTCCACCCTATTGGGCCTTCTGAGCCGGGGAGACGCGCCGATTGGCCGCAATGGTCCGGCAAGGCCCCGCCCATCTCCCCGCCCCCATCCCGTCCGCCGGTACTTTGGACGGCGGCGTGGCGCCCCTCCTCCCCGGCCGGTCCCCGCCCCTTGGAGCAAATGCTGCCGAGCTGCGGCCGCGGGGCAGATGCACGCGCTCGGGCCCCTTTAGCAGGCGCGGGCAGTCGCTGGGCGCGCGAAAGCGAAAGAAGGAAGAGGAAGGGAGGGCGAGGGCAAGGGCGGGGTGTCGAGGAGGGGCGGGAGGAGGAAGAGGAGGAGGTTGGAGCGCGCTCGCGCTTGGCCTCGCGCCCGCGCGGAGAGAGGGAGGGGGGAGAGGGGCGCGCGCGCGCACGCTCGCGTCCTCGCCCGCTCCATCCATCCATCCTCCGGTCGCGGCACGCGCGCGCGCTCCGGGCTCGCGCCGCACCCCCCGCCCGGGAGAGGCGGGCTGGAGTGGGGGGCGGGGGGAGGGGCGCGCGGACGGCGCGCGGACTGCGCGCGGGCGGGGTGAGGTGAGGAGGAGGAGGAGGCGGCGACGGGACGAGAAGGGAGGGGAAGGGGCCATGGCCGCCCGGTGAGGCGGCAAGGCGGGGGCGGCCCGACCCCCCGGCCCCGGGCCCTGGGCCCCGGGGAAAGGCGAGGACGGACCGACGGACATGGGGCTCCGGAGCAGCCGCCGTCGCCGCCGCCGCCGGAGGACGCGGCCCTGAGAGGCCGCCGGGCCCCGGCGCGGCCCCCCGGGCGGGGTGAGTACGGAACGGAGACGGGGACGGGGGAGGGGCCTGCGGGGGGCGGGGGGCGGGGCCCGAGGCGGGGCTTGGGCCCCCTCCCCCCCAGGTCTGGGTCAGCGCCCCTTCCCCCTCCCCCCGGGCCGACGCGGAAACGCCCGGCTTCCCCCGGCTTCCCGGCCGGACCGGGGCCCCCTGGTCTCCCCCTGGCAGGGTCCTCCTTGGGCGGGGCAGGGCCGGCCGGGGAGGGGGCGCGGGGCCTTTGTTAGGGAGCCAGGCCCCAGCCCCCGGGACAATAGAGACACCCTCCCGGAATCCTCTCCCTGGCCGGCCGGGGCTATAGACAGGCTGCGACTGAGAGGGGCCGGGACCTAGTCCACTCTGCCCACTCTGTGGGGGTCGGTGTGTCCCGGTCCGGCGCCGGCCTCCGGCGGCTTGGCTCTCCTCCCCCCAGTCGGTATGATGCAGCAGCAGTGCCGCAGGGACGGGGGAAGAGCCGCGGCCCGGCCTGCTACCCTTCCCAGTGCCCCTGGCTCATTTGTCAGTCCCCACCCCACTCGAGGCCGGCAGCTCCCTAAACTCGTACCCATCCTTCAGAGGGGCCCTGGACTGTGGGTGCTGGTTTTGAATCCTATGGTGGGGACTACTGGACTTTGGGGCTCTTAGGAAGACTTCCGGGCTGGTTCCTAAGGGAGGGGAGGGTGCTATCTAAAAGAACAGGTAAGGGGAGTGCCCACAGGGCTCTCCTCTGCTCCTGTTCGTGGTAGCTGGAAATGCCCCTTTGGCTGTAGGCTCCTGTGGGTTCTGCTCTTCTGGAGTGGCAGGCTCATTTCAAGGGAAGACAGTGGGGTGAAGATTATAGGGTCCTAGGGCCATTCCTACTTCTGGTAGCAGTACCCCCCCAAGTGGACATCCTGGCTGAAAGCAGAGGTGACTCTGAGGAGAGCCCTTAGGGAAAGAGGGTGGCTGTAGGAGTCTGTGCAGTTCTTTGCCACACCCTGTGGGTTTGCTTTGAGGCCTTGGAGTTCCTTCTCCTCCCCCTGCTGCATTGCACCATGGGTATCAAAGAGGGGTTTGAGTTTTGGATACCTGGGGTGAACTGCTGCCTCCTATAGACCCAGACTCTGATTGGCAGTAAGAGTCCAGGGCTTGTGCTCAGCCCTAGAAAGGACTAGGCCATCCCTGAGGGTTTCAGGCCCTGAAGGACCATCCAGACTTAATAATCCTGGGCCTTGGAAAGGGCAGTACCTTGATGCTAGGATTAAACCCTGGGCTCTGAGGTAGGGAGGGGTGGTGGCAGTCTTCTGAGGTGTCTTGGACTCACACCAACACCCCCTCAACCCATGTGCAGCCGTGTTGCCGCCCGCTGTGCTATGAGCAGTCAGAGCGCCGTCTCCACAAGAGTTTACAAATGAAAATGGAGGAAATGTCTTTGTCTGGCCTGGATAACAGCAAACTAGAGGTGAGGGCTCCCGCACGTGTGCCTCTAGTTTTCTCTCTTGATGGCTGTGTGTCCCTGGATCTGGCATCCCTGCCATAGAGGAATTTGGGTAGTCAGCCTTGTTCCTTAAAGGAGTAGCCAGCTGAAAAGGCCCAAAGATCCACAAGAAGAAAGAACTTAAATAAAGATGGGAAAAATGGCAAAGAAAGCAGGATGTTTGGCCAAAGCCGAGAGATTTGGTTGGTGAGAGTTGCTCAGTCCAGGGGACTGCTACCCATTTGACTGGATATTCTCCCCCTGGGGCCCAGGCCATCGCTCAGGAGATATATGCGGACCTGGTCGAGGATTCTTGTTTGGGATTCTGCTTTGAGGTACACCGGGCTGTCAAGTGTGGCTACTTCTTCCTGGATGACACAGACCCCGATAGCATGAAGGATTTTGGTGAGCTTCAGGGTGGAAATCGAGTGGCCTGGCCCTCCCAGGGAGGCTGAGAAAGTCCTTTTCTTTGAAAACTGCCCTAGATACAGAACCTGGGGCTCCTGTGAGCATGGGTGGGGAAGGGGTGCCACCATGCGTGGGAACAAGAGGTGAGGGGATCCTTCCTGCCCTGATTGCCACGCCTGTCCTGTCCCCAGAGATCGTGGACCAGCCTGGGTTGGACATCTTTGGACAGGTTTTCAACCAGTGGAAGAGCAAGGAGTGTGTTTGCCCCAATTGCAGCCGCAGCATCGCCGCTTCCCGCTTCGCTCCTCACCTGGAGAAGTGCCTGGGAATGGGTCGGAACAGCAGCCGAATTGCCAACCGCAGGTGAGGCCCTCTTCCCTGTCCCTGACAGTTCCAGAACTGTATGGGGTGCAGTCTGTACCGTGGTGTAGTCTCCTGGGGGCACTTAGATGATACAGAGGATGTGTTGTACTCCATCCCCCAATGCGCTACCCTGCCTCTGAAGTAGTAGACGGACAGACAGTATAACCTTGATCCTTTCTCTTCCTATCCCTGGCCAGGATTGCCAATAGCAACAATATGAACAAGTCTGAAAGTGACCAAGAGGACAATGATGACATCAATGACAACGACTGGTCCTACGGCTCGGAAAAGAAAGGTGTTTGGAGATCTGGGGGAAACAGAAACGGGCAAGCAGGGATGGGGTGGTATACATTGTGAACAATGGGAGAAGAGTATAGGTTTTTTATTTTAAGTGTTTTTAGATTGAGAGAATTTAAAGTAACCCACTCTTTATCCTATTGTCCCCCATAGCCAAGAAGAGAAAATCAGACAAGGTGAGAGCTGGGGTGAACATGGGGGAAGTTTGGGTGAAGGACAGATACCCTCCCCTTGGGGCAGGGAGTCCTCTGGTGTCTTGGCTGAAGTCTGAGGTCACTGAGGGCCTCTCTGGGTTTGGGGCTGAGGGTTTCTGGTGGTCAGGGGAACGTCAGAGGCCTTGGGGGTTGGAGAAGGGGAACATAGGCAGATAGGCCTCTTACTGGGGGGAACAGGAATTTGAGGTTGTTTCTTTGTCAAATCTTTTTTCCTTCCCTGGGTTCTCGGCTCCCCCTTATCGTTGCCCTTTCCCCAAAGCTATGGTATCTCCCATTCCAGAACCCCAATTCCCCTCGAAGATCCAAGTCTTTAAAACACAAAAATGGTAAGTGGGGCTGGAGCAACAGGGGCACTGCTAGCTATGTCATCCTGGGACTTGGGGTAAAGGGAAGGTGGTGGAATACGGGTGTGAGGGAGGGTCTGTGATCTTCTATCACCCCCACTTCCTCTCTGGTTATTTTCAGGGTTCTCTGTCTGTACCTCTGCATCAAACACCCTTCCCCTTCTTTTTTCTTCTTCAGGGGAGCTTAGCAATTCGGATCCTTTTAAGGTGAGTAGAACCTAACCCTCTGTGCCCCTTTTATTACCCAGTGACATGGCTGACATTTGGACAAGTGAAGTCAGAATGGTGATAGCTAGAAGCACTGATTGGCCCATCTGGAGCTTGTGTGTTTCTGTTCTTTCTGGGTTGGACCTCCTTGCGTGTGAGCAGGGGGGTTGTAAGGACTGTCTTGTAACACTCAAGAATTCTCCCACTAACCTCCATTTTTGTCTCCTCCTTCTCTACTTCTCTGACCGGTATCTCTGGTTCTCTCACAGTATAGCAACTCAACTGGGATCAGTTATGAGACCCTGGGACCGGAGGAGTTGCGGAGCCTGCTCACCACGGTGAGGAATTTGTGTGGGGGGGTTATGTTTGACATAGACTGGGGCTATGGGCAGAGCTCTAGGCCCTGAAGGAGGCTGTTGTCGTAGCAGTTGGGGACAGAGTTCTCACTCTGGAAGTGGATTTCTTGGCCCATCTGCTCTGGAGACCCAGTTTTGCTTCTGGGCTGTCTTCGCTTGCACAGTCTAGTATCAGTGAAGAGGGAGCATCTAGTGTCGAGAGTAGGTTCCCCTCCATCCCTCCTTTCAGCTTGTATTCCTCTTCCAGCAATGTGGGGTGATTTCTGAACACACCAAGAAGATGTGCACAAGGTGAGCTCAGACCCTGAAAGGGGGCCAATTCCTGGGCATAGGTAAGGAGTGCCGCTGGCTTGAGCAGCGGGGCTTCCATCTTTCCCTCCCCTTCCCTCCTTTAATGATCAGACCTTATTTAGGCCACTGGGGACTCTCCCCTCACCCTTTCCCTGCCCCTTCTGCCTCTGCTGTGTATCTACCTGGGCTCCTCTGGTCCCTACCAGGTCACTGCGATGCCCCCAGCACACAGATGAACAGAGGCGAGCTGTGCGGAATTTCTTCCTCGGGCCCTCAGCGTAAGTGCCCCTACCCAAAGGGTGTTGGGTTAGGATGGTGACCAGTATCTTGAAATACATCTTGGGCTCCTCTCCTTTCTAGTGTCCTTCCGGAGGTTGAGAGCTCCCTGGATAACGACAGCTTTGACATGACTGACGGCCAGGCCCTCATCAGCCGGCTTCAGTGGGATGGCTCCTCTGATCTGTCACCTTCTGATTCAGGCTCCTCCAAGACCAGTGAAAATCAGGGATGGGGTCTAGGTACAGAATGCCAGTGGGTCCCAGGGTCTTTGTGCTTGGGAGCATGAAGGCACTCCCTCTCCTGCTACACCTCCACTCTCATCCCTTATGCCTCCTCTGCAGGTACCAACAGCTCTGAGTCGCGGAAAACCAAGAAAAAGAAATCCCATCTGAGCCTGGTAGGGACTGCCTCCGGCCTGGGCTCCAACAAGAAGAAGAAGCCAAAGCCACCGGCTCCCCCAACGCCCAGCATCTACGATGACATCAACTGACTTGGGTGCAAGGGATAGCCTTTGGCTGAGCAGAGCCCTCTCTCCCAACCCCCACCCAGGCAGTAGAGCCTGGCACATGGACGGCTACTGGGGGTTTGGGCTTGGGAAGCTTGGTGGGCCACACAGGCAGAGGATCCAGTTATGTGCCCCTGGGGGGTGTCAGGGTGCTCTGCAACGGAGCATGACCCCTCGGCGTGCAGGACTCAGACCTGGACATATTATTATGCCTTGGACATAAGTTTGGTGGGGAGGCGGTTTTCCTATTTATTCTGTGAGTTACTGGATGTCCAGCTAGGCCGGGGGCCTAACCTGGGCACTGTGCCAGGGCACTGCCTGCCCCTCACCCCAGGAACTGGACTAAGCCCTGCTAAGGGGTATTGTGGCTACCCGGGAGGCTGTGGGCTGGAAGCTGAGCCCAGAGGGAGCCTTCCCTGGCTGCCCTCAGCAATGTGAATGGGTCTGGTGCTTGGAGTTGAGGGGCAGGGCTGGCATGTCCTGTCTGTGCAGAGTCGTATCAGATGCCCCCAGTTTCGGGGTCAGCAGGCACAGTGCTGTCTGCTGAGGTGGGCGTCCAGAACTGCCGCCACCATCCCTGCCCCTCACAGGGGCAGCCCTTTCCCCTCAGTCCCCATGGGCCTCCTTGGCAGCAGAAGCTGTCCTTTTGTCGGGTGCCAGGAAGGGGCCTCCAGCCTCTACAGCTTCAAGGAATGGGGAGGGGAGGGTAGGAAGAGGGAGCTGTGTATCAAAATGACTCCCCCTTGCCGTCCCTCCCTGACCCAGGGCTGGTGAGGAGTGGGGCCCCAAGGTGAGAGGGAACGGTGCTGCTTTATTTGAAATGTTTTCTTACCTCATTCCCTGCCCCAGGAAAGGGCCCAGCCTCACCCTCCTGGGGTGGCCCCATGTCCCTTCTGCCCCACCGCCCTGCCCTGCTGGGGCAGCCCAAGTTCCCAGCTGCTGCTTGCCTCCTTTCCACCTTGACCAGCTTCGGTTCCTCTCTTGACGCTCCCACCTCCAAAGCCTGCCCTGTTTCCCCTTCCTTTGCCGCTTTTAAGTTATTTATTCTGTACTTGTGGTTTGGGGCTCTGAGGAAAATTCTAATTTTGTGCCTCTCCCCCTGTGCTAGGAGTAGGGTGGGAAGAGAGGGTGCTCTCTGTGCTCTGGGTTATCAGTGGAGGGGAAAGGGTGTCATTGCCAGTCTGTGGGACTGTCATGCCAGTGTGCCCACCTGCCTGGCCTACATCCTGAAAGATGTACTGTCTCACCTCCGTGTGGGTGCCATCATCCCCTGGAGGCAAGCTAGAGGACTGCGAGGTGCTGGGAGCACAGCTGACTTGACAGGGATGGAGTTGACCCCAAGCTGAGTTCTCTGGCACTTGCTGGACATCCCCCGCCCCCCAGGAGGAGCCACTCCCATATTGGGTAGCTAGTACCCAGGACTGGTTGGACTGTTTGGGTTAGGGACCCTAGAGGGTTAAGGGAACAACAGCTAGGGCTATAGTGCCCTATCTAGAACCCCAGTTTCTCCCTGGGGTGGTTCTGATTGTGGCTGATGCCTGGTGACAAATTGGTTTTTAACCCAAGCATTGTGATTATTTTTTAAAAAGCCAAGCTAATTTTGGCAGGGGTTAGAATAAATCCTGGGGCCTGGGCTTCTCTGTTCTTGGCCCTCCACAGTTTTCTCCCTCTAGGGGGAAGCCACCGGGAGAGGAGGGTCTCCGAACCTCCGGCGGCCTCCTGGTTCAGGCTTGGGAGCCAGCTGAAGGTGAGGGGAGGCAGGCCTAGTCCACTTCCTTCGGAGGCAGTTGCAGCTCAGGCTAATTCACCCTTTCCCCTCTGGTTGGAGGCAGGAGAAGAGGGGCTAGATGGGAACGGGCTTGTCCACAAAAACTTCCCCTTTGTTATCTTGGCCCACCCTTGGGGTAAAGCCCCCCTGCCCAGACTGGGTAAGAGGTGTGCTTGGTCCAGCAAGGGACCCTGAGGGAATCCCTTCCTGTCTGGGGAGAGTGCCCCCACGGTGTAGTTGAACAGGGGCTAGGAACTCCCCACTCTTAACAGCAGGCTGTGTGGGTTTCAATTCCCATCCCACCCCAGCTAGGTGTTGTCCACTCTGTATCCTATCATGTGTCTGAGTGTGTGTGGGGGGGTTCTGTACTAATTTCCATGGCCGGTGGCTTTTCTTCCATGCATCACTCCCCCGCATGCCCAGGGGCCACCCGCCTGGCATTACCGCATGCTGGGGTCATTGGGGGAGGGGGTGGGGCTCACGCTGTCCTGTGGTCTTGAGATTTTTATTTTTGCATATGTAATCCATCCTGTACAGGTAGCTAACTTTGTAAACGCTGTGTATTCCCTCTGCCCCCATGGCTGCTGGTGTAAATAAACTGCATCTCCTGTTGGTAGCCTGGCCTACCCACCCTCATCGCCATATTGCTGGGGGCAGAGCAGTCACAGGAGGCTCCACAGGCACAGCCACAAAATGAAACTTTATTCAGTCACAGATACTGGCCCTCCATCCAAGAATCCCAAAGGCCTAAGGCTGGGCCCTCCATACCCAGAGCTCGTCCTTGGAGCTGGGCAGGACACTGGCTGAGGGCCAGTGTGCTCTTGCTTACAAGCTTTAGGCCTAGGTCAGCAGCAGCTGTGGCCTGGCCTCTCTCAATGCTAGGGGCTTGGCCCTGTGCCCCAACCCCCTTCCTGACTGAGCTCTGTGAAGGACTATTTGGATGGGTGAGGGGAGAAGTGCTTTGAAGAAAATACCATATTCCTGCTCTAAAGGGTACAGGGAGAAGGTGGTGGCGGCTGGGTGACTATAAGGAAAGCTGGCACAGTCTTCATCTCTGTGTGATTTTAGTTTTAAAAAGATCCACACTCAACTAAGGAGTGGAAGGATACTCTGAGCTCCCTACCAAAGTGTGCTGAGGCCATGCTGAACTGCCCTGAGAGCTAGGGAGCACACACATGCAGGACTAGGAGATAGGTGAGGGTCGTAGTTGGGAGGGAACCCCCAGACCCACACTGAGCTTGGCTTTTGGCTCTGAGCTTCTTCAGGACTAAAAGATGACATCCTTGTTTCTACCTGAGTTGTGCTTGCGCCAAGGGGATGTCAGAACCCTGTGAACATGGAGAGGCGCCCCCCCACACACACACACCTGCCTCCTGGGTCCTATACTCAGGGTACCTGTAACCCCTTTCCATCCCTCCCAAGACCTCTGGGCGAGCTCTGGCCAGGAAAGGGAGAAGGCCATAAAGGAGGAAGACCATGCCGTTCATTTTCTCCCTGTGTCCTTATCGTCCATACATCCCAAATACTAGGAAGCTAAAGAAGACGGTGACCCCCACCAGGGAGACAGTTGCAGGAGCTGTGAAGAACTGCCGGTAGTTGATGCGGAAGTACCAGACCACACCCAAGAGCACCACAAATACAGGCACCATGAGGCTGCCCACGTTGACACCAAAGCTGGATGGCTCAGTGGCCGATGGGGCCAGGGAGGCTGAGGGTCCTGGAACATCTGCCCCTGGGGGTGAGCGGTGGCAGTGGATCACACAGTTGTCCGTAATGTTCAGGGAACGCAGTGTCCGCGATGGGTCCTGTAGCAAGTGACCCTGGTAGATCAGTTTCATCTGGTTCTCTTGTCCAGGGAAATATTTGCTGCAAGAGCAAAGAGTTGGAATAACAGGATGAGGAGTAATGGCAAACAGGCCTGGACCAACAAAGCAGAGCATAGGGAAGAAATGAATATTTCTAAGTCTCTCATTCCCCCTTGGGAAGGGCTGGCCCTTCCCTGCTGCTCCCAAGTGTGTACCAGCTTCCTCCATGCAGTCGTGGAGCAAAAGCAGACTCCCTCTTTCCAGCCCACTCACCTCTTCAGTGCACCCACAGTGTCTTCTGGCCTGGCCACAGCCAGCTCTTCAGTGTCGTTGAGGAACTTGAGCCGCACATTGATGAGGCTGGGGCTGGGAGGAAGGCAGGTGCTCTCCTCAGATCGCGAAGGAGCTTCGGAACTGCTGCTCTCCAGGCCTGCTTGTCGTTTGGGCAGGCCTTGGATGTCAAGGAGATGCTCAATGTTGGACTCTGTATCTCCCCCAGCTCCAGGTTCCCCAGTGGAGTCTCCCCCACCGTCACTGGCCTCTTCAGCCTTCTCATCATTACCTTCCGATGGATGGGGTAGTTCGGTTGGCTCTGGGGTGCCTTGGCCTGCCACCAACTGGTCCACATGCCCCAGGTGGAGGATGGCTGTGTCACCACCCGACACAATAGTACCCAGGAGCTGGTTGCTACTGCTGTCTGCTACGTAGGTAGAGAGCCAAGCTAGGACCAAGGCTAGAATCAGCACCACCACACCTGCCACCACCATCACCTCATTACCCACTCCCTCAATGAAGGTGACATCAGAGAGCTCCATGGCCTGGCTGCTGACTGAGTCCACCCTGTAGGAACAAAGGGGGACAGCATCAGCAGAGCCTGAGGGATTACAGGTTTCTAGTTTGTTTAGGTTCTGAGCCAGCCTGAAAAAAATGGACAACCAACCTCCCTAGCTACAGACCCCCAACCTTCAGCTAAGGATTTACCTTTAGCCTTTATTGGGAAACTCTAGCTTTTAGGTTCTGTGCCCACAAGGAGCACAGGTCATAAGGAAAGCCTTGTAAGCTTGCTGTTGTAGCTAAAGCTGGTTGCTTTTTTTTGGTTATGGAGAAAAATACTTGCTTCTTTTTTTTTAACTTTAAAAAATTTTTTATTTATTTTTTTGGTTTTTCGAGATAGGGTTTCACTCTAGTCCAGGCTGACCTGGAATTCACTATGTAGTTTCAGGGCAGCCTCGAACTCATGGTGATCCTCCTACCTCTGCCTCTCAAGTGCTGGGATTAAAGGCGGGCACCACCACGCCCAGCTGCAGCTGCCTGGCCTTTCTCTGGGATTTCCTGAGCAGCCTCCATGGAGGTTTCAGAATGGCTGAAAAGGCTCCTTTGTAGGCTCTGTGCACCCATCCTTGCCAGATTGTCTCGTTTGATTTCCATCTCATCACGATCACAGATCCATACCCACATATCAAGAGCAAAAAAAAAAAAAAAAAAAAAAAAAAGCCAGGTGTGGTGGTGGCGCATACCTTTAATCCCAGCACTCCGGAGGCAGAAGTAGGAGGATCACTGTGAGTTCAAGGCTAGTCTGAGTGAATTCCAGGTCAGCCTGGGCTAGAGCAAGACCTTACCTCAAAAAACCAATAATAATAATAATTGACCTATTAACAGCAGAATTAACAGCACTCCAAATGGACAACTCTGTCAGGGCTATCAGCAGACACTGTGCCTGCCTCTTCTAAAACCATGCTGCAAGTTGTGGGAGACTCATGGACAGGTACCAGCAACACTACCCTCTTGAGTCATCATGGTTGCTCACAACTACAAAACCACTGCCCAAAGCAGGGCAGGGTGGTATGCACCCATAATCCCAGCACGTGCAGGCAGAGGTAGGAAGATCAGGAGTTCAAGGTTATCCTAGGCTATACAGCCAGTTCCAGGGTGGCCTGGATTACATGAAAGTGAGACACTGTTTCAATAAACTACTGCCCAAGTGGAAATGATTTGTAAAGACTCCCCAACAGCTCACAATCTCCACCAGTACATCTTGTGCTCATTCTGCAGGTACCTTTGCAGTTTCTTTCTTTTTTTTTTTTTTTAATTTTTTTGGTTTTGTTTTTTTGAGGTAGGGTTGACCTGGAATTCACTCTGTATTCTCAGGGTGGCCTCGAACTCCTCCTACTTCTGACTCCAGATTGCTGGGATTAAAAAAGCATGTGCCACATGCCTGGCTGCCTTTGCAGTTTCTTAGAGAGGCAGGGAGGCTCTGTGCATAGTCCTTGGAGTACCTTTGCTTTCCCTTGGAGAATGTGCTGCTTTCACAGCCGTCTCTGGGCAAAGCCATCTGGTGATTATCACTATCAGACTATTCTCACAGCACCTATAAAACTTCACTATACTTATCGACCTGTCCATCTCTCTCTTAGGCTCCTGGAAGACAAGAATCATGTGTATTTCTTTATAGGCAGCTTTCAGTGAAAGGCCACAGTAGTTGCTCAAAGAATATTTGTAGAACGTATCAACACCTAAATAGTTTTCACATCCTTCTTTTTTTTTTTTTAAATCTTTTTAATTCTCATATCCCTACCCAACTTTTTTAAAAAACTTATTTTTTATTTATTAGAGAGAGGGACGGATAGAAAAGTAGAGAATGGGCGCACCAGGGTTTATAGCCACTGAAAACGAGCTCCAGATGCATGCGCCCCCTTGTGCATCTGGCTAACATGGATTCTGGCGAATCGAACCTGAGTCCTTTGGCTTTGCAGGCAAGTGCCTTAACCACTAAGCCATCTCTCCAGACCCCCGTTTATTTTAATGAGCTGGCCCAGGAGTCAGGAAAACAACTAATTCTAATCCCTGTCCGTGCTCTTTGTCACCCCCAACGACTTTCTCGGGGCCTCAGCTTTATCAACAGTGAAAATGGGGTGTTAAAAATAGTACCTACCTCATAAGGTTGTCTTGAAGATGACGTGAAATCATCGAAGCCAAATAGTTAGCACATTGCTTTGCACATTGCAACCGTTCAATAAACAAATGGTAGCAAACTGTGTGTGGCTCCCACCACTAACCCGACAGTAAGAAGGTTAATGTCATGAACAGTGATTTACGGAGACGGGCACTGGCACGGACGCAGGAAAGTGCCGTGGGCAGGAGCCAGGCAGGTGTCCGGGTCTCCCAGCCTTCCAGGCCTTCGCTCTCCCCTCAGCCTGTGAACGACGGTGCAGCGAGGCAGGGACCCCGACCCTGCTTATTCTGAGGCCAAGGCTCTGCATCTGGGAGGTCCCGTGCCCGCGGCCGAGGCGGGGAAGCCATGAGCCCCCTACCCCCACCCCGAGCTGAAGGACTTCGGTGTGCCGGCCGCGGAGCCCCAAACCCAGGTCTCCCAGCCACTGATGGCTAGAGTCAGGTGAGGGGGTCACAAACCATCCACACCCCTCAAACTTCGGGGCGGGGCCGAGGAGCTGGGGGCGGGGCTTGGGGACGCGAGGCGTCATGGGAAATTAAAGGAGGCTTGGACTGGTAGCGAGCCGAGATGGAGAAGGTTCTCACCTGACAAGGCCAGGATAAACGTTTTGACGTCTCCAGGACGGTCCCTGGACTCGTCTTTCCGTACGGGCCCGGAGAGGGGCTCGCAAGCCCGGATTCTGTCCAGGGTCCGGTCTCTTCCGACTTATCCCGGAAGCTGTTAGGAACCAGGGACGGGAAGTCCCGCCTTCCCGCCTTGGACTGATGACGCAAAGCTACGTAAAGCGGGATGACGTAAACATGTCTTTTGAATAAAAGGGACAGGTTGCTCGGCGGGAGGAGGGGCGGAGTCATTGTTGGCGGGACGCTCGCGGGCGTGGCCTCGGCCAGCCCCGACTGAGGGGTGGGGCTAGGAGAGCAAGAACGAGTCGGGGGAGGCGCTCGTTGAAGGGGCGTGGCTTCGCGAGTTCGCGTCTGCGAGGTTGCCCCGGCTCACGTTGCCGGCAGAACCGGAACCAGGTTTCCCTCTTTCCCGCCGGGCTCTTCCTTCCGGCTTTGCTCCTTAATCCGCGGGCTAATGGGGTTCGTTACTGTTTTGCGATGCGCATGGTGTTCCAAGGTTCCTGGGATTGCCACCTCCCAGAAAGCTCTGGGTTAGCCGGACTGACAAGGAGACTCTTCAGTCTCCAGCGGCTTTAGGTAGTGTGGAATTTGCCCGGCGCGGTGGCGCACGCCTTTAATCCCAGCACTCGGGAGGCAGAGGTAGGAGGATCGCCATGAGTTCGAGGCCACCCTGAAACTACATAGTGAATTCCCAGGTCAGCCTGGGCTAGAGTGAGACCCTACCTCGAAAAAAAAAAAAAAAAAAGGTAGTGTGGAACTTTAATAAAGCAGAAAAGAAGCATTTCAGAGAAGATATTCTGTGCATTTCTCGCCCCCACCTCAGTTTTTCCTTGATATTAGGGATTGAACCCAAGGACGTTGCACAGGCTAGGCAAGCAATCTAAGACGAGCCCCAACCTTTTTTTCCCCCTTGGTTTGTCGAGGTAGGGTCTGGAATTCACTGTCGTCTGAGGGTGGCCTCGATCTCAAAGTGATCCTCCTACCTCTGCCTCCCTGAGTGCTGGGATTAAAGTCGTGTGCCACCATGCCCGGCGAGCCCCAACCCTTTGAGGCAGGGTTTCACTCTAGTGGCTTCGAAAGCAAGATGATCCTCTTACCTCAGCTTCTTCTCTTTATTTATTTATTTATTTATTTTATTTATTTTTATTTTTATTTAGGGGAGGTTTGCAAAGTAGGGTTTCACTTTAGCCCAGGGTGACCTGGAACTTACTGTGTATTCCCAGGCTGGTCTTGAACTCAACAGCAATTATCCTACCTCTGCTTCCCAAGTGCTGGAACTAAAGGCATATGCCACCGTGCCTGGCTGTGACAGGATCTTGCCAAGTTGCCCTGGCTGGCCTCAAACTTGCCATTTTTCTGCCTCACCCTCCTGAGCAGTTGGGATTATAGGAATGCACCACCATGCCTAGCAATCAGCATAACTGTAGAGCACAGAAAAGCAAGAACCAAAAAAAAAAAAGACTAGGAAACTCAGGGTCCATTGCGGAAGAGGTAACAGAAAGAATGTAAGAGCCAAAGGAAGGGTAGGACTCCTTACAATGTGCTCCTCCAGACACAAAATGGCCTGGATATCCATGACCTCACAGTGCCTGATACTACCTACACAAGACCGTCATAATAGGAGGAAAAGATGATGACATCAAAATAAAAAGAGACTGATTGAGAGGGGCAGGGGATATGATGGCGAGTGGAGTTTCAAAAGGGAAAGTGGGGAGAGGGAGGGAAGTACCATGGGATATTGTCTACAATTAAGGAAGTTGTCAATAAAAAAAAGAGGGCTGGAGAGATGGCTTAGCAGTTAAGGTGCCTGCCTGCTAAGCCTAGGAATGCCCATTGGATTCTCCAGGTTCCACGTTTAGCCAGACGCAAAGTGGCGCAGGGCACAATGCTGCACTTGCCCACAAGGGGGCACATGCGTCTGGAGTTCGTTCAAAGCAGCTGAGAGGGCACCCATTCTCTACCTCTCTCTCTCTCTGTCTCTGTCTCTCTCTGTCTCTCTCTCTCTCTCTCTCTGACTTTCTAAAAAACAAAAAGATTAGGAAAAGCTGGGCATGGTGGCACATACCTTTAATCCCAGCATTCAAGAGGCAGAGGTGGGAGGATCGGTAAGAGTTGGAGGCCACCCTGAGACTACATAGTGAATTCCAGGTCAGCCTGAGCCAGAGTAAAACCCTACCTCAAAAAACCAGAAAACAAACAAACAAAAAAACCTAGGGCTTTGGGCTGGAGAGATGGTTCAGTGGTTAAGGTACTTGCCTGCAAAGCCAAAGGATCCAGATTCAGTTCCCCAGGACTCACCTAAGCCTGATACACAAGGTGGAATTTGCTTCATGGAGTTTTGTTTGCAGCGGCTGGAGGCCCTGGTGCACCCATTCTCTCCCTATCTGCCTGTCTCTCAAATAGAAAAGAAATAGAACATTACCGTTGGCCCTTCTCCCTTCATGTTCTCTTCTAGCTGCCAGCCTCTAAAGATGTAACTGATTATTTTGATATCTGTCACTATGGATTAGCTTTTCCTATTTTTTTTTCAAGGTAGGGTCTCACTCTAGCCCAGGCTGACCTGGAACTCACTCTGTAGTGCCAGGCTGGCCTCAAACTCACAGCAGTCTTCTTATCTGTGCCTCCCAAGTGAGTGCTGGGATTAAAAGGCGTCTGCCAACATGCCCAGGAGTTTTTCTTATTTTTGTCCTTTGTTTTGTGATGCTGGGAGTGAACTCAAGGCAAGCTTTTTTTCTTTGGTGCCCTGCATGTATATAAGCATGTTCTTATGCCTCTGCACACCCAGTATTTGTGTGCCAGTCCACACACTTGCACAATAAGCACTTGATCAACTGAGTTTCTTCTGCCCTCCCCCTTTTTTACTTTTTTAAAAATTTATATTTGAAAGCCGGGCGTGGTGGCGCACGCCTTTCATCCCAGCACTCGGGAGGCAGGGGTAGGAGGATCGCCGAGAGTTCAAGGCCACCCTGAGACTACATAGTTAATTCCAGGTCAGCCTGGGCCAGAGTGAGACCCTACCTCGCAAAACCAAAAAAAAAAAAAAAAAAAAAAAAAAATTATATTTGAGGGAGAAAGAGGCAGAGAGAGAGAGAGAGAATGGGCACACCAGGGCCTTTAGCCACTGCAAATGAACTCCAGAAGAATGCGCCAACTTGTGCATCTGGCTTATGTGGGTCCTGGAGAATTGAACCTGGGTCCTTTAGCTTTACAAGCTAGCGCCTTAACTGCTAAGGCATCCCTCCAGCCCCTCCCCCTTTAAAAAATATTGCAAACAAGCCAGGCATGGTGCACATGCCTTTAATCCCAGCACTTGGGAGGCAGAGGTAGGAGGATCACTGTGAGTTTAAGGCCAGCTTGAGACTACATAGTGAATTCCAGGTCAGCTTGGGCTAGAGATAGACTCTACCTCAAACAACCTCAAAAAGCAAAACAAAACAAAAAAAAAGATTATAATGTTACAAAGTCCTGGCCCTCAGGAATGGGTAATGCTTGATCATGGAAGTTACCTCCTAATGAAAAGGAGTTTTGGCCGGGCGTGGTGGCACATGCCTTTAATCTCAGCACTTTAATCTCAGGCAGAGAGGGGAGGACTGCCATGAGTTTGAGGCCAGCCTGAGACTACATAGTGAATTCCAGGTCAGCCTAGGCTAGCACAAAACCCTACCCAAGTGCTGGGATCAAAAGCATGTGCTACCATGCCTGGCTTGAAAAATACTTTCCTATCACAAAATGATACATATAATCTCACATGTTTTTATTTAAATATTTTTATTATTTCTTTGCAAGGAGAGAGAGAGAGGGAAGAAAGGGGCACATCAGGGCCTTTTGTCACTGCAAATGAGCCCCAGGCACATGCATCACTATGTATCTGGCTTTATATAGGTACTGGGGAACCGAACCCAGGCCACCAGGCTTTGCAAACAAACATCTTTAAGGGCTGAACCATTTCTCCAGCCCCTAAAATTTATTGAAAAAAATATTTTATTTATTATTTATTTATTTATTTATTTGAGAGAGAGAGATACAGAAATAGGCAGGTAGAGAGAGAGAGAGAATGAGTGCACCAGGGCCTCCAGCCAATGAAAACGAACTCCAGATGCATGCATGCCCTTGTGCATCTGGCTTACGTGGGTCCTGGAGAATCGAGCCTTGAACAGGGATCCTTAGGCTTCACGGGCAAGTGTTTAACCACTAAGCCATCTCTCCAGCCCCCCTAAAATTTATTTTATTTGACTGTGTGTATTTATTTATTTGAGAGAGGCAGACAGAATGGGCACACCATGGCCTCTAGCTGCTGCAAATGAACTCCAGATGTATGTGACATCCTGTGCATCTGGCTTACATGGGTCCTGGGGAATTGAATCTGAGTCCTTTGGCTTTGCAGGCGAGTTCCTTAACCACTAAGCCATCTCTCCAGCTCCATTTTTTGTGTGTTTGTGTGTATGGGCACACCAGGGTCTCTTGCCACTGCAAATAAACTCCATACACATGTACCCAGCTCTTCATGGGTGCTGGGAAATTGAACCCAGGCCTGCAGGCTTTGCAATGAAGCTCCTTTAACCACCGAGCTGTCTCCTCAGCCTCTCCCATTTATCTTTTTTTTTTTTTTTCCAACAAGGTATCTTGTGCTTGTAAATCTAACAGAAGCTGGGTATGGTGGCTCATGCCTTTAATCTCTACTCAAGAGACTGAGTTAGGAGGATCGCCATAGGTTCAAGGCCAGCCTGGGCTACAGTGAGACTGCCTCAGCAGCAACAAGACTAACAGAAAAGGTGAAAAGGGTGGTAGTCACCAGGCATGGTGGCACGCGTCTTTCATCCTAGCACTGGGGAGGCAGAGGTAGGAGGATCACCGTGATTTTGAGGCCAGCCTGAGACTCCACAGTGAATTCCAGGTCAGCCTGGGCTAGAGTGAGACTGTACCTCGAAAAAACAAAAACAAAAAAAAAGGATGGTAGATGGGCTGGGCCTGCCTGCCAAAAGTTCAGCAGCATCCCCTGGAGTGAAGGTCCTGGTGGGGGCCAAGGACTAGTGAGGATTACCTTTTCTTCTTGCAGGCCTTTGCTTCTGGAAAACCAAAGTAAGAATTCTGTCCAGAAAGGGGAAGTTCCTTCTCTGCTGAACCAGGTCAAACACTGTCTGGTGCTGCTGAAAGGAAATCTGCGCAGGAAGAATACCCTGGAGGAAGGATGCTGGGCAGAGGCTCCCAGAGGCAGACCCAGGGCTCCTAATCCCTGCCTGTGCTATCTGCTAGGTGACTCCAGCTGGTGATAGTGGACAGCCCTAGGTCCCCAGCACAAGGCAAGTAACCAGGCTGCTGAGTGCCCTTCTCTCCCTGCCTGCAGTGGCTAGCTGGTGTTCTATAAACTTTGTCACTAATAACACTACTCAAGACAGAAAACTTGAAGAGCCCAAAGAGGGGAACAAACACGGGTGATGAGAACTTCGGTTACATTTATACCTGACGGATTCACACTTTTGTTTTGTGCACTAATTATTATTAGAGGCAGATAGACAGAATGGGCATGCCAGGACCATCAGTCACTGCAAACAAACTCCAGACACATGTGCCACCTTGTGCATCTGGCTTACATGGATACTGGGGAATCCAACCTGGGTCCTTTGGCTTTGCAGGCAAGCTCTTTAACTGCCAAGCCATCTCTCCAGCCCACTAATTATTTATTTGCATTCATTAAATTGGTTTGCTTTGCAAAGCTTCCTCCAGAAGGTAACTGGTGGTAACCTAGGACCAGAAAAAATGAAAGGGGATAGTTGCTAGCTGGTCCTCCTTTCCTGGACCCCAGAGGCCATACCATAGTGACTACTGTTTAAAGCACCATGTACCACTTGGGAGTAGGGAACATCATAAATGTCCCAGGCCTCTTCAAAGAATACAGTCCTGGTGTACTGGCCCAAGGGCTGGGCATGATTGTGTAAGCACTGTGCTTATACAGGTCACCGCTTGGCTTGGCTGGTCACAAGGAAAGGCTCTGCTTTTCAGGCCACAAAAGGAGGATGTATTAAGTGGTATGTGCCACTCCTTTAAGTAGTTGGTAGCCAAGAGCAGCTCATCTCCAGCAACTGGTACTAGCTTGCTAAGGCTGCATTACAGGACCCATGTAGGGAGAAGGGATCAGGAGGCCACAATCTAGAAGCTGTATATATATATTTAAAAACATTTTTATATTTATTTATTTGACAGAGAAAGAGGGAGAGAGAGAATGGATGGGCCAGAGCCTCCAGCCACTGCAAATGAACTCCAGACGCGTGCGCCCCCTTGTGCATCTGGCTAACGTGTGTCCTGGGGAATCGAACCTGGGTCTTTGGGCTTTGCGGGCAAATGCCTTAACCGCTAAGCCATCCTTCCAGCCGTGTGTGTGTGTGTGTGTGTGTTTTTGTATGTATGTATTAGTCAGGATTCTCTAGAGAAACAGAACGGATAGAATGAATTGTAAAAGGGAATTTATTAGATTAGCTTACACAGTCCAGCAATAGCAGGTTGCAGGTCCGAGAGTCAAGCAACCCGGTAGCTGCTCAGTCCACGAGGCTGGAGGCCTCGGCAGTCCCAATCCGGCACTGAAGGCCTGGAGGCTTCCTGGAGAGACACTGCTCTTCAGTCCACGCTGGTCTTCAGTCCACACTGGAGAGCAGCAACACCAAGCAGCAAGTACCAAGCAGAAAGCACCAAGCACCCAGTGGCAAGGAGCAAGCAGCACTGGCAGCCAGGTGGGAGAGAGAGAGCCTTTCTTCCCAGAGCTTCTTTTTATCAACCAGCCCCCTCCCCCAAGAGGGGCCGCCCACTCTGGGGGAAGGGCTTACCCCTGGGGGAAGGATTCTTCCTTTAGTTAATCCTTCCTAGAGGCAGCCTCAGAGACACACTTATGAGGAATGTCTGTGGATTCCTAAACAAATCAAGTTGACACAAACTTAACCATAACAATATATTTAATATATCTATTTATTTGGGAGAAAGATACAGAGAGAAAGAGACAGAGACAGAGAATGGGTGCTCCAGGGCCACCAGCCATTGCAAATGAACTCCAGATGCATGCACCACCTTGTGCACCTGGCTTACGTGGGTCCTGGGGAATTGAACCAAAGTCCTTTAGCTTTGCAGGCAAGTGCCTTAACCACTAAGCCATCTCTCTAGCCCTTGAAGCTATATATTTTTTTGAGGTTTTGTGTGTGTGTGTGAGAGAGAGAGAGAGTGTGTGTCTCACGTAGCCCAGGCTGACCTTGAATTCACTAGTAGCTGAGGCTGGCCTCGAACTCTTCATCCTTTTGCCTCCATCTACTGAGTGCTGGGATTGTAAATGTACACCTCCATGCTCAGCTGGTTTATTGTTGTTGTTTGTTTGCTTTTCATCCTGGGGATCAAGCCTAGGGCCTCACACATGCTAGGCATGCCTTCAGTCACTGAGCTATATAAGCTATATTCCTAACCCCTGTTTTGTTGAGTTTTTATTTTAGCCTGAAGTTTGAGAGGAGCCAGTGGAGGGAATGATCCTCATCCATTCAGACAGACTGAGGGCCTGAAGCTCAAGCTGGTTGGAGGTCAGTAGGTGGCTCAAAAATCCAGCGGAGGGATGAATAAGCTGGTCCTGGAGGGCACGTGAAGTACAGAGAAGGTCAGTGGTTGGTCTCCAAAGCTGGAGGCAGGAAAGATGGAGGTGGCAGTGGCCTGGTATGGGGCTCACTGAATCCGTCCCTCCACACGCAGCAGCAAGTAATCCCTGAGGATTGGGGGCAGAGGGAGCTGGGGGGTGGCCTGCCGACAGCAGCTACCCAACTGAGCACGCACAGCCAGGCGGGCCAGGTGCTGCAGGCGCCTTGGCTGGTTCACCATGCCCACGGCTGAGCTGTAGAAGACTTCATGCACCTGGGCCAAGGGGAAAAGAGGGTCAGGTGGACTAACACCTTTGACTCTGCCCTCCCAAGGGACCATGCAATAGTGGAGGATTTTGCAACATGAAGCCACCCCTTGTTGTAGTATTGGGACTCAGATTTCAACCATGTCTGTACCCATTCCCATCCCAGACATGCTGGCACAGTGCCCACCAAGACAGAGCTGCCCGACAAAAAGCTGGGCCTCGCCAGGTGTGGGGAGATGGCTCAGTGGATAAAGCACTTGCCATGCAAGCATGAATATGTGAGTTTGGATCCCCAGATCCCACGTAATCCCAGAACACCTAGGACAAGAAGAGAAGCAGAAAGGTCGGGCATGGTGGGGCACGCCTTTAATCCCAGCACTTGGGAGGCAGAGGTAGGTGGATTGCTCTGTGAGTTTGAGGCCACGGAGACCACATACTGAATTCCAGGTCAGCCTGAGCTAGAGTGAGACCCTACCTCGGAAAACCTAAATAAATAAACTAAAACAATTTTCTAAAAAAGCTGGACCTGGTGTGGTTGCGCACCTTTCAATCCCAGCATGCAGGAGGCTGAGGTAGAAGGGTCTCCAACCTGGACTACAGAGTGAGTTCCAGATCAGCCTGAGCTAGTGTGAGACCCTACCTCAGAGGGAAAAACCACAACAACAAAAAAACACCCACACCTTTAGTCCTAGCACTTGGAAGACTGGGATAGGAGGATCACCATGAGTTCAACGCCAGGGGTGACAGAGTGGGTTTCAGGTGTAAGGTCAGAGGTCTGTGTCCGAGAACCTGAGGGGTTTCACTGCCCAGCCTCCTCTACCCAGGGTCCTCTTCCCTCTGTGAAGCTGGTCCTAGAGTGAGAGGCCTGCGGGAAAGGAGGCCTGCGGGAAAGAGCAGTACCTTTGGGGTGGGCATACCTGCCACAGCTCAGGGAGCACTGCCTCCACCCAGGTATCACAGGATGGGACACAAGGATATGCATTAAGCAGGACTTCCAGGGCCCGAGGAAAGTTGGCACAGTATTTCAGCATCTAAGAATCAAAAGAGGGTCTCAAAAGCTCCATGTGGCCCCAACCAAGGTGAGTCAATCCAAATCCTCCTATTGCTTGCCTCAGCTTGCCCCTTCCGCACTTCCTCCAGCCTCTTTCTTCCCTCCTGTGTCCCCCCTTCCCGGTACCAAGACAGGGACCGACCTCCAGCCACTGAGAGGGGCTTTGAGTCCCCTGGGCTCTCCCCTCCCCACCCCCAGTCTCTGCGCACCTCGGGCTGTATTGGCTTGGCTCCATAGTCCAGCAGCGCCGAGAAAAGGATCTCGGGTTCCCAGTTAGGGACATCTTGGACAGCTTGCATGGCGCAGTCCATGGGCGTGTGGCCTGCCCCATTGGAGACGGTGGCACTAGCCCCGTGGCGCAGCAGCAGCTCGGCCAGGCCTCCACAGCCGTTGGCACAGGCGTTGTGCAGGGGCGTGTGGCGCTTGCGGCCCGCCGCACGAGGGTCGGCCCCGGCTTCCAGGAGCATTCGCACGATGGCCTCGTGCTGCGGGCCACCGCCACCGCCACCCGGAGCTTCGGCACCCGCGCAAGCCGCGTTCAGCGCCGTCTCGCCCTGGCTGGTGCGCAGGTCCACGCCGGCGCCGTGCTCCAGGTAGAGGGCCACGTGCCGCTCCAGGCCGCGGGCCGCCGCCACGTGCAGGGCCGTCACCTCGCTCTCCTGCGACGCCAGGTTCACGGTGGCTCCAGCCTCCAGCAGCAGCCTGGCACACCTGTGGATAAGGTGCAAACACCAGCCCCCCCAAGGGGGGCCAGAATCCTGAGGTGACAAGGCCAAGACTGAGAATCACCATCTCCTTCTTTCCCACCCCTCTGCCTTAAGGTCCAGCCAGACCCGTGTTCCCCTCAGGTCACAGATGTCCTAGGACAACAGTACTGGCATAAGCAGGGTCAGAGCTGGTCAGTGCCTTCAAAATTATCAGAGCAGGGCTGGAGAGATGGCTTAACAGTTAAGGGGCACTCTCCTGCAAAGCCAAAGGACCTTGGTTCCAAGCCCCAGGAGCCACGTAAGCCAGATTCACAAGGTAGTGCATGCGTCTGGAGTTCGTTTGCAGTGGCTGGAGGCCCTGGTGTGCCCATTCTCTCTCCCTCTCTCTAATAATAATTTTTTTAAGTAAAAATCCCACCAAGCTGCCCTGGGGACACTACACTAAATGTTCATGTTCACATATTAATGCTACTCTCACTTCTGGCTAGAGAAGCTTCTCTTTTCAGATGGTGATAACCACTGGGATCACCCAAAAGGCAACATAGTGCTGAGAAGAAGGGATGGAAGAGTGCCCAGCACTGAAACACCTCTGTCACACCCTCCAATGGCTCAGGGACCATTGCTGAAGAGGGGGCGGATAGAATGGAAGAGCCAAAGGAAGGATATGACCTCTTACAATGCAACTGCCCAGACAGAAATTGGCCTCGATATCCATGACCTTGCAGTGCCTAGCAATACCTTTGCAAGACCCTCAAAATAGAAGAAAAAGATGATGACATCAAATTAAAAGAGAGACTAATGGAGAGAGGGAGGGGATATGATGGAGACTGGAGTTCTAAAGTGGAATGGGGGAGGGGAGGGAAATATCAGGTGGGTTTTTTTGGTATGTAAGATTAAAAGTCAATAAAAAATAATAATTAAAAAAATAAATAAAATATTTAGCACTTGGGAGGCTGAGGTAGGAGAATCACCACCATGAGTTCACTGCCCTGAGACCTCATAGTGAATTCCAGGTCAGCCTAGACTAGAGTGAGACCCTACCTGGAAAAACCAAAACAGAAAAAGAAAAAAAAAATGTGAGAAGGGAGCTGGAGAGGTGGCTCAACAGTAAAAGGTGCTTACTTGAAAGCCTGATGGCCTGGGTTTGATTCCCCAGTATCCACATAAAGCCAGATGTACAAAGTGGCATGCATGCATATGGAGCTCATTTGCAGTGGCAAAGAGAGGGAAGGAAGGAGGGAAGGAAGGAAGGGAGGGAGGGAGGGAGGAAGGAAGGGAGGGAGGAAGGAAGGAAGGAAGTCAAGCAAGCCTGCCAGCCCTGAGCCCTCTGTGTGGGAAGAGGCAGGAAGCTTCCGTGGGTTGCATAGAGGTTAACAATGGGTGCCCAGAAGGATGCTAACCCCCCAAAGCAGCAACCAGTGACCTATATATGTGGAGAGCGTCACATGGAAAATGAACTCAAATCCACAGATCCAAGCAGATGCAGAGAATGTGGATACAGAATAATGTACAAGAACAGGATTAACAGATTTTGTGTGTGTGTGTGTGTGTGTGTGTGTGTGTGTCACTTTAGTTCGGGCTGACCTGAAATTCACTGTGTAGTCTCAGGGTGGCCTCAAACTCATGAGGATTCTCTTACCTCTGCCTCCTGAGTGCTGGGATTAAAGTTGTGCATCACCAAGACCATCTTAAGGGTTTTTTTTTTTTTTTTTTTTGGTTTTTCAAGGTAGGTTCTCACTCTGGTCCAGGCTGACCTGGAATTAACTATGTAGTCTCAGGGTGGCCTCGAACTCTTGGTGATCCTCCTACCTCTGCCTCCCGGGTGCTGGGATTAAAGGCGTGCGCCACCATGCCCGGCTCAGCTTAAATTTTTGTGGATTTTTTTGTTTTTGTTTTGTTTTGGTTTGGTTTGGTTTGGTATTTCAAGGTACAGTCTCACTCTAGCCCAGGCTGACCTGGAATTCACTATGTATTCTCAGGGTGGCCTTGAACTCATGGTGATCCTCCTACCCCTGCCTCCTGAGTGCTGGGATTAAAGGCGTGCGCCACCACGCCTGGCTTCTTTAAATTTTTAATTTTTTAAATATTTTATTTTTATTTATTTATTTGATATATATAATAGAGATAGCAGGAGAGGGTGGGTGCGCCAGGGCCTCCAGCCACTGCAAATGAACTCCAGATGCGTGCATCTGGCTTACATGGGACCTGGGGAAGTGAACCAGGGTCCTTTGGCTTTGCAAGCAAACACCTTAACCACTAAGCCATCCCTCCAGCCCGAAATTTTTATTTTATTTCATTTATTTATTAGAGACACACACACACACAGAGAAAGATTGGGCGCACCAGGGTTTCTAGCCATTGCAAACAAACTCCAGATGCATGCGCCACCTTGTGCATCTAGCTTATGTGGGACCTGGAGAATCAAATGTGGATCCTTAGGCTTCATAGCCAAGTTCCTATGGCTAAGCCATCTCTCCTGCCCTTTTCTCATTTTTAAAAATACTTATTTATTTTAGAACCGGGTGTGGTGGCATACACCTTTAATCCCAGCACTTGGGAGGCAGAGGTAGGAGGAACACCGTGAGTTCAAGGCCCCCTACCTTGAAAAACCAAAAAAAAAATTATTTATTTGAGAGAGAGATACAGAAATAGGCGGGTGTGGGGGGGGATGGGTGCCAGGGCCTCCAGCCACTGCAAACGAACTCCAGATGCATGCGCCCCCTTGTGCATCATCTGGCTTATGTGGGTCCTGGGAGTTGGGCCTGGGTCCTTTGGCTTTGCAAGCAAGCACCTTAATCGCTAAGCCATCTCTCCAGCCCTAATTTTTTTTATTTGTTTGAGAAGAACAGAGAGAGAATGAGGATTGGTGCACCAGGGCCTTTTGCTCCTGCAAGTGAACTCTAGACACATGTACCACCTTGTGCATCTGATTTACATGGGTACTGAGAAATCGAACCTGGGTCCTTAGACTCCACAGGCAAGTGTCTAAAGTGCTAAGCCATCTCTCCAGCCCCTGCTCTGACCCTTTCTAAGCTTCATTTCTCTCATCTATAGAATGAAGACACTCTCCACAGGTGACAATGTGGGTGTGACTTGCTTCAGGAACCACAAAACTGGCTACAGATGTCAAGGCATCTTTCTACTTTCCCCCTTCTCCTGGGCATGTGAGTTGGACACACCCACTCCCCCATTCCAGCATACAGGCACCTACTGCAAGGACTCAGGGACTGTGCAGAGGTGCAAGGGGGTCATGCCTTCCTCAGACAACACATTAGCCTTGGCACCAAATGTGAGCAGCAGCCGTACGCAGTCTGGTTGGGCTTGGGCACAGGCCTCATGCAAGGCAGCACGGCCTCCAATCCGGGTGTCCAGCTCAGCTCCTTGCAGGATCAGGTGACGGGCGCAGTCGGTATAGCCTCTGGCTGCAGCAATGGTGAGGGGTACTGTCTGCTTGGTCTTGGGGGTCAGCACCCAGAATCCTGAGAATGGGCAAGATTGAGTAACTATGTATGTATGAACCTGGCTGATGGGTAGAGGTGGGTAGGGATACTGTTTATTTTTTATTTTTATTTATTTATGTGTGAGAGAGAGATACAGAAATAGGCAGGTAGAGGGAGAAGAGAATGGGTGCACCAGGGCCTCCAGCCACTGCAAATGAACTGCAGATGCGTGCACCCCCTTGTGCATCTGGCTTACATGGGTCCTGGGGAGTCAAACCTGGGGCCTTTGGTTTTGCAGGCAAGCCCCTTAACCACTAAGCCGTCTCTCCAGCCTGGGGATACTGTTTATAACTGATAGTGAATGCTGACCTTCCCTGGACATAGCCTGCTAGGTACAAACTGCCAGGCTGTACCAGTGGCAAGTGCTCCACTCAAGCCCTGAAGGTGGAGTGTAAACTGAAACAGCCTTTCATTTATTTAGTCATTTACTAATATATTTAAATTCTTTATTGCCAGGTGTGGTGGCACATCCCTTTAATCCCAGGAGCACTGGAGAGGCAGAGGTAGGAGGATTGTGGTGAGTTCGAGGCCATCTTGAGATTATATAGTGAATTCCAGGTCAGCCTGGGCTAGAGCAAGACCCTACCTCGAAAATATTTTTTAAAGTTATTAAGCTGGGTATGGTGGCACACACCTTTAATCCCAGCACTTGGGAGGCAGAGGTAGGAGGATCGCCATGAGTTTGAGGACACCCTGAGACTACATAAGTGAATTCCAGGTCAGCTTGGGCTAGAGTGAGACCCTACCTCAAAAAAGGTGCACACCTTTAATCCCAGCACCTGGGAGGCAGAGGTAGGAGGATCGCCCTCTGCGTTCAAGGCCAGCCTGAGACTACATAGTGAATTTCAGGTCAGCCTGGGCTACAGTGAGATCCTACCTTGGAAAACCAAAAAAAAAAAAAAAAATTATATATATATATATTTGTATGGGTGTGCCAGGGTCTCCCTGCTGCTATTGTCAAACACTTGACCAGTTTTAAGTGGGTGGCTGGAGAATTAAACCCCGGGCCAGTAGACTTTACAAGCAAGTGACTTTAACCTTTTTTTTTTGTAATTAAAAAAAATTTCTGTTGATTTTACTTATTTATTTGAGAGAGACAGAGAGACAAAGAGGCAGAGAGAGAGAGAGAATGGGCACACCAGGGCCTCTAGCCACTGCAAACGAACTCAAGATGCATGCACCACCTTGTGCATCTGGCTTACGTGGATCCTGGGGTATCGAGCACCGAACCAGGGTAATTAAGCTTCACAGGCAAGCGCTTAACCACTAAGCCCTCTCTCCAGCCCCATCCCCACTTTTTTTTTTTTTGAGGTAAGGTCTTGCTCTATCCCAGGCTGACCTGGAATTTACTATGTAGTCTCAGGGTAGCCTGGAACTCAGGACAATCCTCCTACCTCTGCCTCCCAAGTGCTGGGATTAAAGGTGTGTGCCACCACGCCTGACTTTTTGCAATATTTTCTTATGAAAGAGAGAATTGGTGCACCAGGGCTTCTAGCCACTACTGTTGAACTCCAGATGTGTGTGCCACCTTGTGCACACATGTGACATTGCCAGCTTGCATCACCTTGTGTGTCTGGTTTACATGGGACCTGGAAAGTTGAATATGGGTTCTTAGGCTTCACAGGCAAGTGCCTTACCTGCTAAGCCATCTCTCCAGCCCTTAACCTTTAAAAAAAAATTTTATTTATTAGAGGAAGAGGCAGATGATAGAGAGAATGGGCACACCCGGGCCTCCAGCCACTGCAAATGAACTCCAGATGTATGTGACACTTTGTGCATCTGGATTTACATGGGTACTGGGGAATTGAACTTGGGCTAGCAGGCTTTATAAGCAAGTGCCTTAACCACCAAGTCATCTTTCCAGCCCATATAAAAATATTTTTTAAAAAAAAATTTTATTATTTTTAATTTATTTTTGGAGAGAGAGAGACAGAGAGAGATAGACAGAGAGGGAGAGGGAGACAGAGATGGAGACGCCAGCAGTCTCTCAGCTGCTGAGAATGAAATCCAGATGCGTGCACCCCCTTGTGACCAAGTGTGGCATTGCACCCTTGCGTCACTTTGCATCTGGCTAAATGTGGGACCTGGAGATTGGAACCGCTGGAGATTGGAACCAGCGTTCTTAGGCTTTTTTTAGCAGGCCTTAGCCGCTAAGCCATCTTTCCAGCCCTAAAAATATTTTTTTAAGAGCCGGGCATGGTGGCACCTGTCTTTAATCCCAGCACTTGGGATTAAATATATATTTATTTTAAATTATTTATTTATTTTTATTTTTGGGTTTTTTTGAGATATAAAAGAACAAGGGGCTGGAAAAATGGCTTACAGGTTAACATGCTTGCCTGCGAGCCAAAGGATCCCAGTTCGATTCTCCAGGACCCACGTAAGCCAGATGCACAAAGGGCATATGCATCTGGAGTTCATTTGCAATGGCTAGAGGCCCTGGCATGCCCATTCTCTCTCTTTCTCTCTCTGCTTGCAAATAAATAAATAAGTAATTTTTTTAAAAAAGAACAAGGGGCTGGAGAGATGGCTTAGCAGTTAAGGCACCTGCCTCCTAAGCCTAAGAACGCTGGTTCCAATCTCCAGGTCCCACGTTTAGCCAGATGCAAAGTGACGCAAGGGCGCAATTCTGTACTTGACCACAAGGGGGCGCACACATCTGGATTTCGTTCGCAGCAGCTGAGAGGCTGCTGGCGTGCCCATCTCTGTCTTCCTCTCCCTCTCTCTCTCTCTCTCCCAAAAAAAAAAAAAAAAAGAACAAGATGGGTGCAGTGGTGCACACCTTTAATCCCAGCACTGGGGAGGCAGAGGTAGGAGGATCACCATGAGTTCAAGGCCACCCTGAGACTATATAGTGAGTTCCAGGTCAGCTGAGCTAAAGCAAGACCCCACCTAGAAAAACCAAAAAAATAAAAAAATAAAAAATTATATATATCAAATAGAGGGCTGGAGAGATGGCTCAGCAGTTTAGGTGTTTGCCTATGGAACCTGATGACTGGGTTTGATTCTCCAGTACCCAAGTAAAGCCAGATGCAGAAGGTGGCACATGCAACTGGAGTTTGTTTGCAATGGCCAGATGCCCTGGCATGCCCATTCTCTCTGTATCTCTCTTCTCTCTGTTTCTGTCTGCCTGCAAATAAATAAATACAATTTAAAAAATAGCAAAGGGGGCTGGGGCTTTTTTTAGTGGTAAAGTGCTGAGTTTTGTCCCCAGCAACACACACACACACACACACGCACACACACACACACAAATGAAAACTTGGGACTTCTAGTTAAGATGGTGGCGTAGAAACCATGCCAAAGGGGCGAAAAAGCAAAAAAAAAAAAAAAAAAAAAATTAAAAAATTTAAAAAACACACCAAAAAACAGCAAAATACACTCTTCTACTAAAAACTAAAAAGTGAAGGTATATAAGAAATTATTGAGCTGGGCGTGGGTGGCACATGCCTTTAATCCTAGCACTTGGGAGGCAGAGGTAGGAGGATCACCATGAGACCACAGAAGCGTGCAGAAGTGGTTCCAGCAGTGGCGGCAGCCAGGCCCAGCCTGAGCTGCAGGAAAAGCCAGGTGAAGGGATTTTTTTCCCTCATGGGAGGACCTCAGAGCTCAGAGGAGTGGCTCATGAGGAAGAATATCACAAGGACCAGTGGAAGAACTTCAGCCACCATCCACAGCCTCCTCTCCCCCCACTGCCAGCACAAGTGCCAGCAAGCACTAGAGACCTGGGGAAGGTAGCTCACCTACACAGCACCTGGCACAGGCTATCAGAGCAGTGACCCCACTGACCCAGACAGCCTACAGTGTAGCAAAGAGGGATCCAAGCAAGTGTGCAGCATAATTGAAACCAAAGCCATCCAAAAGGTAAATGGAGCCAGGCATGGTGGCGCATGCCTTTAATCCCAGCACTCGGGAGGCAGAGGTAGGAGGATCGCCATGAGTTCGAGGCCACCCTGAGACTACACAGTGAATTCCAAGTCAGCCTGAGTTGGAGTGAGACCCTACCTTGAAAAACCAAACAAACAAACAAACAAAAAACCCAAAAGGTAAATGGGATTACAACAGGTCAGTAGCCAACAAAAAAGACTGGCATATAGACTTGCATCAGAAGTGCTAATTGCACCTTTCATATCAGGGTAAATTATGTGTTAAATCTGATGGATGGTTGGATTTGCCATTCTTAAATAAGCTATATTTTGGGCTTGTCGTTTGTTGCTTCCTGATTTATAGTGCCTTTGTTTCCTCTTCTGTTGTTCTTTGGGGAAGAGTCTCACTCAGTCACAAGCTGACCTTGGAACCCTCTACAGACCAGAAATCTCAGCCTCCCAGTTGACAGGATTAAGGGTGTGGGACAACACACATTCTTAGGGACTTTGACTTTGTTAGAGAATCTGTTTGTCATAACATGTACTCTTGCATAAATACTCTGTGCTGATTTTCACTGAATGTGTATATTGTTCAGTTAAATTTTAGAATTTGCCTGTATTTTGTTCCACCTAGCCTACTAGAATACTCTAATAACAGGCAAACCCAACACCTAGGGTCACTTTTGTGGTTACTCTGAGAGTCTTAAGAGCCACACCTAGCACCTTAAGCTCTTACCCTGAAGATATATAAGGTCAGATTGATTGATATATCTAGTAATACTGCAGATAATTAGAAAAACCCAAGCATTAGCTGGGCGTGGTGGTGCACACCTTTAATCCAGCACTTGGGAGGCAGAGGTAGGAGGATTGTCAAGAGTTTTAGGCCACCCTGAGAGTACATAGTGAATTCCAGGACAGCCTGAGCTAGAGTGAAATCTTACCACACACACACACACACACACACACACACACACACACACACAAAAGCCGGGCATGGTGGTGCACGCCTCTAATCCCAGCACTCGGGAAGCAGAGGTAAGAGGATCGCTCTGTGAGTTTGAGGCCACCCTGACACAACATAGTGAATTCCAGGTCAACTTGGGCTGGAGTGAGACCCTACCTCGAAAAACCAAAATAATAATAATAATAATTAATTCAAGATGTGAAAATCTCTACATTATAATATAAGAAACACAAAAAGACCAAGACAATATAAATCCACCAAAAATTATAAATCCATCAGAAATGTCCTCCAGTGAGACTGATTTAGAGGAAATGCCTGAGAAAGATTGCATAAGAATTATTACAGATATGCTCAAAGAAATCAAAGAGGACACAGGAAACCAATTTAATGAAATAAGGAGGTCAATAAAGACATGAATAAGGAAATAGAAATAATAAAGGAAAACCAGTCAGAAATACTAGCAATGAAAAACACAGTAAGTCAAATAAAAAACTAGAAAATCTCACCTGTAGAATGGATGAAGGAGAGAACAGAATATCTAAACTAGAAGACCAGGTGGCAGATCTAATACAGTCCAACAAAGAGAAAGACAGACTAATAGGAAGGTATGAATGGGAATTTCAATACATTCAGGACATTATGAAAAGATCAAGCATAAGAATTCAGGGTAGGGCTGGAGGGCTGGCTTAGCAGTTAAGGCGTTTGCTTGCAAAGCCAAAGGACCCAGGTTTGACTCCCCAGGACCCACGTTAGCCAGATACACAAGAGGGTGCATGCATCTGGAGTTTGTTTGCAGTGGCTGGAGGCCCTGGTGCACCCATTCTCTCTCTCCCTCTTTCTCTGTCAAATAAATAAATAAAAATAAAATTTTATAAAAATAAGAATTCAGGGTATATTAGAAGGAGAATTTCATTCCAGAGGCATAGTAGGAATTTTCAACAAAATCATAGAAGAAAACTTCCCCAAATTGGGAAAGACATGTCATTGCAGATACAGGAAGCCTTTAGAACACCAAACAGACAAAATCTGGAAAGAACCTCTCCTCGCCATATTATAATTAAACTACCAAACACACAAACCAAAGAAAATATATTGAAAGCAGTAAGAGAGAAAAGTTATCACCTACAAAGGCAAGCCCATCAGGATCACAGCAGATCACTCAACATAAACTAAAAGCCAGAAGGGCTTGGAATGATGTATTCCAAGTTCTGAAAGATAACAACTGTCAACCAAGGTTATTTTATCCTGCAAAGCTTTCCATTCAATATATAGAGAAATAAGGACATTCCACAACAAAAGCAGGCTAAAGGAATATTTGAGGACAAAACCAGCTCTACAGAAAATACTTGAAAGGATCCTCCATGCTGAAGAGAAAGAAAAGCACACATATAAGGAACCTGGAAAAAACAAACCATACTCCAATACTAGTTAACACAAGAGAGCACAGGCAAAACTGGAAAAACTACAAAACAAGAAAAATGGCAAAAATAGAGCTGGAGAGATGGTTTAATGGTTAAGCATTTGCCTGTGAAGCCTGAGGACCTCAGTTCAAGGCTCGATTTCCCAGTACCCTTGTAAGCCAGATGCACAAGGTGGCACATGCATCTGGAGTTTGTTTGCAGTGACTGGAGGCCCTGGTGCTCCCATTCTCTCCCTCTCTCCCTCCCTCCCTCCCTCTCTCTCTCTCTCTCTCTCTCTCTCTGCCTCTTTATCTGTCTGTTGCTCTCAAATAAATAAATAAAATTAAACAACAAAAAAGAAAAATGGCAACAATAAACACAACTTTCAATAATAACTCTTAATATCAATGGCCTCAATGCCCCAACCAAAAGACATAGGTTTGCAGACTGGGTTAAAAAGCAGGATTTGGCCGGGCGTGGTGGTGCATGCCTTTAATCCCAGTACTTGAGAGACAGAGGTAGGAGGATCCCCATGAGTTCAAGGCCACTCCGAGACTACAGAGTGAATTCCAGGTCAGCCAGAGCTAGAGTGAGACCCTACCTCAAAAAACAAAACAAAACAAAACAAAAAAACAAAAACAGCAGGATCCTTCTATTTGTTGCCTCCAAGAAACTCACCTTTCTACAAAGGATTGACACTATCTTAGGGTGAAAGGTTGGAAAACAGTGTTTCAAGCAAATGGGCCTAGAAAACAATCAGAGGTCACTACCCTAACATCTGACCAACATTATTTAGGAAAGATAAGGAAGGTCACTTTATATTGATTACAGGAACACTCCAACAGGAGGACATTACAATCCTAAACATATATGCACCTGACATGGGGGTTCCCAATTTCATCAAACAAATGCTATTAGAACTAAGGTCACAGATAACACCAAACACACTTGTAGTGGGTGACTTCAACACCCTACTCTCACCAATTGACAGGTCATCTCAACAAAAAATAAACAGAGCCAGGCGTGGTGGTGCATGCCTTTAATCCCAGCACTTGGGAGGCAGAGATAGGAGGATCACCATGAGTTCGAGGCCACCCTGAGAATACAGAGTGATCTCCAGGTCAGCCTGAACTAGAGTGAGACCCTACCTCGAAAAACCAAAAAAAAATAAAATAAAAAAAATAAAAAATAAACAGAGATGCATCTGGATTAAATGAGGTCATAGAACAAATGGACCTAACAGATATCTACAGGATGCATCATCCAAATGCTGCAGAATACACATTCTTTTCAGCAGCACATGGAACATTCTCTAACATAGACCATATATTAGGACACAAAGCAAATCTTAACAAATATAGGAAAATTGAAATAATTCCCTGCGGTCTGTCTGATAACAATGGGATCAAACTACAAATCAATAGCAATAAAAGCTATTGAGCATACACAAAATCATGGAAACTAAACAATGCACTACTAAATGACGAATGGGTCAATGAAGAAATCAAGAAGGAAATAAAAAAATTCATAGAATCAAATGATAATGAGAACACAACATACTAAAACCTTTGGGACATAATACAGGTAGTTCTAAGAGGGAATTTATAGCTTTAAGTGCCTATATTAAGAAATTAGAGTCGGGTGTGGTGGTGCACGCCTTTAATCACAGCACTTGCGAGGCAGAGGTAGGAGGATCACATGAGTTCAAGGCCACCCTGAGAGTACATAGTGAATTCCAGGTCAGCCTGGCTAGAGTGAAACTCTACTTCGAAAAACCAAAAAAATAAAATAAAATAAAATTCTGTTCTATGGAAGAAAAAAATCATATGTGGACATGTATATGCAGAGAAATCAAAAACACGTTAGAGTACAACTGTTACTACATAATTTAGCATATACATTTATTTGTCAACTAAAAACTTATTAAAATATTTATATATGTTAAAGAAATATAACTTTTAATTCTGAAAACACATAGAAACCACTGCCTGCCTCGTGTTTAGAAGAGAGGAGAAGCAGTGCCAGGAGATGGCCCGGTCCAGAGTCCCCAAGAGGGGATGGGGTCTGGATTCTCCCCTTCCTTACCCCCATCTCTCCCCGCTCTGCCCTTCTCTGCTGCTCCCTACCCTGTTCTGCTGACCAGGCCAGTTGGTTGCTCACAGTCTCCACAATCATGTTGGCCGCCTCTTCGTCTTGGAATAGAGTTTGGACTTGCTGCAGGTCGCCAGAGAACAGGGCATTGTGGACAGCTGGGTCTCGGCAGGAGGGGCGATGCCTCAAGAGTCGGGTCTGAGGACTCAAGAGGTACCTGTGGCTTCGGCTCTGCTGGGCAGCAGCCCGCCGGCGGTCCTCCCATTCCAGCCACTCGCGCTGCAGACGGAGAGCTCGCAGTGTGGAGGAAGTGAATGGGAAGGTCTCCCCTGCCATGGCGAAGGGCCTAGGGGGTCTGGGCAGTGCCACCTGGGCAGAGCCTTGTTATTTGTCCTGACTAGCCACCCTGCCCCCTGCCTGGTAAGCAGGAGAAAGGAGCAGCTGGGGCTATAAATAGGCCCTTCACTGCACTGGTAAACAGTTCCTCTGGAG
This sequence comes from Orientallactaga sibirica, assembly GCA_036365145.1. Taxonomy (NCBI): domain Eukaryota; kingdom Metazoa; phylum Chordata; class Mammalia; order Rodentia; family Dipodidae; genus Orientallactaga; species Orientallactaga sibirica. The sequence continues at coordinate 23,818,254 of JAEOAD010000013.1, read as the reverse complement.
TCCTGATCATGGTGCAGATGGTGCTGGGGCCAGCAGCCCCTGCTTGTACCCTTCCACTGGTCAGCAGGCCCTCAGCTGAGGCCACCCCTGGACTCCCTCCAGGGTCCACATCCTCCCACTTCTTTGGAGTGAGGCTCCTGGTCCAAGCAGCCAGCCCTGGGATGCATGAACAGGGAAGGGCAGGGGATGTGTGTGTGTGTGGAGGGGGACCTGGGGTCTTCCAGCCTATGATGCTGGACCAGGCTGGCCTATGTGAGGGGAAGAAGGGAGATGGAGACTGAGAAGATGGTCAGCTCTTCCTGAACTTGCAGTACAGCGATCGCTGCAGGTGTGCATGCAGCATTACAGGATTCAACTCAAATCCATCACCACTCGGATAACCAGGTGGTCAACCCAGTTACGCCAAACACGTTTGGATAGTAAATGACATGGCCAGTCCAAGTCTCCCAATTCAACACCCAGGATGGGTGGGCTCATCTGTTTTACAGGTTTAAAAAGTGAAAACTGGGGCTGGAGAGACGGCTTAGTGGTTAAGGCATTTGCCTGCGGTTCGATTCTTCAGGACCCATGTAAGCCAGATGCACAAAGGGCACATGCATCTGGAGTTCGTTTGCAGTGGCTAGATGCCTTGGCGTGCCCATTCTCTCTCTCTGCCTCTTTTATCTCTCTCTCTCTCAGCTTGCAAATAAATAAATAACAATAAAAAAGTGGAAGCTATCGGCTCCACGTCACACAGCTTGTGACAAGTAGAGTCAGGATAGCAGTGGGCCTTACATAGCACTTGGGTTCCGGTTGCTGTGGTCACATGGAGTGAGGACAGTTGTCCTGTACCCCGAGTGCGCAGCATGGTGTTTACAAGCTGCTCTCAGCGACTGAATTTTTCTCCCTGGCTCCTGAGTGGAGGCAGGTCTCCCCTACCTGCCTGAGATGCATCAAGGGGGATGACCTTGAAACTGGGGACTGGACTGAAGAGATCTTCAAGCCACACACCCATTCATCCTTAGGAGGAACTGGTTTTGCTTCCAGAAGCCTCTAGGGGGAGGAATGAGGCCAGGAAACCTCACCAGCTGCTGTGGAAAAGGGAGAGGGGAGGAATTCCAGCCTCTGCTTCCAGACCTGCAAGGGGGAAGGCGTCTTCCCATTAATGAATGTGGGCTCCTCCCCGCTCCCTGCCCTGAGCCTGCAGCAGCACCACCCTCTCCCATCTTCCACTTCCTCCTCTCCCCTGCTCCCATATAGACAGACTGGCTCCTGTTCGTATGTTCGTCAGCTTCAGTAAGACGTCTGCCCAGACTCTAACCTAGTACTCCTTCCTCTGGCCACATATGTCTCTGCTGCCCCACCAGAATGTACTGTATGAAATGGTTACTTCCCTTACTTAAAAACTTCTGTTGAGGGCTGGAGAGATGGCTTAGCAGTTAAGGCGCTTGCCTGCAAAGCCAAAGGACCCAGGTTCAATTCTCCAGGTCCCATGTAAGCCAGATGCACATGGTGGTGCATGCATCTGGAGTTCGTTTGCAGTGACTAGAGGCCCTGGTGTGCCCATTCTCACACTCTCTCTCCCTGTCTCTAATAAAAATATAAAAATAAAATCTTTAAAAAAAAACCCAAACTTCTGTTGAAGGGCTGGAGACATGGCTTCGTGGTTAAGGCACTTGCCTGCAAAGCCAAAGGATCCAGGTTTGATTCTCCAGTACCCACATGAGCCAGATACACAAGGTGGCACATGCATCTGGAGTTTGTTTGCAGAGCCTCTCTCTCAATAAATAAATAATAATAATAATAAACCTTCTGTTGAAGCCAGGCATGGTGGCGCACACCTTTAATCCCAGCACTCAGCACTCAGGAGGCAGAGGTAGGGGGATTGCTGTAAGTTTGAGGCTACCCTGAGACTACATAGAGAATTCCAGTCAGCCTGGGCTACAGTGAGATCCAAAAAAACTTCTGTTGACTTTTTTTTTTAACTTTTTTTTTTTTTTTAACTTGAGAGAGGGAAAGAGGCAGACAGAGAGAGAATGTGTGTGCCAGGGCCTCCAGCCACTGCAAATGAACTCCAGATGCATGCGCCATCTTGTGCAGCTGACTTACACGGGTCCTGGGGAATCAAACCTGGGTCCTTTGGCTTTGCAGGCAAACACCTTAACCACTAAGCCATCTCTCCAGCCCTCAGTTGACTTTTGGTATCACCTCTCTCCTAAGTCAGTCTCAAGTCTTTCAGTTCACGTGGAATTCTCACCATGGCTCCTGTCACTGCCCTGCTGTTCCAAGAACGTGGGATTCCCAGCCTCATTCCTCCAAGGCTGCCTGCTCCGGGGAGGCGTCTCCGCAGTGCCCTAAAGTTTCAGTTACGCCTCAACTGGTGCTGCCAAAGGACGTTGGGTGGGCTTTGCAGAGCACTCATCCCATGGTGCTATAGACATCACTCTGCCATGCCAGGGGTGAGCTCCAGAGCAGGCCCTGGCACAGTCGGGCTTGACATGGTGTTCAGGAAAACTTGGCCCATAGCAGGCTGGCCTCATGTGCAGTGCTTTGAATGAAGCTCCCTATTCTCTGCCAGGCAAACACTCATGTACCCGCCCAAGTGGGTGGCAGTAGTCGGGCTTTTTCCGGCACTGCCTTTGCCCTGGGTTCCCTGACTCTATGCCAGGCTCAGGCTTCTTGGTGTCAGTCCAAGGTGGGGGATCCCAGAGGAGGAATGAGATCATGTCCACTGAGGGTTTGGAGAGCCTCAGAGAAAGGCGCCTCTATGGATGCAGCTGTGATTAACCCTACTGGAACCCATTCAGTGTTTTCATTGTCCCGCCAACGGCCTGTTCGAGCACCCACAGCTGGGTTCCCAGGGTGGGGAGTCTGTCAAGGCTGGGTGGGGCCAAGGTAGTGGGTGTCCCTTTACTTCCTAGGGCATACAAGTCACAGCCTAACCTCTCCCCTGCCCTCTTGCCACATAAGCCTGAAAATGCTGACTCCAGCTTTGTCCAGAGCTGCCAGTGTGTAGGTCTTTTCTAAAAGAAATTATTTATTTGCACTGTGTGTATATATATATATATATATATATATATATATATATATGGGTGTGTCAGGGTCTCTTGCTACTGCAAATGAATGCCTATACAACTTTATGTGGGTGGCTGAAGACTTGAACCTGGACTAGCAAGCTTTGCAAGTGTCCTTTTTTTTTTTTTGCAAGTGTCTTTAACTACTGAGCAATTTCCTCAGTCCCCAGTGTATAGCCTTATCATTAGCTGCCTGAGGGCAAAAGAAGCTTTTTTTTTTTTTTTTTTTTTTTTTTTGAGGTAGGGTCTCACTCTGGTCCAGGCTGACCTGGAATTAACTATGTAGTCTCAGGGTGGCCTCGAACTCTCTGCGATCCTCCTACCTCTGCCTCCCGAGTGCTGGGATTAAAGGCGTGCGCCACCACGCCCGGCCAAAAGAAGCTTTTTAAAAATTATTTTTATTTTTATTTCAGCCTGCAGGTGAGCCCACAGGAGTCCAAAAGTTGTATAGGAAGGAACAGTGCCAGGGGATTTTTGATGCTCAACCTACCTTCTGGGAGCTGAGCCTAGGAAAGGGGGGCAATGAAGCAAGGAACTAGGAAGCAGTTTGGATTGAGTTGAGGCTGGGCAGTGAGGACCAAAGCTCAGTGGTGGCCACAGGGTGGTTTAGTTGAAGATGGGCCTGGCCTGGATCAAAGTGACAGAGGCAGGGGCTGGAGAGGCAGCTTAGTGGTTAAAGGCACTTGCTTACAAAAGCCTGATGACTTAGGTTCAATTCCCCAGTGCCCACGTAAAATCAGTTGCATAAAGTGGCACATGCATCTGGAGTTCATTAGAAGTGGCAGGAGGCCCTAGTGTGCCCATACTCTCTCTGCCCGCCTCTTTCTAGGTCTCAGTCTGAAAGAAAGAAAGAAAGAAAGAAAGAAAGAAAGAAAGAAAGAAAGAAAGAAAGAAAGAAAGAGGGGCTGGAGAGATGGCTTAACGGTTAAGGTACTTGCCTGCAAAGCCTAAGGACTGAGGTTTGATTCCTCAAAACCCACATAGGCCAGATGCACAAGGTAGTGCATGCATCAGTAGTTCATTTACAGTGGCTAGAGGCCCTGGCGCACCCATTCTTTCTCTCTCTGTCTGCCTCCTCTCTCTCTCTCTCTCTCTCTCAAATAAATAAAAAAATTTTTAATGAAAGAAAGGAGGGAGGGAGAGGAGAGAGGGAGGGAAGGAAGGAATAAAGGAAGGGAGGGAGGGAGGGAAAGTTAGGCTAGCCTGAGACTACATAGTGAATTCCAGGTTAGCCTGGGCTACAGCAAAAACTTATCTCAAAAAAAGCAAAAAATAGGGATGGAGAGATGGCTTAGTGGGTAAGGTGCTTGCCTGTGAAGCCTAAGGACTCATATTCGACTCTCCAGGTCCATGTCAGCCACATGCACAAGGTGACGCAAACGTACAAGGTCACACATGTGCACAAGGTGGTTCATGCATGCCAATTTTCTCTCTTCCCCTCTCTTGCACAATTTTTTTTTTGTTTTTGTTTTTTGTTTTTTGAGATAGGGTCTCATGCTAGCTCAGGCTGACCTGGAATTCACTATGTAGTCTCAGGGTGGCCTCGAACTCATGGTGATCCTCCCACCTCAGCCTCCCAAGTGCTGGGATTAAAGGCATGTGCCACCATGCCCGGCTTTTCTTGCTCAATCTTGCTTTTGCTTTCTTGCATTAAAAAAAGCCAGTCTGGGGCTGGAGAGATGGCTTGGGGGTTAAGGCGCCTGCCTCCTAACCGAACGAACACTGGTTCCAATCTCCAGCGGTTCCAATCTCCAGGTCCCACGTTTAGCCAGATGCAGTGACGCAAGGGCGCAATGCCGCACTCGGCCACAAGGGGGCGCGCACATCTGGATTTCGTTCGCAGCAGCTGAGACACTGCTCGCGCGCCCATTTCTGTCTTCCTCCCAAACTCACTCTCTCTCTCTCTCTCTCTCTCTCTCTCTCTCTCTCTCTCTCTCTCTCTCTCTCTCTCTCTCTCTGTGTGTGTGTCTCTCTCTCCAAAAAATAAGATAAAAATAAAAAGTTTAGCCCGGCGTGGTGGCGCACGCCTTTAATCCCAGCACTCGGGAGGCAGAGGTAGGAGGATCGCCGAGAGTTCAAGGCCACCCTGAGACTACATAGTTAATTCCAGGTCAGCCTGGACCAGAGTGAGACCCTACCTTGCAAAACCAAAAAAAAAATAAATAAATAAAAATAAAAATAAAAAGTTAAAAAAAAAAAAAGCCAGTCTGTTGGGCTTGTCTCAAAAAATATTGTTATTTTTATTGCTATTATTATGTATGTGTATATATATATATATACATATTTATAAGATATATACATACATAATAATAACAATAGCATATATATATGCTATATATATATTTTTTCAAGGTAAGGTCTCACTCTAGCCCAGGTTGACCTGGAATTCACTATGTAGTCTCAGAGTGACCTTGAACTCACCATGATCCTCCTACTTCTGCCTCCCGAGTGCTGGGACTAAAGCCATGTGCCACTACACCCAGCTTATATGTATATTTTAAAACCAGGGCTGGAGAGATGGCTTAATGGTTAAGGCGTTTGCCTGCAAAGCCAGAGGATCCCGGTTCGACTCTCCAGGACCCACATAAGCCAGATGCACAAGGGGGCGCATGCATCTGGAGTTCCTTTGCAGTTGCCCATTCTCTCTCTCAAATAAATATATAAAAATATTTTTTGAATATAAAAAAAACATTTATTTATTATTTGAGACAGAGAAGGAGAGAGAGAGAGAGAGAAAGAATGGGCACGTCACTGCAAATGAACTCCAGGTGCATGTGCAACCATGTGCATCTGACTTACATGGGACCTGGAGAGTTGAACCTGGGTCCTTAGGTTTTTCAGGCAAGCACCTTAACCGCTAAGCCATCTCTCCAGCCCCTACATATATTTTTTAAAGTGACAGACTCTGAGACTACACAATGAATTCCAGGTCAGCCTGGGCTACAGTGAGATCCTACCTCAAAAAAAAAAAAAAAAAAAAAAAAAAAAAAGCGACAGAGGCAGAGCTAGGGGTTAGCAGCAGGTGGAAGCATCACATGGCAGGCTCAGACAGGAAGAACAATTGAGATGTGAAAGCATGAGGTGCTGGGAAATCAGTCAGGCGTGCAATGCCCAGTGCAAAGCCCTCCACAAAAGACCCCCCTACAGTCAGCAGCCGAGTGAACTAGCAATCTCCAGGCACTGGCTCCTTCATCCCAAGATTAGATCCATGGGATCAGCCCTCTGTGGGAAAAGGGAGATGAATGTCTTTGTGTAGAGCAGCGAAGGCTGTGGCTGTGGCTGAGGCAAGGAGGGAGGGTGACAGTCAAACTTGTCGCTTCAACCTGCTTCCTCTCAGCTGAGTTGGGAGTTTTCCTTTCTGACTTCCATTCTGGGCAGGAAAACAAGGCTGGCAAGTTGAAATAATTAGACCTTTTATGCCCTGCCCATGCCATTGTCCAACTGTGGTCTGAAAGGTGGTACAGAGAAGCTACAGCAGGGCCCCAGGTGTGGTGGCACACCTTTTATCCCTGTCTCAAAAAAAAAAAAAAAAAAAAAGAAAAGAAAAGAAAAAGAAAAACCCTCAAAAAACAAAACAGAGTTACAAAGCAAAATGATTAAAGTACTACAATATTATACTCCAAGTATAAAATAAGTATATGGATCCATACTGATATGAATGAGTGAATGAGGGAGATGACAAATTTCCCATGCAAAAATTATGTAGATCTTCTGCCCTAAAGGAGGGGAACTCCCTACTCCTGAAGTATGGGCTGCACATAGTGCCTTCCTTCTAAACAGTACCGCACAGGAAGGGAGAAAAACCCAATAATTTACATCAGAGAACCAGAGTAAGGCGGGAAGAAGCCTGGCCTTGAGGCACAGGCTTGCTATTGCAGCCACTTGGGAGGCTGAGGTAGGAGGGCTTTAAGTTCAAGGCCAGCCTTGGCTAAAGAGTGAGTTTAAAGCTAGTATGGCAAATTTAGTGAGACCCTGTCTCAAAAGTTAGAAAGGGCTGGAGAGATGGCGTCGTGGTTTAAAGTGTTTGCTTGCAAAGCCTAAGCACCTGTGTTCAACTCTCCATGTCCCATGTAAGCCAGACACACAAGGTGATGCAGGCACACATGGTCACACATGTTCACAAGATGGCACACTTGTCTGGAGCTCGAATGCAGTGGCTGGAGGCCTGGTGTGCCAATTCTCTCTCCCTCTCTCTCTCATTAAAAAAAAAAAAAGGCCGGTGTGGTGGTGCACGCCTTTAATCCCAGCACTTGGGAGGCAGAGGTAGGAGGATTGCTGTGAGTTCGAGGCCACCCTGAGACTACATAGTGAATTCCAGGTCAGCCTGGGCTAGAGTGAGACCCTGCCTCGGAAAAACAACAAAAACTGGGCGTGGCCACCCACGTCTGTAACCACAGTGCTTAGTCCAAGGAGGAGGCAGACAGTGACAGACCAGAGAAACACGGGCTCACTGACCAAAAGGAGCAGCTTCCAGTTGAGGAAGAGGTCCATCTCAAGAAAGTTCTCCTCTGGCTGCCACACACATACACAGCTTATCACACACAAAGTAAGAATGGCACCTTACTGCAGGTCTTCTCTCAAATCCACAACCCCAGTTTAATCATAAGAAAGTCATCAGGGGCTGGGGAGATGGCGGTTAAAGGCACTTGCTTTGAAAGCCTGCCAGGATACTGGGTTTGATTTCCCAGTATCCACTGAAAGCAAGATCCACATCGTGATGCAGGTGTCTGGAATTCATGTGCCTGGAGTTTGTTTGCAGAGGCAAGAGCCCCTGCTATGCCCTTTCTCTGTCTGTCTCTCAAATAATTTGGGGGGGGGGTTGAGGTAGGATCTCACTGTAGCACAGGCTGACCTGGAATTCACCACTCTGTATTCTCAGAGTGACCTTGAACTCATATCGATCCTCCTACCTCTGCCTCCCGAGTGCTGAGATTAAAGGTGTGCGCCACCATGCCCAGCATAAATTTTGTTTTTTTAAAAAGACATCACACAAATTGCTATGGAGGGACATCCTACAAAATGCTTGACCAAAACTTCTCTGAAATGTTGAAATTATCAAAACCAAGGAAAGTCTGAGAAGCTGGCAAAGCCAAGAGGACTCTGGAAAAACATGGATTAAATACCATGGAGATCATGAACCAGAAGGGACACCAGGGAGGCTGGAGAGATGGTTTAGCGTTTAAGGTGCTTACCCACATAAACCAGATGCAAGGTGGCACATGCATCTGGAGTTTGTAGTGGCTGGAGGCCCTGCTGCACCCATTCTCCCTCTCTCTCTCTATTTTTTTAAAAATATTTTTTATTAACTTTTTTGAGAGAAGGAAAGAGGAAGAGGAAGAGAGAGAGAATGGGCACACCAGGGCTTCCAGCCACTGCAAATGAACTCCAGATGTATGTGCCCCCTTGTGCATCTGGCTTTCATGGGTCCTGGGGAATCGAACTGAGGTCCTTTGGCTTCACAGACAAGCGCTTTAACTGCTAAGCCATCTCTCCAGCCCCCCCTTTTTTTTTTGAGGTAGGGTCTCACTGTAGCCCAGGCTGACCTGGAATTCACTATGTAGTCTCAGGGTAGCCTCGAACTCATGGCGATCCACCTACCTCTGCCTCCCAAGTGCTGGGATTAAAGGCGTGCGCCACCACGCCCAGCTTTAAAAAATTTTTATTTAATTACTTATTTAAGAGAAGGAAGCTGGGCGAGGTGGCGCATGCCTTTAATCCCAGCACTCAAAGGCAGAGGTAGGAGGATCAATGGATCAATGTGAGTTCAAGGCCACCACAAGACTACATAGTGAATTCCAGGTCAGCCTGGGCTAGCGTGAGATCCTACCTCAAAAAAACAGAAGGGGGTGGGGGAAGGAAGGTGAGTGAGGGCTAGAGAGATGGCTCAACAGTTAAGGAGCTTGCCTATAAACCCTAACAACCTGAATTCGACTTCCCAGTACCCACGTGAAGCCAGTCACACAAAGTGGTACATGTGTCTGGAGTTTGTTTGCAGTGACAGGAGAAATGTCTCTGTCTCCGTTTGCAAATAAAATGGGGAAAAAAAAGGGGGGGGGCTGGAAAGCCAGGTGTGGTGGTGTATGCCTTTAATCCCAACACTTGGGAGGCAGAGGTAGGAGGGTGGCTGTGAGTTCAAGGCCACCCTGAGACTTCATAGTGAGTTCCAGGTGTGGTAGTTTGAATAGATGACCCCCAATATATTCAGTGTTTTACTAGTTTGTACTTTGCATCTGCAGCCACCTTGCTGAAGGCAGTGTCACTGGACAGATCTTAAGGTGTGGTGGTAGGTTTGAGATTTCAATCATAAAGATATGCAAAGTGGGGCTGGAGGGATGGCTTAGTGGTTAAGGCATTTGCCTGCAAAGCCAAAGGACCCAGGTTTGATTCCCCAGGACCCATGTTAGTCATATGCACATGGGGCACATGCATCTGGCGTTTGTTTTCAGTGGCTGGAGGCCCTGGAGCACCCATTCTTTCTTTCTCTCTCTCTTTACCTCTCTGTCAAATAAATAAATAAAAATAAAATAAAAAAAAATCACTGGACGTGGTGGTGCATGCCTTTAATCCCAGCACTTGGGAAGCAGAGGTAGGAGGACTGCTGTGAGTTCGAGGTCACCCTGAGACTACATAGTTAATTCCAGGTCAGCCTGGGCCAGAGTGAGACCCTACCTCAAAAAACAAAAACAAAAACAAAAAAAACAAAAAAAAAAAAAACATGCAAAGGGTGCCTAGCTGGAACTCCTGAAGTGTGTCGTGCAGTGTGGCTTTTTGGCTAGAGCTTCTCTCTGCTTGGACCTGTGAAGGCAGGCCAGCTTCTTCTGCCATTATGGAACTCCCCTGAATTTGTAAACTTCAATAAATATCCCTTCCTCCATAACTGCCTGGTCTGGAAGTTCATCTCAGGAAACCTGAAGCTGTCTGCTGCAAAACCCCAGGACCCAGGTTTGATTCCCCAGGACCCATGTAATCCAGATGCACAAGGTGGCACATGCTTCTGGAGTTTGTTTTTAGTGGCTAAGAGGCCCTGGTGTGCCCATTCTATTTGCCTCTTTCTCTCTCAGACAAAATATCTTAAACAAACAAATGGGGGGGGGGAGGTGCTAGAGAGATGGCTTAGCAGTGAATGGACTTACCAACAAAGCCAAAGGACGCAGGTTCACTTCCCCAGTATCCACATAAAGCTGGATGCATGAAGTGGTGCATCCATCTATGGTTTGTATGCAGTGGCTAGAGGACCTGATGGGCCCATCTCTCTCCCTCTGCCTCTTTTCTCTCTCTCAAATATATATATATATATATATATATATATATATATATATATATATATATATGGTTCAAGGTAGGGTTTCACTCTAGTCCAGGCTGACCTGGAATTCATTATATAGTTTCAGGGTGGCCTTGAACTCATGGCAAGCATCCTATCTATGCCTCCCAAGTGCTGGGATTAAAGGCATGTGCCACCACTCCTGGCTTTACATATATATATACATATATATATATATTGAGGTAGGGTCTCACTCTAGCCCAGGCTGATCTAGAATTCACTCTGTACTCTCAGGGTGTCCTTGAACTCATGGTGATCCTCCTATCTCTGCCTCCCGAGTGCTGGGATTAAAGGTATGTGCCACCACGCACGGCAATAAAAATATTTTTTTAAATGGGATTGGAAGCTGGGTGTGATGGTGCAAGCTTTTAATTCCAGCACTCGGGTGGCAGAGGTAGGGGGATCACCATGAGTTCGAGGCCACTTTGAGACTACATAGTGAATTCCAGATCAACCTGAGCTAGAGTGAAACCCTACCTGGAAAAACCAAACGAAACCAAATGGACATCTGGGAATAGTAGTGCATGCCTTAAGCCCAGCACTTGGGAGGCAGAGGTAGGAGGACTGCTGTGAGCTCAAGGCCAGCCTCAGCTAGAGTGAGACCCTACCTCAAACACACACACACACACACACAAGAGAGTTGGAATTGCTTGCGCTTCCCTGCCATACACCTGCTGGAGCCCTGGCCAGCAGAACATGGAAGAACAGAGTGTAGAGGAGAGGCGGGTGAAATGGCTGATTTATTTATTTCAGAACCAAGTACAACAGCCTGTACCCCTTCTTTGCACCCAGGAGCAAGTCAGGTACAGGCCTCAGGTTGCTGCTTTGCAGGGTGGTTCCTTTTGACTCCTTAGCTGAGGACTGAGGAATAGAGGACTGGGAAACCAGGCCCAACATCCTCTGAAATTAAGCTGAGGTGGAAGTGTCACACCTTTCTTGTTGGCTGGAGAAGAAATGATGTACCACAGGCTCTGAGGACAGAGAGGTTGAAGAGTTAGCCTTGTAGATTTCTCGAACACCAAAGGAGGTCACCAAGCCATAGCAGCACAGTCGTTCAGGAGTTCAAGAAAGTGGCCCTGTGGAAGCTTCAGAGACCCTGCACTGGCCTCCTCTCCTTAGTTATGACCAGGTACAACTACATCCTTGCCTGGGAGTAGGGAGGCTGCTGGCTCATGGTGGGTGCCCTGCTTTGAGGCAGTCCCAACTGCTGGGCCCACAGAAGAAGTCCTCAGGGAGTTCACTCAGGAGTCCATCCAGGTCATCTGCATGGGGGTGGAGAGAAGGCAGCCTTAAGCGGCAAACTCGATTCCACAGGATCGAAAGTTCCTGCTTTTCACAAGGCCTGGACCTTGGGTTGCAGACATGGCTTAGTGGTTAAGATGCTTGCCTGTGAAGCCCAAGGACCCAGGTTTGATTCCCCAGTACCCATATAAGCCAGATGCACAAGGTGGCGCACGTGTCTGGAATTTGTTTGCAGTGGCTGAAGGCCCTGGGGCACCCAGTCTCTCTCTAGTTGCCTTTCTCTCAAAATAATAAAATAATAAACCTCTTTAGATGACGATGGGATTTCTATCAGTCTGACTTGCAAGGAAATAGTGCAAGGTTTCAGACAATGCAAGATCCCAACATGTTCTTCATCAGAGTTAATAAATGGACTTTGGGAGCTGGGGAAATGGCTTAGCAGTTAAGGTGTGTGCCTGCAAAGCCAAAGGACCCATGTTTGAGTCCCCAGGACCCACGTAAGCCAGATGCACAAGGTGGTGCATATGTCTGGAGTTGGTTTGTAGTGGCTGGAGGCCCTGCCATGCCCATTCTGTCTCACACAAGCTCTCTCTTTGCCTCTTTCTCTCTCTGTCAAATAAATCAATGAAAATAAAAAATATTTTAAAAATAAATAAATGAGCCTGGCGTGGTGGCGCACGCCTTTAATCCCAACACTCAGGAGGCAGAGGTAGGTGGATCATCATGAGTTCGAGGCCACCCTGAGACTACATAGTGAATTCCAGGTCAGCCTGGGCTAGAGCAAAACCCTACCTCGAAAAAAACAAACAAACAAAAAAATAAATAAACGAGGCCTGGGAAAATGGCTTCTCCCTGCCTCTTCCTCTCTCTCAAATAAATATTTTAAAATACATAAATTAAATAATAACAAATCAATAAATGCACTTTGTGGAGTGCCCATTAGTATATTATGAATAGTTAGTGTGAGATACCTACCTGTAAGCTTATCATCTCCAAGCCAGGCAGGATTGAATTTCTGGAATTAAAAGCTAAGGAAGGGGCTGGAGAGAAGGCTTAGCTGTTAAGGCGCTTGCCTGCAAAGCCAAAGGAACCAGATTCGACTCTCTAGGACCCACATGAGCCAGAAGCACAAGGAGGCGTGTGCATCTGGAGTTTATTTTCAGTGCTTGGAGGCCCCTGGTGTGCCCATTCTCTCTCTCTGCCTATTTCTGTATCTCTCTCTCTCAAATAAATAAACAAAATAAAATATTAAAAAAAAAAAAAAAAGCTAAGGAAGCTGGGCATGGTAGCACACACCTTTAGTCCAGCACTTGGGAAGGCAGAGGTAGGAGGATCATAGTGAGTTCGAGGCCAGCCTGAGACTACATGGTGAATTCCAGATCAGCCTGGGCTAGAGCAAGACCATCCGCCAAACCACATGTATATGTGACTCCTCAGCACTGTCTGGGAGGCCTCTGAGTATTGGCAGAATGGAAAAATCTGCCTCCATGGTCTGCTGATTAGCCCAAAGAGGCCTCAAATGGGATCCAGAGAGCTCCTGTCCACCTGGAGGCTGGTGATAGTCTCTTTAAACCAAATGGACATCTGGGAATAGTAGTGCATGCCTTAAGCCCAGCACTTGGGAGGCAGAGGTAGGAGGACTGCTGTGAGCTCAAGGCCAGCCTCAGCTAGAGTGAGACCCTACCTCAAACACACACACACACACACAAGAGAGTTGGAATTGCTTTGCGCTTCCCTGCCATACACCTGCTGGAGCCCTGGCCAGCAGAACATGGAAGAACAGAGTGTAGAGGAGGCGGGTGAAATGGCTGATTTATTTATTTCAGAACCAAGTACAACAGCCTGTACCCCTTCTTTGCACCCAGGAGCAAGTCAGGTACAGGCCTCAGGTTGCTGCTTTGCAGGGTGGTTCCTTTTGACTCCTTAGCTGAGGACTGAGGAATAGAGGACTGGGAAACCAGGCCCAACATCCTCTGAAATTAAGCTGAGGTGGAAGTGTCACACCTTTCTTGTTGGCTGGAGAAGAAATGATGTACCACAGGCTCTGAGGACAGAGAGGTTGAAGAGTTAGCCTTGTAGATTTCTCGAACACCAAAGGAGGTCACCAAGCCATAGCAGCACAGTCGTTCAGGAGTTCAAGAAAGTGGCCCTGTGGAAGCTTCAGAGACCCTGCACTGGCCTCCTCTCCCTTAGTTATGACCAGGTACAACTACATCCTTGCCTGGGAGTAGGGAGGCTGCTGGCTCATGGTGGGTGCCCTGCTTTGAGGCAGTCCCAACTGCTGGGCCCACAGAAGAAGTCCTCAGGGAGTTCACTCAGGAGTCCATCCAGGTCATCTGCATGGGGGTGGAGAGAAGGCAGCCTTAAGCGGCAAACTCGATTCCACAGGATCGAAAGTTCCTGCTTTTCACAAGGCCTGGACCTTGGGTTGCAGACATGGCTTAGTGGTTAAGATGCTTGCCTGTGAAGCCCAAGGACCCAGGTTTGATTCCCCAGTACCCATATAAGCCAGATGCACAAGGTGGCGCATGTGTCTGGAATTTGTTTGCAGTGGCTGGAGGCCCTGGGGCACCCAGTCTCTCTCTAGTTGCCTTTCTCTCAAAATAATAAAATAATAAACCTCTTTAGATGACGATGGGATTTCTATCAGTCTGACTTGCAAGGAAATAGTGCAAGGTTTCAGACAATGCAAGATCCCAACATGTTCTTCATCAGAGTTAATAAATGGACTTTGGGAGCTGGGGGAAATGGCTTAGCAGTTAAGGTGTGTGCCTGCAAAGCCAAAGGACCCATGTTTGAGTCCCCAGGACCCACGTAAGCCAGATGCACAAGGTGGTGCATATGTCTGGAGTTGGTTTGTAGTGGCTGGAGGCCCTGCCATGCCCATTCTGTCTCACACAAGCTCTCTCTTTGCCTCTTTCTCTCTCTGTCAAATAAATCAATGAAAATAAAAAATATTTTAAAAATAAATAAATGAGCCTGGCGTGGTGGCGCACGCCTTTAATCCCAACACTCAGGAGGCAGAGGTAGGTGGATCATCATGAGTTCGAGGCCACCCTGAGACTACATAGTGAATTCCAGGTCAGCCTGGGCTAGAGCAAAACCCTACCTCGAAAAACAAACAAACAAAAAATAAATAGATAAACGAGGGCTGGGAAAATGGCTTCTCCCTGCCTCTTCCTCTCTCTCTCAAATAAATATTTTAAAATACATAAATTAAATAATAACAAATCAATAAATGCACTTTGTGGAGTGCCCATTAGTATATTATGAATAGTTAGTGTGAGATACCTACCTGTAAGCTTATCATCTCCAAGCCAGGCAGGATTGAATTTCTGGAATTAAAAGCTAAGGAAGGGGCTGGAGAGAAGGCTTAGCTGTTAAGGCGCTTGCCTGCAAAGCCAAAGGAACCAGATTCGACTCTCTAGGACCCACATGAGCCAGAAGCACAAGGAGGCGTGTGCATCTGGAGTTTATTTTCAGTGCTTGGAGGCCCCTGGTGTGCCCATTCTCTCTCTCTGCCTATTTCTGTATCTCTCTCTCTCTCAAATAAATAAACAAAATAAAATATTAAAAAAAAAAAAAAAGCTAAGGAAGCTGGGCATGGTAGCACACACCTTTAGTCCAGCACTTGGGAAGGCAGAGGTAGGAGGATCATAGTGAGTTCGAGGCCAGCCTGAGACTACATGGTGAATTCCAGATCAGCCTGGGCTAGAGCAAGACCATCCGCCAAACCACATGTATATGTGACTCCTCAGCACTGTCTGGGAGGCCTCTGAGTATTGGCAGAATGGAAAAATCTGCCTCCATGGTCTGCTGATTAGCCCAAAGAGGCCTCAAATGGGATCCAGAGAGCTCCTGTCCACCTGGAGGCTGGTGATAGTCTCTTTTGTGGCTAAAGCACATGGCTTGCAAATAGGGGAGATGTGCTTTATGTGACACCTATCACATTGTTAACTAGTACGATTGTTTTGTTTTGTTTTGTTTTGTTTTTCAAGGTAGGGTCTCCCTCTAACCCAGGCTGACCTGGAATTCACTCTGTAGTCTCAGGGTGGCCTCAAACTCACGGTGATCCTCCTACCTCTGCCTCCTGAGTGCTGGGATTAAAGGCGTGCGCCACCATGCCCAGCTTCTCGTATGCTACTTTTTAACAAGGAGTACAGTCTCACCAAACAAGACTCCTCTGATTTCTGTACAGTAATGTGAAGGGTCAAAGACTTACAGAGGGAGGAAAAAGGCACAGCCACAGGCAGGAGCATTCTGGCCAAGACAGGCCAGAGGAAATGGAGCCTCTGGATCTGGAAGGACTGCCTGCATTACCTGTCTCTGAGAGCTCTTCCTCGGGGATGCTCCTGCTTCTGGGGTCTGTTCTGTTCTGAGTTCTTGTGCAGGCTGTATGGCCACATCAGGCTGGAGGCTGTCAGGGAGGCTTCCTGGATCCTGGGGATAGAGGATCTGGTTACCAATGCCCATGCCTCTGAAATCCCTCTGGGTGGAACCACCTCCACTCAGATGACTTCAAAAGGAAGGAGCATGCCTCAGAACAGGGACATAACAGAAGAGTGTGGCAGAAACCAGCGTTACTCAGGCCCAGACTGATCTGAAACACAAAATAGCACATAACTATGACAAAACAGACATTTTGGGTAGATCTATTGGTGCCTGTTTAAGGATCTATATAACCACAGACAGTAGAAGATAAAGAGACAATATGTTGAGAAGTCAGTTTGGATTTTAAAATAAGGGGTGAAGAGATGGCTTAGCAGTTAAGGCACTTGCTTGCAAAGCCTAGCAACATGGGTTTGATTCCCCAGTACCCATGTGAAGTCAGATGCACCAGGTGGTGCATGCATTTGGAGTTTGTTTGCAGTGGCTAGCAGCTCTGGCTTGCCCATTCTCTCTTCTCTCTATGCTTGCAAATAAATAAATAAGTAAATATTAAAAATAAAAAAAAAAAAAAAGCTGGAGCCAGGCGTGGTGATGCACTTGGGAGGCAGAGGTAGGAGGATTGCCGTGAGTTCAAGGCCACCCTGACACTACATAGTTAATTCCAGGTCAGCCTAGACCAGAGTGAAACCCTACCTTGCAAAAAAAAAAAAAAAAAAGCTGGGCACAGTGGTGCATACCTTTAATCTCAGCACTCGGGAGGCAGAGGTAAGAGGATCTCCATGAGTTCAAGGCCACCCTGAGACTACATAGTGAATTCTAGGTCAGCCTTGGCTAGAGGGAGACCCTACCTTGAAAAACAAACAAACAAACAAACAAACAAACAAACAAACAACAAAAAAAAAAGCCAGGCGTGGTGGCGCAAGCCTTTAATCCCAGCACTTGGGAGGCAGAGGTAGGAGGATCGCCAGGAGTTCGAGGCCACCCTCGAACTATACATAGTGAATTCTAGGTCAGCCTGGGTTAGAGCAAGACCCTACCTCAAAAAAAAACAAAAAAAAAAAAATAAAAAATAAAGTAAGGCAAGCATGGTGGTGCACACCTCTAATCCCAGCACTTGGGAGGCAGAGGTAGGAGGATCGCCATGAGTTCAAGGCTACCCTAAGACTACACAGTAAATTCCAGGTCAGCCTGGATTAGAGTGAGACCCTACCTCAGAAAACCAAAAGTATAAATAAATAAAATAAATAAAGAGGGTTGGAGAGGTGGCTTAGTAGTTAAGGTGCTTGCCTAGGAATCCAGAGGATCCAGATTCAATTCCCCAGAACCCATGTAAGCCAGATGCGTAAGGTGGCACATACATGTAATTTGTTTGCAGTGGCTGGAGGCCCTGCAGTGCTCATTCTCTTCCTCTCTCTCCCCACCTCTTTCTCTCATTCTGTCTCACAAATAAATAAATAAAACATTTTAAATAAAAAATAATAAGCTGTTAGCTGGATGTG
This sequence comes from Orientallactaga sibirica, assembly GCA_036365145.1. Taxonomy (NCBI): domain Eukaryota; kingdom Metazoa; phylum Chordata; class Mammalia; order Rodentia; family Dipodidae; genus Orientallactaga; species Orientallactaga sibirica. Next base: position 23,800,747 of record JAEOAD010000013.1, on the reverse strand, counting down.
GTGGTATACATCTTTAGTCTCAGCACTTGGGAAGCTAAGGTAGGAGGATCACTGTGAGTTCAAGGCCAGCCTGAGGCTACAGAGTAAGTTCTAGGCAGTCTAGGCTAGAGTGAGACCCTACATCCAAAAAAACCCCAATAAATTAATAAATAAATAAACAAATAAATAAGCTAAAGCCTAGCAGGTGGTGCACACCTTTAGTCCTTTACTCAGGAGGATGAGGTAGGAGGATCGCTGTGAGTTCAAGGCCACCCTGAAACTACAAAGTGAATTCCAGGACAGCCTGGACTAGAGCAAGCCTTACCTCAACCCCTCACCCCAAAAAAGATAAATAAGTAAATAAAACAAATAAACAAGCTGTTATCAACTCACAAATTAGCTAATATGAGTGGGTAATTAAAACTGGCAATTAAGCTGTTAACTGTGGTTAGCCATACGGAGTGGGAGTGAGAGTGGGAAGGGGAGCTTCATTTTGTGCTCACTCTGTCATTTCAAGCGAGTTCAGTGAATGTGAATGTTTAGATACCAAGACCCAGGTCGCCTGCCCTCTAAACCAGGACCCAAAGGGTGGGGGCAGCCAAGCCAAGCTTGGGCTGTGCAATCTCCTCACCCTGGGACAGACTTGCCTGCAACTCATCTTCACCCCACACAGACTCCAGATGTGTCCCCCAGATCCTAAAGGGGTGCTTGCCTGATAGAGGCAGAGGTCAGGAGCAAGTGCTGGCTTGACTCCCAGGCCATTGTACTCACAGCTCTCTGCATTGCCACCTGCAGCAGATGTGAGCCTCGATCACTTTCTGCTCCGCCCCTTACCCTGGTCAGTTCTCAAGTGACTCCTATGCTCTCAGCTGTTCAAGCCTGCCATCAGACACTCACGCAGCACCAAGAAGCCAGCTGCTCCTCCAGGTACTGTTACTCAGCAGTCTGGCAGGCAGCTGGTCCAGGGACAGGAGGAGATAGTCCTGTTCCCAAGGTACCTCTTCTCAGAGCAACTGCCCACTTCACGCCTCTGCCCCAGGGTGAGAGAAAGGAATGAGAAATGCCAGACAGAAGGACAGCGCCATCAGTCCCCTGTCTGTCCCACCCCTCTTACCTTGGGTGAGGGCTGAGATGGCTTGAGGAAGTTCCCATCCCCAGAATCCGGGCCGTAAATATGGACTAGATTGTTGGGTGTCACGTTGAGGTAGTGGTTTCTCAGTGAAGGAGAAAACACTCCAATCTGGAGTTGAGGAAAGGGAAGGTCAGTGTCTTGATGGTGCTTGGTGATGCCAGGTAACCACCTGGGACCAGCCGCCTTCTTCTTTTTCTTCTTCTGTTTTTTTTTTTTTTTTTTGGTTTTTCGAGGTAGGGTCTCACTCTGGCCCAGGCTGACCTGGAATTAACTATGTAGTCTCAGGGTGGCCTCGAACTCTCGGCGATCCTCCTACCTCTGCCTCCCGAGTGCTGGGATTAAAGGCGTGCGCCACCACGCCCGGCTCTGTTTTGGTTTTTCGAGGTAGGGTCTCACTCTAGCTCAGGCAGACCTGGAATTCACTATGTAGTCTCAGGGTGGCCTCGAACTCATGGCAATCCTCCTACCTCTGCCTCCCCCATGCTGGGATTAAAGGCGTGTGCCACCATGCCCAGCTCCCAGCCTTCTTGCTCCATCTTCTGCATCAGATCACACAAACTGCCCCTGCCACAGCCTTGATGCCAGAATAGACCCACTTCCTACCCTCCCAACACTACCCTACATCTCCTTTGTCCCAAAGAGTGAAACAGCTTAACAACCACAGGCCTTTCCTTGGCTCCAGTGAAGCAAGGTCTAGCAACAGCCCAGCCTCTCCTTGCTTGGGCACTGAAGGGAAGGTAGCCAAGCCAGGTAAGGACACAGACAACATGGGGGCTCTCCCTAGGGCAGGCCCCACTTGGAGCTCCCTTACCTGCTTCAGTAGCAGCACCGAGCCAGGCTTTAATTCATTCTGGCGTGTCTCCAGCAGCACCCTGTGCACTGTTCCCAGCATCTCTCCTACAAGTACCAAATGGTCATCACTCTCAGGCTCAAGGCAGCACAGGTGTGAATTCCGACTGGGAAGTCTGCTTGATCATGCCTTTTGTCTTGTTTTGTTTTTCAAGGTAAGGTCTCTAGCCCAGGCTGACCTGGAATTCACTATGTAGTCTCAGGGTGGCCTTGAACTCATGGCGATCCTCCTACCTTTGCCTCTAAGTGCTGGAATTAGAGGCGTGCACCACCATGCCTGGCTCTCATTGCCTTTTTTTTTTTTCTAATATTTTATTTATTTGAGGGCTGGAGAGATGGCTCAGTGCTGACAAGGCACTTGCCTGCAAAGCCTAATGACCTGGGTTTGATTTCCCAGTACTCACATAAGCCAGATACACAAAGTGACACATGCATCTAGAGTTCATTTGTAGTAGATGGAGGCCCTAGAGCACCCACCCATTCTCTTTATTTATTTGAGGGGGGGCAGATAGAGAGAGAATGGGCATACCAGGGCTTCCAGTCACTGCAAACAACCTCCAGGTACATGTGTCACCTTGTGCATCTGGCTTATGTGGGTACTGGGGAATCAAACCTGGGTCCTTAGGTTTCACAGGCAAGTGCCTTAACCATTAAGCCATTTCTTCAGCAGTGCCCCCAACACTTTTTTTTTTTTTTTAAGCTCCTTGACTTCAGCGGATGCCACTCATGAGATAATCCCAGGACCTATTCCATACCTGTGGGGTCCTTAAAAACCACACTGGCATCCATCGTGCTCCGAGTCAGGGACTTGATCATCACTGCCATGTTGGGGACCTTGTTCCTGGGGAGCTGTTTCAGGGCTGCCTGCTTGCAAGAAAGGGCATCCACTGAGTGAGCTGTGCCCACATGTAACTTCCCATGGCACTCAGGGAAGGGAAGCATATCTCATCTCCCAGTGCAGGCTTGACCTGGCAGGTCTTTTCTCACCCCCAACCTCCTCTCTTTTGTGTACAGTATTTACGAAACACTCCATCATGGCAGGCCACAAGCAGGGAAATGTTAGCACATGAACCAACATGTATCTGCACCTGGCCTTTGACAACTGGGGAGTTCTCAGGGTAGCCGTGAGCTTAACCCCTGCCACTAATCTGGTACCTGGCAGTGCAGAGGCATTTCTAGAACCTTCTCTCTCTCTGACAGTGCAAAGTTAGGCCAATGGAAGATACAACCAAAGGGACTTCAGGCTGCCCCTCACGGATGGGCCTGGAGTAAGAGGTTGAGCAGGGCAGCAGCTTGGTGCAAGAGAGTAAAATGGTCTTCCACCTGGGCCCAGGCTCTCAGGATCATTACCTTTCGCAGCACCATGACAATGCTGTAGGTATAGAGGAAGCAGGTATGGTCTCTCTCATCCAGGCCCAGAGCAGATTTCATGGCTAGCCAGGGTCCCCGCCCAAAGTCCTCTTCCACTGATACCTGAGAACTAGGAGCGATCTGGCACTGAAGAGGAGAGGGGAAGCCTGCGTTAGTGGGTCTACCTTGTGACAGACCCTACACTCAAGCAAACAGAGGGGTAGGAGAGGAATGGTGAATCCCTATGGGGAAAAAAAAAAAAAAAAAGGAGCTTAGTGGCCATAGTCTCTCCTCTCAACTATCTCCGAGTCCATCTAGGACATCTTTCACTAAGTGCTAGAACAACAAAACAACGGTGCTCCTCCTCCTCCTCCTTTTTCTTTTTTTCTTTTGGTTTTTCAAGGTAAGGTCTCACTCTAGCCCAGGCTGACCTATGTATTCTCAGGGTGGCCTCAAACTCATGGCAATCCTCCTACCTCTGCCTCCTGAGTGCTGGAATTAAAGACATGCGCTACCTCACTGGGCTGGTGCTTCTTTTTTCCTTTTTTTTTTTTTTTTTTTCTGAGATAGGGTCTCACTCTAGCTCAGGCTGACCAGGAATTCACTATGTAGTTTTAGGGTGGTCTTGAACTCACAGTGATCCTCCTACCTCTGCCTCCCAAGTGCTGGGATTAAAGGCATGCGCCAGCCACCACACCCGGCTAATTTATTTATTTTTAAAAAGGAGCACCAGAAGCCGGGCAGAGGTAGGAGGATTGCCATGAGTTCAAGGCCACCCTGAGAATACATAGTTAATTCCAGGTCAGCCTGAGCTAGAGTGAGACCCTACCCCCAAAAAAAACAACAAAACAACAAAAAAACAAAAATAAATAAATAAATAAGTTAAGGCTGGAGAGATGGCTTAGCAGTTAAGGCCCTTGCCTGTGAAGCTCAAGGACCCAGGTTTAATTCCCCAGAACCCACGAAAGTCAGATACACATGGTGGTACATGTGTCTGGAGACCCTGGTATGCCCATTCCATATTTCTCTCTCTCTCTCTCTAATAAATAAATGCAATAAAAATAAATAAATAATTCAAAGCTGGGCATGATGCTGGCCTTTAATCCCAGCACTCAGGAGGCAGAGGTAGGAGGATCACTATGAGACTACATAGTGAATTCCAGATCAGTCTGGGCTAGAGCAAGACCCTATCTCAAAAAAACAAACAAACAAACAAAAATTCAGGTCCTGAAAACCGGGCGTGGTGGTGCATGCTTTTAATCCCAGCACTTGGGAGGCAGAGGTAGGAGGATTGATGTAAGTTCGAGGCCACCCCGAGAATACAAAGTGAATTCTAGGTCAGCCTGGCCTAGAGTGAGACCCTATCTCAACCCCCCCCAAAAAAAAATTCAGGTCCTGAATTTACATTGAAGTAAAAGGCTCTCTGTACTTGTCTCTTAGGGTAGAGACCCTCCACATGCATTTATGGGCTCCTAGAGTGTCTTTGCCATTTTGAATTCAGTCAAATTTTATTCGAGATGCCTCTGGATTTTAACCATTAGCTCTCTCGTATTAACAACTGCATTGAATCCAGAGAATTTATTAACAGTTTTGAATCTGAAATGGACTGGCAGATATGGGAAGCCCCCTCAAAGAAAAGAAATACCAGGGAGAATTAAAAGCAAAGGTGGATTTGAAGATAGGTCAGCCAGAACCCCAGGAAGGACGGAGGCCGGTTCCACCCACTGAAAGGGAAGCTCCTGTTGGTAAGATGAAGACACAGCCTTCCCAGCTGAGCTCCCAGAAACTTGAGAAGAAGGGTTCCCAAGATACCATCTCAGCATGCTTATTCAACTCTCCTCCCCTGGGCCTTTGTTTGTCAGATGAGAGAGAAGACTGGACCGACAGACTTCACTTGATGCCAGTTAAATTGCTGCTTCCCCCAGCTGCTTGTCCCAGCTGCCCTTTGGCACAGGCCCAGCAGCATCAACTCTGACTCTCAGCTGAAAGATGCAGGGAAGGCTCTCACTTTCAAATGACGTCTCAGAAGTGAACATTTGCAGGGAAGAAGTTACCTCTGTGTGGAATTTGGCCAGAGCACCATGAGTCGGAGTCTGGGGTGTGGACACCATGATCTCCTCCAGATTCTTCCCACTATGCTAAGAGGGCAGAGAGAAAAAGGTGAGAGCAAGCTCAGCAGCTGTTATTTACAAGTACAGCGGCTTGTCTGGCTTACATAATGAGTTCAGGAAACTATCAGGGACAATTAACACATATTACATTGCTCCTAACGCAGTCTCAGGAGCCTCATTGTCAGCTCAAAAAAGACACTTTGGGGATAGGTTTGGGAATGTGAGGAAGCTGGAATTGGCCCAGGAGCAAAGCCCAGAGCTGCCTGAAGGGGGCAGTGACCCAAATAGAGGGGACTGCAGTAAGTTAAGAAGCAAGTTGCTTCAAAGCCCTTTTTCATTCAGAGGGAATGCAGAAAGCCCACTTGGATTTCTCTTGACTATCCTAAGGAAAAGTGCAAGCATAGATTGTGTCAACCATCCTTACAAGAAGGAAGATGCCTATGGTAACCGGACCAGAGTATCAGACCAATTACCTGGGATCTAACCCAAAACTATATTGATAGCCAGGCGTGGGGACGCACGCCTTTCATCCCAGCACTTGGGAGGCAGAGGTAGGAGGATCACTGTGAGTTCGAGGCCACCCTGAGACTACATAGTGAATCCCAGGTCAGCCTGGGCTAGAGTGAGACCCTACCTTGAAAACAACAACAAAACCCCATCTCAATGAACCCTGTCCCTCCACCACTGGTTAAATATAGATTCTGCAGTGCTGTCTCCCTTCCAGCCCCAGTTTCAAGTTGGCCCCACATATCAGCCACAGTGAACTGTGTGGAGGCTGAGAAAACCTCTCAGGCCTGTCTTCCCACTGCTAGACCCTCCTCTGAACAGTCCCTTCCCCCCTCCCACCGGCTACTCCCCTACACATCCATCAAAAGGCACTCAGCAAGTCCAAAACAGAGCCAGCATGTGTGCCCAGCACTCAGGGAAAGACCCCTATGCACTCTGCCCTTTGCGCAGAATCATTTGTTCACACCCACGATTTCCTCCACGGCACTGCCAGCTCCCTCAGACAGGAACTGTTTGTCTTTAGTCTCAGTATTATCAGTCCCAAGCAATTTGCCCAGCACCTTCTCCTTGGCAAGTATGAGTGAATGAATATTTATTTTTTTATTTTTTTATTTTTTATTTTTTGAGGGCAGAGAAAGTGAGGGTCTCAGCTCTAAACGAACTCAGGCTGAGCTGGAATTCCCTTGGGCTTTGCAGGCATGTGCCTTAACCGCTAAGCCATCTCTCCAGCCCTATCTTTTGGTTTTTTGGCCTCAGGCTGAGCTGGAATTTACTCACCATGATCCTCCTCCTACCTCTGCCTCCCAAGTGCTGGGATTAAAGGCGTGCGCCACCACGCCTGGCATGTGAATGAATATTTCTATCTAATGCTAGCAACCAGCAGACATTCAACAAATAGGGAGGCTAGGAAATTCTGGTTTTGGTGTTGTTAAATGTATGTGTGTGCATGCACGTGGAGGCCAGAGGATAACTTGGCAGTCACTCTTTCTTCAGGTACTTTTTTTTCTTTTTTCTTTTTTTTTTTTTTTTTTTTTTTTTTGGCTTTTCCAAGGTAAGGTCTCACTCTAGCCCAGGCTGACCTGGAATTCACTATATAGTCTCAGGGTGGTCTTGAACTCACAGCAATCCTCCTACCTTTGCCTCCTGAGTTCTGGGATTAAAGGCGTGCGCCACCACGCCCAGCTTTTTTTTTTTCTATAGTGTCCTGCATAGAACTCAGGACCTCACATCTAGGCAGATATTCTACCACTGGGCCACATTTCCAACCCCTTCTGATTTTTTTTTTCGAGGTAGGATCTCACTCTAGGTCAGGTGTAGCCTCAAACGCAGTGATCCTCCTACCTCTGCCTCCAGAGTGCAGGGATTAAAGGTGTGCACCACCACACCTGGCTTTTGATTTCTTTTTACCCTTCAAAACCATTCCCTGCACTTTTTCCTGCCTGTTCTCTGGGAGTGAAGATGTTCTCAGGCTGGACACTAGACGGGGATGGGCCATTGTTTCCCTGACTCCTAGTGTCCTGGAGAGCTGGGTCACTCACCTGGTGAGGCAGGAGCCCTGCTGGGCCAGGGAAGCGGCGAGTTTTGGCTTGCATGGAGGGTCGGGTGGGCTGCTGGGGTGTCCGGTTGGCAGCAGTGACCAGTTGCACCAAATGATTGGTGACTACTGGTGTCTGTGGAGATGCATGAGAAACCAGGGAAGAATGAGAACCTTTAGGGGTGCAAATGGGAGATGCAACAGAACACGCTGGGGCTCGGGATGGCAAGGATCCCCGAGGAAATACTGTAGAGCTGGAGTTGGGAGTTCGAGGTCCAGGAAAACGAGGTTTGCCACTTAACCAGGCAGGGGAAGACTGAAGTGTCTGACCAGGTAAACGATTGTGCGGGCTGCTCTGCATTGGCCCTCCAGCAGCTTGAAGAGGCTGAGGTGTTAAAACAGGAGTGTCCTTGGGATAGCCTTCCCAGTCGAGTTGCTGAATAGGAACTGCTGAGGCAGCTGAGGCAGAAAGGCGGCCTGCAGCACCAGGTCTCAAGCGGGGCCATGGAGTCCTACAATGGACAACAGGTTCTAGAGGCGTATCCTGCCTTGACATGACACCTGCTATGTGGGTAGTGGGCATGGATCCCTTCTGGAAAGATCCACTGAGATCAGCTACCCGGGCCTTTTTTGCCAATACAGGGTCCCCCTGATGCTGAGCAGACAGGATTTGGGTGGCCTCACAGTTAACTCCACGTTCCAGCTCCATGCTTGCCAGGGCCTTATCAAATTCATCTTGCTCAGGCTCCTCAAAGGTGAGTCCAGGGTGTGGGGCTGAGCACTGAGGTCTCGCTGGCTCTTGGAGCCCTCCTGTCAGCGTTACTCTTCTCTGACTGCCAGCCCAGGTGCTGGGACTTGAAACAGGCCTTAGGGGGGCTGTTTCCAGGGAAAGTGGCTCTCTGATGGCCTGGGGCGTGCTGAGGGAAGGAAGGCAGAGTCCTCGGGCTGGCCGGCTCAAAGCCTCTGAAGGAGAGGTGCAGTGCAATGACAAGGCTCTTGAGGAATGTGCTTGCAGAGTCTCCTGTGGCCTGGAAGAGACAGGTCTCAGATGCCCAGCATTATCAGGCAGTGCGCCAGCAAAGTGGTTCTCTACGTCCTCCACAGCAGACAAGAAATCCTACAAAACAGAGACAGTAGGTCTTTGTATCTGAGTTTGTGTGTGTCATGTGTGTGTCATGTGTGCACATGCCCGTGGAGGCCAGAAATCAATGTTAGGTATCTTCTTCAATCGCTTCTTTCTTTCTCTTTTTCTCTCTCTTTCTTTCTTTCTTTCTTTCTTTCTTTCTTTCTCTTTCTTTCTTTCTTGTCAGGATATCTCACTGAACCTGAAGCTCACTATTTTGGCCAGACTAGCTAGCCAGCAAGCTTCAGAGATCCTCCTGTCTCCACCTCCCCAGTACTGGGATTACAGGTGTATGCCAAGTATCAAGAGCTAGGACTAAAGGCATGCACCGCCACACACGGCTTTGGTTTTTTATTTATATATTTATTTTTAGGTAGGGTCTTGCTCTAGCCCAGACTGACCTGGAATTCACTATGCATTCTCAGGCTGGCCTCCAACTCACAGCAATCTTCCTACCTCTGCCTCCCAAGTGCTGGGATTGAAGGTATGTGCCACCATGCCTGGTTTGTTCATTTTTTGTGTGTTTTGGTTATTATTATTATTTATTGTTTTTAAACAGGATCACATGTAGCCCAGATGCTGGTATTTCAGGTCTGCACATGACAAGGTCCTTACATCTGAGAAGTTAAAATACTAGTTGCTGAGAATGGTGGTGTATACCTATAAACCAAGCACTCAGGCAGGGCAGGCAAGAGGATCTTGAATTTGAGGCCCAGCCTGGGATAACACAGCTTGACCTTGTTTCAAAGGAAAACAAAACAAAAAGCTGGGCCTTAGCCGGGCAGTAGTGGCACACGTCTTTAATCTCAGCACTCGGGAGGCAGAGGTAGGAGGATTGTTGTGAATTTAAGGCCACCCTGAGACTACAAAGTGAGTTCCAGGTCGGCCTGAGCTAGAGTGAGACCTTACCTTGAAAAACAAAAAAAAAAAAAAAAAAACGATGCCTCTCTCACCACCTATGATTTTCCCATGAGCTAACCCACAGACTTCTGTCAGGAACATTCTAAGGCTAAGTTTTCAAGTAGCTTCTCTCTCTTCAATCTCTGATCAGGGGGAATTAAGGGGAGAACAAGAAAAGCAAACACATTAGGGTACCAGGGAGTCAAAGGAATCACCCAAGGTCACACTCCCATCTCATGGTGACTGACTCTGGTATCCAGTCAGGGCTGAGGGACAGTCATGCTGCCTATCCCTTAGCACACTCCCCATGGCAGCACACACTCACACCCACAGTCTTCAGTAAGCCAGAGAGCCCCTAGATCCAGCAAAATAGGCGGAAGTTAAAATAGAGCTTCTTGGGCAAGTTAAATTAAGTATGGATTCCAGTTGGGAAGCAAGGTGAGATTGACACCTTGAAGAGCAACAGACCTGTTCTGAGGGTGTTTTTGAGTCAGAACTGCTGATTTAACTGGCAGGAAGGTCCCACCCACCCCCATGGTCCTCTGCCACACTGGATTATCTCGGCTAGAAAGAGGTTTTTCCTGGGTTGTGTGTCATCAGGAGTGTCTCACACCCAGCAGCACACCTGAAGACTTCCCAATAGTAACAGTGATTGGAAGACAGAGCCCTCTGCCCTGAAGCCTGAGGGCTCCCTCTTCTCCCAGAGCTCACTCCCACGTGTGACATCACATACCTCAGTAAAGGAGAAAGGGAGTGACTGGTCTGCCATTTGCAAGGAACAGACACTTGAACAGAGCCCTTCCTTCTAATTCCATTACCAGTCTGGCAGTCCTATTATCACCCAGTAAAACCCAATATAACCCCTTTCACAGTCCCTTTTGCAGTCTGTAATAACACATCTTTAAAACTGAAAGCGAAGACAGGGACATATCTCCTTGACAAAGCTGGTAGTGCTGAACAAAATAACGAAGCCAGCTGGGCATGGTGGCTCACGCCTTTGATCCCAGCACTAGGATCGCAGAAAGTTCAAGGCCACCCTGAGACTACATAGTGAAGTCCAGGTCAGCCTGGACTACAGTGAGACCCTACCTCAAAAAACAAAAACAAACAAACAAAAAAGAAATAAGTAAAAAGAAGAAAGTGTTGGGTGTGGTGGTGCACACCTTTGATTCCAGCACTGGGGTGCCAAAGGTAGGAGGATCGCTGTGAGTTCAAGGCCACCCTGAGACTACATCGTGAATTCCAGGTCAGTCTGGGCTAAAGCTAGACCCTACCTTGAAAAAAAAAAAAAGGAAGAAAGAAAGTGCTGAGCATGTGTGAGGTACTGGATTCAATCCCCAGCAACCCATCCTCCCACATCTGGCTTTGTGTAGGTGCTGGGGACTGAACCTCGGCCAGCAGGATTTGCAAGCAAGTGCCTTGAACCACTGAACTACCCTAGCCATTTTCTTATTTTTTCAAAATATTTAAATATTTTCTTTTTCTTTATTTATTTGAGAGAGGCACCAGGGTCTCCAGCCACTACAAATGAACTCCAGGTGCATGCACCACCTTGTGTATCTGGTTTATGTGGGTCCTGGGGGATCAAACCTAGGTCCTTTGGCTTTTCAGGCAAGTACCTTAACCACTAAGCCATCTCTCCTGCCCTTTTTCTTTCTTTCTTTTTTTTTTTTTTTTTTTGTTTTTTTGAGGTAGGGTCTCACACCAGCTCAGGTTGACCTGAAATTCACTATGTAGTCTCAGGGTCTTTTTACTTTATATTTATTTATTTGAGAGAGAAAGAGGCAAAGAGAGAGAGAAGGAGAATGGGCACACCAGGGCCTCCAGCTGCTGAAAACAAACTCCAGATACATGCACCACATTGCGCATCTGACTCACTTGGGTCTTGGGGAATCAAACTTGATCCTTTGGTTTTGCAGGCAAGTGCCTTAACTGCTAAACCATCTCTCCAGCCCTCCCTAGCCCTTTTCTATGTGATTTGTTTGTTATGTATGTTGATATTTTGATATATATATATTCTTTTAAATTTTTAATTATTTATTTGCAAGCAGAAAGAGAGATAGAAGAGAGGCAGACAGAGAGAGAATGGGTATGCCAGGGCCTCTAGCTAATGCAAATGAACTCCAGATGCATGTGCCCCTTGTGCATCTGGCGTATGTGGGTCCTGAAGAATCGAACCAGGATCCTTTGGTTTTGCAGGCAAATGCCTTAACCGCTAAGCCATTTCTCCAGCCCCGATATTTTGATATTTTTAAATTTAATTTTTATTTATTTATTTACTTATTTGACAGAGAAAGAGGGAGAGAGAATGGGCACACCAGGGCCTCTAGCCATGGCAAACGAACTCCAGACACGTGCGTCCCCTTGTGCATTTTGGCTAACATGGGTCCTAGGGAATCAAACCTGGGTCCTTTGGCTTTGCATGCAAACACCTTAGCTGCTAAGCCATCCCTCCAGCCTGATGTTTTTTTTTTTTGGAGAGAGACAGAGAGGGAAAGAGGGAGAGGAAGACAGATAGAGATGGGCATGCCAGCAGCCTCTCAGCTGCTGCCAACGAAATCCAGATGCATGCGCGCCCCCCTTGTGGTCAAGTGTGGCATTGCACCCTTGCATCACTTTGCATCTGGCTAAATGTGGGACCTGGAGATTGGAACCAGCGTTCTTAGGCTTAGGAGGCAGTCGCCTTAACCGCTAAGCCATCTCTCCAGCCCTGGTTTTGTTGTTGTTGTTGTTTTTTAATTATTTGCTTGTTTTTTCAAGGTAGGTTCTTACTCTAGTCCAGGCTGACATGGAACCAACTCTGTAGTTCTAGGCTAGCCTCAAACTCACAGGGATCTTCCTACCTCTGCCTCCCCAGTGCTGGGATTAAAGGCGTGCGCCACCACACCTGGCTTCCATAGTGAGACAGGTCTCGCTGGTTGTGGTGGCGCACGCCAGTAGGAATTTGCTGAAGAGGCAGAGGCAGGAGGATCATGAGTTCGAGACAGGTCTCTTTATGTAGCCCAAGCTGGCCTTGGATTCCATAGCATTACATGCATGCACCAAGTCTGGTGATTGTTTACATTTCTTGTCATTTTCCAGCATCTCATAGATGTAAAATGATATAGATGTCAACTGAAAGGAGGCTGGTAAGGGTGACTCCAAAAGTTCTGAACCTGGATGTTTATATTTTAGGGCCTCCTCTGCCATCTTCGATCACCAAATTCCTTACCTCATCTTCAAACTCCTCTTCCACAGAAAACAGCTTCCGAAAACTACATGCCTAAAAGGAAAACAAAGGAATTGAGTGTGGGGGAGAAACACTATTTGCAAGTACATTCTGTTCTGTCTTCTTCCCAACTCTAACAAAGCCATCATCAGGTGTACTGTTTTTTGTTTTCACTAGTTTCTGGGGAGGAATACCAATGCTTCTGAGGGAAGAAATCAGAAGCTGGGCATGGTACTTCATACCTTCAATCCCAGCACATATAAGGCTGAGATAGGAGGATTGCTGTGAGTGTGAGGCCAGCCTGGACTAGAATGGGTTCCAGATCATCCTGGGCTAGAGACTCTATTTCAAAAAAAACAGGGTGTCCAGCACTGAAACATCTCTATCACACTCTCCAACGCTCAGGGTCCATTGCAGAAGAGGTGGCGGAAAGAACATAAGAGTCAAAGGAAGGGTACCACTCCTTAAAATGCAACTGTCCAGACAGAAATTAGCCTTGATAGCCATGACCTCACAGTGCCTAGCAACACCTTCACAAGATCCTCATAATAGGAGAAAAAGATGGTGACATCAAAATAAAAGAGAGACTAATGGAGAGCAGGAGGGGATATAATGGAGAGTGGGGAAAGTGGGGGAGGGGAGGGAATTATCATGGTTTATTATCTGTAAGTATAGAAGTTGTCAATAAAAAACTATTTAAAAAAATTTAAAGAGAGCTAGAGAGATGGCTTAGAGGTTAAGGCATTTGCCTGCAAAGCCAAAGGATATCAGTTCAATTTCCCAGGATCCACGTAAGCCAGATGCACAAGGAGGCGCACGCATCTGGAGTTCATTTGCAGTGGCTGGAGGCCCTGGAGCACCCATTCTCTCTATCTCTGCCTCATTGTCTCTCACTCTCTCAAATAAAATAAATAAATAAAAATTTAAAAAAGAACAGCTGTAAAAAAAATTTTAAAGAAGCTAAAAAGGAAAAATAGAGGGGCTAGAGAAATGGCTTAGTGTTTAAGGCACTTGACTGCAAAGCCAAAGGACCCAGGTTCTATTCCCCAGGACCCACGTAAGCCAGATACACAAGGTGGCACATGTGTCTGGAGTTCGTTTGCAGTGGCTGGAGGCCCTGGTGCACCCACTCTCTCAAATAAATGAATAATTTTTAAAAAAATAATTTTTCTATTTTTTTTCCAAGATGGTATCTTACTCTAGCCCAGGCTGTCCTCAAACTCACTGAGATCCTCCTACCTCTGTCTCCTGAGTGCTGGGATTAAAAAAATGTGCCAGCTGTAAAAAAATTTTAAAAAAAAAGGAAAAATGTGGGGCTGGAGAGATGGCTTAGTATTTAAACGCTTGCCTACAAAGCCTAAGGACCCTGGTTCGAGGCCCGATTCTCCAGGACTCACGTAAGCCAGATGCACAAGGGGGCACATGCATCTGGAGTTTGTTTGCAGTGGCTGGAGGCCCTGGAACACCCTTTCTCTCTCAAATCTCTAATTTTTCTATAATTTTTCTATTTTTTTCCAAGATGGTATCTCACTCTCTGAAATAAATAATAAAATATTTAAAAAAAAAATGGTTTTGTGTTGAAGAATCCACTCGTCTAACTGCACGGATTCTAGAAAAGGGCGATGAGAAAAAAGAAAAGACAAGCAAGGGCAGTTCTTCAGAATTAGCACTGTTTACAGAGGCCTGAGGATTCTTCCTTGTTGCTATGGTTGAGACAGGATCTCAAAGCTCAGGCTGGCCTCAAACTCTCTATGTAGCTGAGTATGATCTTGACCTCTTGATCCTCCAGCCTCCACCTATCAAGGGCTGGGAGTATAGACATAAGCCACCAGTCCCGCCCAAGCCTGATGATTTTTTTTTCCAAGGTAGGGTTTCACTCTAGTCCAGGCTGACCTGGAATTCACTATGTAGTCTCAGGCTGGCCTCAAACTCACAACGATTCTCCTGGCCCTGTCTCCCGAGTACTGGGATTAAAGGAGTGCACTCTGAAGATTTTGCAAAGACATCACAAAGGTTTGTCAAACACAAGGAAACTACCATAAATCCCAGCACGCCTGGCAGAGTGGCCTTGTTTCTGAGAATGTCTCCTTCTACTCAATCCAATGCCCAAAAGCTAAAGTTTCAAGAGGGTGAGATGCTCAGGCCTTGGTTCCTCCCTTCCAGCCAGCCAGCAGGTTTGCTGTGGCTAGCTCCAGATAAGTGTCAGACCCACAGCCAAGGTTTGTGCCTGACTCCAAATACCAGGGCAGCAAGAGCAACCATTGCAACAGATACCTTCCCTAAGAGTCCAAGGGTCACAAGGGATGGGGAAGGATGGATGATCTCAAAAGGCAGGGCCATCTGGGGACTTGGGAAAGGATGGTCAATTCTCCAGAGAAGTAACAAGATGGGAACCCAGGACCTGCGGGGGGGGGATGTCCCTCCCAATGTCTCCTGTGTATACACGTCCCTCCAGACTAGAGCCAGCCCCATCCAGACCCCCGCCGCGAGTCTCCCGCGGGACAGCGTGGAACCCAGGGGCGGCTCGGACCCGCAGCCGGGGACCCCCAGGCATTACCATGACCACTGCTCCGGCCGACTCAGACTCCGGGGGATCTCCTCGAAGTCGACCCAGGCATAGGGGTGGTACTGTGGCCAGTGGCAATCCGAGAGCTGGGCAGCAGGGAAGCGGAAGTAGAGGGAGGGTCGCCGAAAGGCTAGAGGTTGGCACCCACGGCCGTATTCGAAGCAGCCGCCACACCGGCGACTCCGCCCTCTTAAAGGGGAGAGACTGCTTCTATACCGCCGACATAAAAGCCTTCACACGCCGGCCTTCCGCCCTGCCTTAAAGGGGAAGTGAATGTGCTCTCGGTCGCCCCCTAGCGGGCTCTCGGGTCCAGCCTGCTGCGGCGTTTAACTCAGGTACAGAGCAAGGTTGGCCTAAGGCTGAGTCCAATCATGCGCCCCATCTTTTGTGTTTAGCACACTTAGGGACTGAGACTGGAACATAATTTCATCCTCGCCAATGCCCAGCTGGTGGTCGTTCGTTGTGTCTCTCTAGAGGTTCCTTTATTCTTTTTTAAAAAATATTTTATTTATGCCTGGCTTGGTGGCGCACGCCTTTAATCCCAGCACTCGGGAGGCAGAGGTAGGAGGATCGCCATGAGTTCGAGGCCACCCTGAGACTACATAGTTAATTCCAGGTCAGCCTGGGCTAGAATAAGACCCTACCTCGAAAAACCTAACCCTAAGAACACTGGTTCCAATCTCCAGTGGTTCCAATCTCCAGCACGTGACCCAAGGGCTCCAGGTCCCACGGGTAGCCAGATGCAAAGTGACCCAAGGGCAGCAATGCTCATGCGCACTTGACCACAAGGGGCCTCTCTGGATTCTCTCTCCTCTCTGTCTTCTCTCTCTCTCTCTCTGTCTCTCTGTGTGTCTCTCCAAAAAAATAATATAAAATAAAAAGTTTAGGCCGGGCGTGGTGGCGCACTCCTTTAATCCCAGCACTTGGGAGGCAGAGGTAGGAGGATCGCAGAGAGTTCAAGGCCACCCTGAGACTACATAGTTAATTCCAGGTCAGCCTGGACCAGAGTGAGACCCTACCTTGCAAAACCAAAATAAATAAATAAATAAATAAGTTAAAAAAAGATACACAGCCTGGACCAGTGGCTCACGCCTTTAATCCCAGCACTTGGAGGCAGAAGGAGGATCCAAAAAACCCTGAGAAATAGTATAAGGTCATAAAGAGTAAATAAAAAAAAAAAAAAAAAAAAAAAGATACACAAAACCCTGTGTGTGCACATATTCCCTGTCCACACTGAGGCAAACATAGCCATAAACACATTACACTACCCAAAGACTGTTCGTATGATAAAAACATGAATTGGGGTGAAATGCCTTTGCAAACATGCTGAAATAGGTACAAACACAAGCCATGTGGTTCCCATAACAATTCCCCCCACACATGTTTGCAAACAAGCAAGGGGAAGGGAACCCACATTTGCTGAGGCACTGCCAACATGAGAGGCATGGAGTCAGCCACTTTGATGCAATTAGTTTAATCTTACAGGACCCCTGGGAAGATGTAGTATTCTCTCCTCTCTCCTCCTCCCTCTCTTTCCAGGGTCTCATGTAGTCCAGACTGGCCTAGATGTACCTATGCAACCAAGGATGACCTTTAATTTCTTATCTTCCTACCTCCATCCCCCAAGTGCTGGGATTATAGGTATATACCACCACACTAGTTTATTTGGTGTGAGGAACTGAATCATGCATGCTAGGCAAGAACTCTCCCAACTGAGGCACATACTCAGCCCAGTATTCTGTTTTCATAGATGAAGAAACAACAGTTCAAAGAGATAAAATAACTTACTCAAGGTTACAGCCAGTTATCAGCACAGTCAAATATAAGCCAGTTTTAAAAATTATTTATTTATTTGAGAGAGCGAGAGAGAGAAAGAGGCAGAGAGAGAGAGATAGAGAGGGAGAATGGGCGTGCCAGGGCCTCCAGCAATTGCAAACAAACTCCAGACGCATGTACCACCTTGTGCATCTGGCTTATGTGGGTCCTAGAGAATCAAATCGAGGTCCTTTGGCTTTGCAGGCAAATGCCTTAACCGCTAAACAATCTCTCCAGCTCCCCCATTTTTTTTTAAATATCCAGTCATGGTGGCATATGCCTTTAATCCCAAGCACTCAGGAGGCAGAGGTAGGAGGATCACCATGAGTTCGAGGCCACCCTGAGACTACAAGGTGAATTCCAGGTCAGCCTGGGCTAGAGCAAGACCCTAACTCAAACCTCCCTCAATATATATATATTTTATTGCAAGGAGTGGTGGTGCACACCTTTAATCCCAGCATTTGGGAGGCTGAGGTAGGAGGATGGCTATGAGTTCTAGATCAGCCTGAGACATATTCGAACTCATGGCAATCCTCCTACCTCTGCCTCCCTAGTGCTGGGATTAAAGGCGTGTGCCACCACACCTGTTTTTTTTTGTTTGTTTGTTAGTTTGTTTGTTTGTTTGTTTGTTTGAGTTAGGGTATATCTCTAGCTCAGGCTGACCTGGAATTCACTATGTAGCCTCAGGGTGGCCTTGGACTCATGGCGATCCTCCTGCCTCTGCCTCCTGAGTGCTGGGATTAAAGGTGTGCGCCATCACGCCTGGCTTAAACCAAGAGTTTTCTAATTCTATAGCAAATGCTATTTCAATCTCCACAAACCCCTCTCCTTTGTACCCAAATAGGTAAAGTTCCTTCCTAACTAACTGCAGCTATGTGTGGACGAGGGCTTGTTACCCAACTCAACTATGTTCTCTTCTGACAAAGGCATTATCATCAAATGCTCACTCAGTGTCTGCAACATGCCAAGTATAGGTTCACACAGGTGAAAAGCCATATATAAGACCCAGGCATAATGGCACATGATTGTAACCTTTTTTTATTTTTCTTTGTGGTTTTTCGAGGTAGGGTCCCACTCTAACCCCAGGCTGACCTGGAATTCAGTATGTAGTCTCAGGGTGACCTGGAATTCATGGCGATCCTCCTACCTCTGCCTCTCAACTGGAGTTGGATTGCAGTGGCTGGAGGTCCTGGTGCTCCAATTCTCTCTCTCCTCTCTCTCTCTCTCCCTCTCATTAAAAAGAAGAAGAAAGAAAGAAAGAAAGAAAGAAAGAAAGAAAGAAAGAAAGAAAGAGAGAGAGAGAGAGAGGGGCTGGAGAGATGGCTCAATAGTTAAGGCACTTATCTGCAAAGTTTAACAAACCCCAGTTCAATTCTCCAGTATCCACGTAAAGCCATATGCACAATGATGCATGCATCTGGCATTTATTTGTAGTGGCTGAAGGCCATGGTGCACCCATTCTCTCTCTCCTTGCAAGTAAAAAAGCAAGTAAACTTCTTTTAATTAAAAAAAGAGCCCAGCGTGGTGGTGCGTACCTTTAATCCCAGCACTCGGGAGGCAAAGGTAGGAGGATCACCGTGAGGTGAGTTCAAGGTCAGCCTGAGACTACATAGTGAATTCCAGGTCAACCTGGACTATAGGAAAACCCTACCTCAAAACAACAACAACAACAAAATAGGCTAGGGAGATGGCTTAGCAATTAAGGCATTTGCCTGCAAAGCCAAAGTACCTGAGTTCGATTTCCCAGGACCCACAAAAGGCAGATGAACAAGATGGCACATGTGTCTGGAGTTCATCTGCAGTGGCTAGAGGCCCTGGCATGCCCATTCTCTCTGTATCTGTGCCTGTCTCTTTCCCTCTGCTTCTCTCTCTCTCAAATAAATAAAATTAAAATTAAATATTAAAAAAGCTACCTTTGGGAGAAAAAAAGAGCCAGCCATGGTAGTGCACACCTTTAAACTTTTTTTAATAGTTTATTTTTATTTATTTATTTGAGAGGAAGAGGCAGAGAGAGAGAGAGAAAATGGCTGTGCCAGGGCCTCCAGCCACTGCAAACGAACTCCAGATGCATGTGCCCCCTTGTGCATCTGGTTTATGTGGGTTCTGGGGAATCGAACCAAGGTCCTTTAGCTTTGCAGGCAAGTGCCTTTACCTCTAAGCCAAATCTCCAGCCCCAGTGCACTCCTTTAATCCCAGAACTTGGGAGACCAAGGTAGGAAGATGGTTGTGAGTTCAAGGACAGCCTGAGACTACATAGTGAATTTCAGGTCAGCCTGGGCTAGAGTGAGACCCTACCTAGGAAAATAAAACAGGTATATACAATCCACTGTTACTGATTGTAGTGATTTGAGCTAGGTGTCCCTCATAAACTCATATGTTCTTTTTGTTGTTGTTTGTTTTTTCGAGGTAAGGTCTCACTTTAGCTCAGGCTGACCTGGAATTCACTATATAGTCTCAAGGTGGCCTTGAACTCAAGCCTCTGATTTCCGAGTGCTGGGATTAAAGGCGTGTGCCACTACGCCCATCTTAAGCTCATGCGTTCTGAATGCTAGGTTCCCATCTGGTGGTATTTTGGGAATTGGAGCCTTCTATTTTGGGGGGTGGCTTGTGGATGTTATAGCTACCTTCCCCTAGTCAGTGTTTGGCACACTGTCCTCCTGCTATTGTCCATCTGATGTTGGCCAGAAGGTGATGGCCACCCTCTGCTCATACCATATTTTTCCTGCCATAATGGAGTTTCCCCTTGAGTCTATAAGCCTAAATAAATCCTCTCCTCCCACAAGCTGCTTTTTTTAAAAGTTTTTTTGTTTGTTTGTTTTTTAATTTTTTGAGGTAGAGTCTCACTCTAGCCCAGGCTGACCTGGAATTCACTAAGTAATCTCAGGGCGGCCTCGAACTCACAGTGATCCTCCTACCTCAGCCTCCTGATCAGATCCCCAGCATCCAAGTAAAGCTGGATTCAGTTGTGCAAGCATCTATAATCTCAGGGTGCCTACGGAGAGGAGAGATGGAGCTGGAGACAGATGGCCTGGAGAACGCAGCAGTGAACAATGAGAGACCCTTCTCTTGTTTTGTTTAGTTTCTATTTATTTGAGAGTGAGAGACACAGAGAGAAAGAGGCAGATAGAGAGAGAATAGGCACGCCAGGGCCTCCAGCCACTGCAAATGAACTCCAGAGATGCATGTGCCATTTTGTCCATCTGGCTTACATGGGTCCTGGGGAATAGAGCCTCGAACTGGGGTCCTTAGGCTTCACAGGCAAGCGCTTAACCTCTAAGCCATCTCTCCAGGCCCGAGAGACCCTTTTTGAATCAAGGTGGAAGGTGAGTACTGACACCTGAGGTTGTCCTCTGGCCTACACACAGAGAGAGAGAGAAAGAGAGAGAGAGAGAGATTTTGGGACTTGGACATCTAACTCCTAGCCCTTAAGACTTTTTTTTTTTTTTTTGGTTTTTCAAGGTAGGGTCTCACTGTGGTCCAGGCTGACCTGGAATTAGCTATGTAGTCTCAGGGTGGCCTCGAACTCATGGTGATCCTCCTACCTCTGCCTCCCAAGTGCTGGGATTAAAGGCGTGAGCCACCACGCCCGGCTACCCCTTAAGACTTTTATCTTTTTTCTTGGGGCTGGAAAGATGGCTCAGCAATTAAAGATGCTTGCTTGCAAAGCTTGGTGGCCCAGTTCAATTCCCCAGTACCCACTTAAGTAGACAAAAAGGTGTATGCATTTGGAGTTCATTTGCAATGGTGGGAGGTCCTGGCACACACCCATACTCTCTCTCTCTCTCTCCTTTTTCTCTCAATAAGTAAGTTTTTTTTTTTTTTTTTTTTTTTTTTTGGTTTTTCGAGGTAGGGTCTTGCTATAGCCCAGGCTGACCTGTAATTCACTATCTAACCTCAGCATGGTCTAGAACTCATGGCAATCCTCCTACCTCTGCCTCCCAAGTGCTGGGATTAAAGCTGTGCACCACCACACCCGGCTGTAAGTAAATTTTAAAAATTTTATATTTATGTTTATTTATTTATTGATAGAGATGAAAGAGAGAGAGAGAATGAGCACAGTAGGACCTCCTGCTACCACAAATGAATTCCAGACATGTGCACCACCTTATGCATCTGCCTTATGTGGCTCCTGAGGAATCGGACCTGGGTCCTTTGGTTTTGCAGGCAGGTGCCTTAACCACTAAGCCATCTCTCCAGCCCTGTAAGTAAAAATTTTTAAATGTTTTTAAAAAAATTTTTTTATTGACACCTTCTATACTTACATACAAAAAACATATGATATTTCCCTCCCGTCCCCCCATTCCACTTTAGAACACAAATCTCCATCATATCCCCTCCATCTCTCCATTAGTCTTTCTTTTGATTTGGTGTCATCATCTTTTTCTTCTATTTTGAGGGTCTTGTGAAGGTATTGGTAGGCACTGCAAGGTCGTGGTTATCGAGGCCAATTTCTGTCTGGGCAGTTGCATTGTAAGAAGTCATACCCTTCCTTTGGCTCTTCCATTCTATCCACCCCCTCTTCCACAATGGTCCCTGAGCCTTGGAGGGTGTGACAAAGGTGTTTCAGTGCTGGGCACTCCTCTATCCCTTCTTCTCAGCACTATGTTGCCTTTTGGGTGATCCCAGTGGTCATCGCCATCTGAAAAGAGAAGCTTCTCTAACCAGAAGTGAGAGCAGCGTTAATATGTGAACATGAGCATTAAGTGTAGTGCCCCCAGGGCAGCTTGGTGGAAATAATACATACATTTAGTCAGACAAAAGCAGGCTTTATACCCCTAAGGCTCATGACCTCACCTGCCATAGACTTTTCCTTAGGTTTTTCAGTACCAGGCATGTATTCCCTCCTGTAGAGAGGGCCTTCAGTCCAATTATGGAGCAGTTGGTTACCCCAAGAGTAGACATGCCACTATTGCACCCACTTAGTCATTTGGCCTGTATGGCCAAACTTAAATATTCAGTGTCCACTGTTTTCACTGCTGATGACTTCTGTCTCCCATACGGCTGCATGCAGTGCAGCTTTTTCCAGCTTTCAGTTGGCTGGTCTACAGGAAGAAGGTTTTCTGCTCAGCACCAGCTTGCTTTCTCAGTGACCTTGCCTCTCAGGCAAGAGATGTCTTCAGCAATAGGGTCTTACTATCTGTTTCTCAAGGGAAACCAAGGGTTTTGGCAAAAGCCTTTAATGTTTTGGAGGCTTCCGGGACCTCCTTGGCCAACAACTCACTGGAAGGTATCCCATCCCAGGCACTGAAAATTTTCTAGTAACAGTCTACAGCTTCTAGATGTGCCATTATTCAAAAAAGTAGGTTAACATAAGTCTTATTCACAATATAAATGTTTTATCTATTTGAGAGAGCGAATGGGCATGCCAGGGCCTCTAGCCACTACAAATGGACTCCAGATGCAAGCCTCACCTTGTGCACCTGGCTTACCTGTGGGTACTAGAAAATTGAACCTGGGTCCTTAGGCACCTTAACCACTAAGCCATCTCTGCAGCCCCCACTTTTTTCTTTTCTTGAGACAGGAGTCTCTCGTAGCAGCCTAGCCTAGAACTTGTTATGTAGCCACTTCCTGAATTCTGAGATTACACCCATGTGCCACCACACCTGGTTCTCTACAGTGCTGGGGATCGAACCCTCAGTTTCATGAATGCTAAGCAATGATTCTACCAACTAAGCTTTATCACTAGTCCTCCCTCTAAAGAATTTTCACAGTAGGGGGAAAAAAAAAGGATTTCATTTGCATGCCACAAAGGCCAGAGGGCTGAGAGGGTAACTGGGTCGGTGGTAGAAAGAACACTTGTCTAGCAGTTCAAGGCCCTGGGTTTCATTCAGCAACAAAAAACCAAACAAAGGCTGGAGAAATGGCTTAGTGGTTAAGGCATTTGCCTGTGAAGCCAAAGGACTCAGGTCTGATTCCCCAGGACCCACGTAAGCCAGATGCACAATGGGCACATGCATCTGGAGTTCGTTTGCAGAGGCTAGAAGCCCTGGTGTGCCCATTCTCTCTCTGTCTGTCTCTCCTCTATCTATCTCTCTATCTCTGCTTGCAAATAAATAAATAAAATTAAAAAACAAACAAAACCAAAAAAGGGAGGGGAGCCTGGACTCGAGGGACCATGCTGGAGGGACTTCAATAGTCCACGCAGGAGCTTGTATGTAAGGTAAGGCTTGACTGGGAGTGTAAGGCATCTGGAAAGACTGAAGGGTGGGGGCAGGGCTGGGACAGGGTGTATCCTGTTTCTGAGACCGGGCAAAGTAATTGTCTTCTGACCCATAAAAATATGATGAAAGCTATGGATTTTCCCTCAGTACAAGGCCCATGTGCACAAGCACATGATGTTTTGCGCATAATTATAGGGGACTTGTCTTCCCTGGAGCCTCAGGTTAAGAACTCAGTTCCTTGGAATTCTAAGAAGCAAAATGACATAGTAGTTAAGTGGCGGATGTTGAAGTCAGACTGCCTGCTTCATAATCTCAGCTCTGCAGCCTCTCAGCTATGTGCACTTGGCCAGGACCTTGATCCTGAAATGGTACCTCGCACACAAAATGTTCCAGAAGTTTTGGCTGTTATCATTACAGGCTAAGTCATAATGCTCCCGAGACCCTCCTCACGATCATCACTCTTTTGCACCACACTTAATCTCAGATTCTTGCACCCACTTTTTCCATTCTCTGAATCCGCCCTTTCCTTTGTAGCCTGAGTTTCCGTTATTTCAAAACCAGTTATTGGGGTTGGGGAGATGGTTCAGTGGGTAAGAGTGAGGTAAGCATGAGGGCATGTGAGGGCCTGATTTGCCCTGAATTCAATCCTCAACACCCACATAAAACAGCCGGCCTGGTTACGCCTGCCTCTCTACTGCTAAGCCAACAGGGAGCAAAAATGGGAGAATCACTGCGGGTCCCTGGCCAGCCAGTCAGATAGAAAAATGGCAGCTTCCAGTTCAGTGAAAGACTTTGTCTCTGGCAGGAGAGATGGTTTAGCGGTTAAGGCCTTTGCCTGTAAGGTCAAAGGACCCCAGTTCAATTTTCCAGGACCCATGTAAACTAGATGGAGTTCATTTGCAATGGCTGAAGGCCCTGGTGCACCCATTTTCTCTCTCTCTCCCTCTTTCTCTCTCAAATAAATAAATAAATTTAAATTAAAATTTAAAAAAGCCGGGTGTGGTGGCGCAAGAGGATTGCCATGAGTTCAAGGCCACTCTGAGATGACATAGTGAATTCCAGGTCAGCCTGAGCTAGAGTGAGACCCTACCTTGAAAAACCAAAGCAACAACAACAATAACACACTCACACACACACACACACACACACACACACACACAAAGAGGGCTGGAGAGATGGCTTAGCAGTTAAGGCGCTTGCCTGTGAAGCCTAAGAACGAATGTTCAAATCTCCAGGTCCCACGTTTAGCCAGACACAAAAGTGATCCAGTATGCAATGTCGCACATGCGCACAATAGGGCACACGCATCTGGAATTCGTTCACAGTGTCTGAGAGGCCCTGGTGCGCCCATTCTCTGCCTTTTCCTCTCTCTGTCTCTCTCTGTCTCTTTCTCTTTCTCTCTGTCTCTCAAATTAAAAAAAAAATTTAAAAAGACTTTGTCTTAGAGAAACAAAGTAGAACAGTGGTAGAAGGAGGATGCCCAATATTCTGCTCTTGCTCTGCCTGTGCACAGGGCACACGCATTGGAACACATGTACTTATATACACTGCACCACATATACACCACAGCATACCACACATAGTACACAAACACCAACTCCCCTCCACATTTACTAAATAGTTAAGCCTACTACCCTGTCTTCCTCCCTTCCTTCTTGACAGGGTTTCATTATGTAGCTGAAGCTGGCCTGAACTCTGTGTCCCTCTGCCTCAGCCTCCTGTATGGTGGGGTTTTAGGAATTCACCATCATACCCAGCTGCTAACCCTCTTTTTTTTTTTTTTTTTTTTTTTCAAGGTAGGGTCTCACTTTAGCTCAGGTTGACCTGGAATTCACTATGTAGTCTCAGGGTGGCCTCGAACTCACGGCGATCCTCCTACCTCTGCCTCCCTAGTGCCGGGATTAAAGGCGTGCACCACCACGCCTGGCTCTTTTTTTTTTTCTTAAGATTTTTTTTTTTTTTTTTTTTTTTTTTTGGCAGGGCATGGTGGAGCAAGCCTTTAGTCCCAGCACTCGGGAGGCAAAGATAGGAGGATTGCCATGAGTTCGAGGCCAGCTTGAGACTATATAGTGAATTCCAGGTCAGCCTGGACTAGAGTGAAACCCTACCTCGAAAAACAAAAACAAAAAAGATTTATTATTTATTTATTTATTAGAGACAGAGGGAGAGAGAGAGAGAAATGATGAGAATGGGCATGCCATGGCCTCTAGCCACTGCAAACGAACTCTAAATACATGCGCCACCATGTGCATCTGGCATATGTGGGACCTGGAGAATTGAACCTGGGTCCTTAGGCTTCACAGGCAAGCGCCTTAACCGCTAAGCCAGTTCTCCAGCCCTAACCCTCTTTTCTAAGAGAAGGAATAAGAGGCCACAAAAACCCTGCTTCTATTATTTTGAGTTGACAGTGGAAGAAGACATTGGATTTGAAGGAACCTTTTTTTTTTTTTTTTTGGTTTTTCGAGGTAGGGTCTCACTCTGGTCCAGGCTGACCTGGAATTCAATATGTAGTCCCAGGGTGGCCTCGAACTCTCGGCGATCCTCCTACCTCTGCCTCCCAAGTGCTGGGATTAAAGGCGTGCGCCACCACGCCCGGCTTGGATTTGAAGGAACCTTTAGCACAAAGGTCTTTGCCACTGCCAGAATCACAGACAACCTCCTCACTGCGTCTTGCCAGCCTTTCTCTAAAATGTTCCATCTGGGGCTGGAAGTGTGGCTCTGTGGTGGAGGATTTGCCTAACAACTTTTTTGTTGTTGTTGTTGTTGTTGTTGTTTTTCGAGGTAGGGTCTCACTCTGGCTCAGGCTGACCTGGAATTCACTATGTAGTCTCAGGGTGGCCTCGAACTCTCAGTGATCCTCCTACCTCTGCCTCCCGAGTGCTGGGATTAAAGGCGTGCGCCACCACGCCCGGCTTGCCTAACAACTTTTTTTAGTTATTTTTTTTTATGTGTGTGTGTGAAAGAGAGAGCCAGATAGATAGAGAGAGAGAGAGAACGGGCACACCAGGGCCTCTAGCCACTGCAAACAAACTCCAGATGCATACACCACCTTATGCATCTGGCTTACGTGGGCACTGGGCAATTGAACCTAGGTCCTTAGGCTTCACAGACAAGTTCCTTAACCACTAAGCCATCTTTCCAGCCCCACCTCTCTTAAAAGAATCTTATTTATTTATTTGCAAGGAGAGAGAGAGAATGAATATGGGTGGCCTAGGACCTCTTGCCACTGCAAACGAACTCCAGAAATATGTGCCACTTTGTGCATCTGGCTTTATGTGGGTACTGGGAAATTGAACCGAGGTCATGAGGCCTGTTGCAGACAGCTTTGAACTTCCAGACCAGGCACAGTTATGGAGGAGGGAACCTTTTACAGATCAGGGGAAGTTCCATAATGGCAAGAGAAACGGCTTGCCCTTCACAGGACCAGGCGAGAGAGAAAAAGCCAACCAGCCACCACAGCACACAGAGCAAAACTACAGCCAAAAGGTCACACAGCACACTTCAGGAACTCCTGCTAGGCACATTTGCATATCTTTACAATGGAATCTCAAACCATCACCACACCTTAAAACTGGGGCCCCAGTGACCTTGCCAGCCTTATAAGTAATAAACCACTGAATATATTGGGGACATAAAATGCTCTTGGCCCCAATAGATTTATAACTATCACATATTGTAAATTGTACTCAGTCTTTCAAAGTCTTGGATAGTCCTGTAAAATCAAACAAGTTAAATACTTTCAACATGTAAAGCTTTTTAACTGGTAAAGGCATAGCAAGGAGAGACTAGAATAATGCAAACTCAACCACTATTTTCTGCAGTTCAAGTTCAATATAACCAGTTATCTCCAGGTTTTTTGGGCAGAGTCACCAGGAAAACTTTCATCCCATGCCAACACTGCACTCCATGGTAGCCCTTTTGCACAGTCCTGGTATATCCAAAACATCTTCAGGTCTCCATGCAAACCACGGTCCATCTTCCAAAAGGCTCTTCCAGCCTATTCCTCAGGGACTTCATGCTCTGCCTTCATGCTGCATCTCAGCAGCGCTCCTGGAACCGTGTGCAACTCATGACCACTATGCATTTTCATGCTTCCAAAACTAATACCAGGTGTGCAGGACACAGCCATATTCTTAATCCAGGAACAAAATAAATCACAGCCTTGAAAAGGGTTCCTTCTCCAGTAAACACTCTTTCCAAAAGTTTGCATTTTTAACAGTCTTTCCTCAGGCATCCTCTCCATTGTTTTAATGTAAATCAAGTCTGGCCACCTTCCTTCCACCTTCCTTAAGATTGCTAATGTGTTTGACAATAGCAGTTAAACAAACTCAAATGCCTCTACTTTTAACTTGATTTCCAACAAAATCTTAAATCTCTCAGTCCAATATCTTTAGCCAAGCACATCAGTCCATTACAAATTTAAGTTTGATCAAACACTCGGATAGCACTGGGCCAGTGAACCAATAAAGTCCTCTGCCTTCTTTCCTTCCCTTAGAAAGCTCATAAGCCAAGCCTCGAAGTTCAATACTATCTGCACTTAGCATTCTCAAACTCTCATCAGAATTCCATAAAACTTGGCTTACCACTCCAGAAGGCATCTTTTGCAAGCCCCACCCATTCCTCCAAAACAAAGGTTAAAAGAATATCCACACGATCTTTCATTTATTTGCACTTTTACTGGCAGACAGAGGTTCGAGATGAACTTCCAGACCAGGCACAGTTATGGAGTGGCCAGATCCAGGACCATCTTGCCACTGGAAGGCGAGAGAGAAAAGCCAACCAGCCACCACAGCACACAGAAAAATGCCAAAAGGTCACACAGCCACTTTGTCCTGCATCTATCTTTACAATGGAATCTCAAACCATCACCACACCTTAAAACTGGGGCCCCCAGAAATTGCAGATGCAAATTATAAGTAATAAACCACTGAATATATTGGGGGACATATATTCAAACTACCACAAGGCCTTACAAGCAAGTACCCTTAACTGGTGAGCCAGTTCCCAAGTCCCGCCTAGATGTTTTGAGGCTCTGGGTTTCTAGCATGGACCACATAAGGACTGATCATGATAGTGCATACCTGTAATCTCAGAACTCAGGAGGTGGAGGCAAGAGGATTAGGTCATTATGGGCTACACATTGAGTCCTAGACCAGCCTGGATTACGTGAGAAATTGTCTCAAAAAGGGAGGGTGGTGACTGGAGAGATGGCTCAGTGTTTAAAGCACTTGCCTGCAAAGCCTAAGGACCCAGGTTCATTTCCCCAGTACCCACATAAGCCAGATGCACAAGGTGGTGCATGTGTCTGTAAATCGTACACCCATTTTCTCTCTATCTGCCTCTCTCTTAAATAGGTAAATAAATCTAAAAAATAAAACATTTGCTTAAAAAAAAGAAGGGGGGCTGGAGAGATGGCTTAGTGGTTAAGGTGCCTGCCTGTGAAGCCTAAGAATGCCCATTGCTATCTCCAGGTCCCACGTTTAGCCAGGCGCAAAAGTGATGCAAATGCGCAATGTCACACATGTGCATGAGGGGCGACATGTCTGGAATTCGTTCACAGTAGCTGAGAGGCCCTGGTGCACCCATTATCTCTCTGCCCCTTCCTCTCTCTCTCAAATTAAATAAATAAATAAAAATTAAATTAAATTAAAAAAAGAAGGGGCTGGAGGGATTGTTTAGCAGTAAAGGCGTTTGCCTGCAAAGCCAAAGGATCCTGGTTCCATTCTCCAGGACTCACGTAAGCCAGATGCACAAGGGGGCACATGCATCTGGAGTTCGTTTGCAGTGCCTTGGAGACCCTGGTTTGCCCATTCTCTCTCTCTCTCTGTCACTCACTCAAATAAATTAATTAATAAATAAGATATATATATATTTATTTATTTAAAATTTTTATTTATTTATTTGCAAGTAGAGAGAGAGAGAAGAGAGGCAGACAGAGAGAGAATGGGCACACCAGGGTCTCTAGCCACTGCAAACGAACTCCAGATGCATGTGCACCTTGTGCCAAAGGACCCAGATTCAATTCCCCAGGACCCATGTTAGCCAGATGCACAAGGTGGCGTATGCATCTGGAGTTCGTTTGCAGTGGCTGGAGGTCCTGGCGTACCCATTTTCTCCCTCTCTCTCTCTCTGTTAAATAAATAAATAAGCCATCTCTCCAGCCTGGTTTTGTGTATCTTTGTTGGTGGGTGGATGTTGCATGTGAAGTGTGTGTATAGAAATCAATGTATGTTTTGTGTCATATATGGGGTGGAGGAAGGACTGGTGTTTGTGTGGGGCTGTGTGTGAAGGCAGAGGATTCAAAGTTAGCATACCCAGTGTATATAAATACGTGGTACAATAGAACTTTCCACGTTGATAGAAATGTTCTCTAGTTACACTGACTAGTAGCCACTAGTCCTCTGCGTGTATTGAACACAAATGATGGGCTGGGGAGCCGGCTCAGCAGCTATAGGTGCATGCTTGCAAAGCCTGCCTCTTGTCAGGGTTAAATTCCCTAGTACTGACATAAAGCTAAATGCAGAAAGTGGCGCCTTTATCTGGAGTTTGTTTAAAGCCTGGTATGCCCATACTCTCACTCTCTTTCTGTTTTTATTTTTTATTTTTATTTTTTTTCGAGGTAGGGTCTCACTCTGGCCCAGGCTGACCTGGAATTCACTATGTAGTCTCAGGGTGGCCTCGAACTCTTGGTGATCCTCCTACCTCTGCCTCCCGAGTGCTAGGATTAAAGGCGTGCACCACTACGCCCGGCTCTATTTTTGGTTTTTTGAGGTAGTGTCTTGCTCTAGAATTCTGGAACTCACTATATAGTTTCAAGGTTGCCTCAAACTCACGGTGATCCTCCTACCTCTGCCTCCCAAATCCTGGGATTAAAGGCATGTGCCACCACACCCAACTCTTTCTTTCTTTTTTAAACATTTTAAACATTTTGAGAGAGAGGGAGAAGAAAGCAGAGACACAGAGAGAGAATGGGTGCACCAGGATCTCCAGACACTGCAAATGCATGCACCACCTTGTGCATCTGGCTTATGTGTGTCCTGGAGAATAGAACCTGGGTCCTTTGGCTTTGCAGGCAAGTGCCTTAACTGCTAAACCATCTCTCCAATCCAAAATTTTAAATTTATTTATTTATTTATTTGAGAGAGGTAGAGAAAGAGAAGGAAGCAGATAGAGAGAATGGTCTAGCCAGCCATTGCAAACAAACTCCAGATGCATGCACCACTTTGTGCATCTGGCTTACGTGGGTCCTGGGGGAATCAAACCTGGGTCCTTTGGCTTTGGAGGCAAGGGCCATCTCTCCAGCCCAATGAATAAATATTTTATAGGATGTGGCTAATACAACTAAGGAACTGAAGATTTAGGGGTATCATAATTTTTTTGGTTATTTAGGGGGGCTTGCTTGTTTTGTCTTCCTTCTTTCTTGCTTGCTTGCTTTTTTTTTGTCCCCCCCACCACCACCAGGTAGGTTCTCACTCTAGCCCAGGCTGACCTAGAACTCACTCTAGCTCAGCTAGCCTTCAACTCACAGAGATTCTATCTCAGCTTCCCACATTCTGGGACACTCGTTTAATCGTTCATTTTAATTATTTGAGTGGAAATAGTCACATGTCCACCAGTGGCACGAAATACCGTGCTTTTTTCCACGCAGCAGGGGATACGCATCCTCTTCCGTTACTACGGAAGATCCATCCACAGGGTTCCGACCTCAGCAGTGAGGAGCCCCGCCGGAGCAAGCCCCCCACCCAATGCGTGTGGATGTGTGCGCGCGTGACGTGCACAGGGGGCCGGCCCCCTCCTCTCAGTCCCCAACGGAGCTGTGAATCAGCCCGACGACGAGGTGAGTCATTCATGAACTGCTCGGGGCCGGCCCAGCAGGCGGGAAGCAAACGTCAGCCAGCATCGCAGCCCTACCCCCCACCGCACCCCCGGGTGGGATGCTCAGCCCCACGCACTGCAGATGTTCGGAAGAAACTGACGCGGGCCAATCAAGGCACCAGGAGCGTCTCTCCTCCGCCCCTCCCTTGAACTCGCAATCCATTCATCCCCTAGCCTCTTTCTCTCTCTCCTTCTTCTTCTGGTGACATGTGAGTCATCCCAAGATCTTTCCGTGGAGGACCTACAAATCCAACTGAATCCTCTCCGCCCCATCCTCTCCAAACTTGCCCTTGTGAACCCTTTTAGGCTGGGTGTGGGTGGGGAAGGGAGACTGGACCCTGGAGGAGTGACAAGGTCCGGGTGTTGGAAGCAGGGGACTGGAGCTAACCCACTCGGGGACGTGCACACCTGGCTGGTCCCAGGACCTGGCATCTAGCTCGCTTGGGAGAAATAATATCTAGACAAGGAAGGAGATGCTGAGGGGGTCTGTGGCTGGTGGAGGGTGTGGGGAGGAGGTGGTAGGTATTCTCCTATCCCAGGAAGTGCCACACCGTTTCTCCCAGTGCCTAATCCTAAGTGTCTTCAGGAACAAGTAGCTTGTCTCCTCTGCACAGCCCCCTCCCCTATGTCAATTAGCCTTGTCCCCCCACACACACACACTTTTTTTTTCCAGGTAGGGTCTTGCTCTAGCCCAGGCTGACCTGTAGTCTCAGGGTGACTTTGAACTTACAGCGATCCTCCTACCTCTGCCTCACAAGTGCTGAGACTAAAGGCATTGGGATACCATACAGAGCAGCTTTCTTTTGGTCTGAGCATTATCAGAGGCCTCTGACTTGGGACAACTTGGTTCCAAAATGGTGTCCCTCACTATAGCTTTATTTATTTATTTATTTATTTATTTATTTTATTTGTTTATTTATTATTATTATTATTATTATTTTTTTTTTTTTGGTTTTTCGAGGTAGGGTCTCACTCTGGCTCAGGCTGACCTGGAATTCACTATGTAGTCTCAGGGTGGCCTCGAACTCTCGGCGATCCTCCTACCTCTGCCTCCCAAATGCTGGGATTAAAGGCGTGCACCACCACGCCCGGCCCTCACTATAGCTTTAATAAAAGCTTCAAAGGTGGCTGAGGATGTAGCTCAGTTGGTAGAATGCTTGCCTAGCATGTATGAAACCTTGGGTTCCATCTCCAACACCACATAAACCCAGTGGGTCCCATCTGTAACTCCCGCACTGGGTAGATGGAGTCAGGCGGCTCATCAAGGCCATCCTCTGCTATACATGGAGTTCTGCAATTTGAGACCCTGTCTCAAAAAATAAAATAGCTGGGGGTGGTGATGCACGCCTTTAATCCCAGTACTTGGGAGACAGAGGTGGGAGGATCACCATGAGTTCAAGGCCATCCTGAGACTACATAGTGAATTCCAGGTCAGCCTGAGCTAGAGGGAGACCCTACCTGGGGGGGGGCAGTGGGGGAATATAGCCGGGCATGGTGTCGCATGCCTTTAATACCAGCACTCGGGAGGCAGTGGTAGACGGATCACCATGAGTTCAAGGCCAGCCTGAGACTGTATAGTGAATTCCAGGTCAGCCTGGGGTGTAGAGTGAGACCCTACCTTGAAAAACCAAAAATAAATAAATAAGCAAAATAAAATAAGGCCTTATAGATGAGGACTGGGGAGGTGGCTCAGCAGTTAAAGGCACTTGTTTGCAATGTCTGCTGGCCTGGGTTTGATTCCAAGTATCCACATAAAGCCATATGCGCAAAATGGCACGTGTGTCTGGAGTTCCTTTGCAGAGGCAAGAGGCCCTGGTGCACCCCCGCTTGCAAGTGTGTGTGTGTGTGTGTGTGTGTGTGTAATTTTCTTTTAAAGCCTGGGATTGGAGAGGTGGTTCAGCAGTTAAGGGTGCTTGCTTGAAAAGTCTGATGACCTGGGTTCGATTCCCAAGCACCCACATAAAGCCAGATGCAGAAAATGGCATGTGCATCTGGAGTTCATGTGTAGTGGCAGGAGGCCCTAACGCATCCATACTTACTCTCTCTGTGTCTGCCTCTTTCTCTCTGTCTCTGTCTCTCTCTCTCTCTCAAATAAATAAATGAAATAAAAAGACTTAGAGAGCCCGGTGTGGTGGCTCACGCTGTTAATCCCAGGATTTGGGAGGCAGAGGTAGGAGGATTGCTGAGAGTTCAAGGCCACCCTAAGACACATAGTGAATTCTAGGTCAGCCTGAGCTAGAGTGAAACCCTACCTCGAAAGAGAGAGAGCGAGAAGAGAGAGAGAGAGAAAAGAAGAAATAAAGAAAATATGGTAAAACGACAAATGGAATACCAGACAACCACTGAAAATGATGGTGGGAAGATTTGATACCACAAAGGTATTTTCATGGTGTATTACATCAAAAATCAGATTGTAGAATATTATGTACAGTGCAGTATTTATTAATTTGCAAGAGAGAGAGAGAGAGACAGACATGGCTATGCCAGGGCCTTTTGCCACTGCAAACAAACTCCAGCTGCATGTGTCACTTTGTGTCTGGCTTTATGTTAGTACTGGGGAATTAAACCTGGGCCAGTTGGCACCTTTAACTGCTGAACCATCTAAAATACCTCTAAAATAAGTTGTTTTAATTAATTAATTTATTTATTTTTTGGTTTTTCAAGGTAGGGTCTCACTCTAACCCAGGCTGGCCTGGAATTACTATGTACTCTCAGGGTGTCCTCAAAGTTAGGGTCCTCCTACCTCTGCCTCCTGAGTGCTGGGCCACCACACCCAGCTCCAAAATCCGTTTTTTTGTATGTAAGTTTTTTTTCCTTTTTGGTTTTTCGAGGTATGGTCTCCCTCTAACCCCAGGCTGACCTGGAATTCACTATGAAGTTTTAGGGCGGCTTTGAACTCACAACAAACCTTCTACCTCTGTTTCCAAAATGCTGGGATTAAAGACATGCTCCACAACACCACATACTGTCCAAGTCAGTTGTTTTTGTCTGTTAGTTTTTTTTTTTTTTTAATGACAGGATTGACTCTAGCCCAGGTTGACCTGGAACTCACTCTGCAGTCCCAGGCTGGCCATGAACTCAGGATGATTCTCTTACCTCAGCCTCCCAGTTATCTGCCATCATGCCCAGCCTATTTATTTATTTGATTAAAAAAAGGGGGGCTGCCAGGCGTGGTGGCGCACGCCTTTAATCCCAGCACTCAGGAGGCAGAGGTAGGAGGATCGCGGTGAGTTGGTGAGTTGGAGGTCACTCTGAGACTACATGGATACCCTGGTGCACCCATTCTCTCTCTCTCTCCACTTCTCTCTCCCTCTATCTGACTCTGTCTCTCTCTCAAAAAAAAAAAAAAAAAAAAAAAAAAAGCCAGGCATGGTGGTGCATCCCTTTAATCCCAGTACTCGGGAGGCACAGGTAGGAGGATCACTATGAGTTTGAGGCCAGTTTGAGAATACATAGTGAATTCCAGGTCAGCCTGGGCTAGAGTGAAACACTACCTCCAAAAAAACAAAACAAACGAACAAACAAACCAAAAATAGCCATCCGGATGTGGTGTTGCACGCCTTTAATCCTAGCACTGGGAGGCAGAGGTAGGAGGATCGCTGTGAGTTTGAGGCCACCCTGAGACTACACAGTAAATTCCAGGTCAGCCTGGGCCAGAGTGAGAGCCTACCTTGAAAAACAAAGCAAAAACCCATCCTGAGACTACATAGTGACTTCCAGGTCAGTCTGGACCAGAGGGAGACAAAAAAAAAAAAAAAAAAGGGAGGGGCTGGAGAGAGAGATGGCCTAGTGGTTAAGGCACTTGCCTGCAAAGCAAAAGACCCCAGGTTTGATTCCCCAGAACCCACTTAAAGCTAGATGTACAAGGTGGCTCATGCATCTGGAGTTTGTTGGCAGTGGTTAGAGGCCCTAGCTCACCCCTTCTGTCTATCTGCTTCTTTCTCTCTCTCAAATAAATAAAATAAAAGAATAAAATTTTTTAAAAATTAAAAAGGGGCTGGAGAGATGGCTTATTGGTTAAGGCACTTGCTGGCAAAGCCAAAGGACCCACGTTTGATTCCCCAGAACCCACCTAAAACCAGATGCACAGGGTGGCAAATGTATCTGGAGTTTGTTTGCAGTGGCTAGAGGCCTTGGTGTGCCTATTCTCTCTCTCTCTCTCTCTCAAATAATATATATATTAGTTTTTTAAAACAGGAGAAACAAGTGACTATGGCAGAAATAGTGCAGTTCGGGGCTGGAGAGATGGCTTAGCGGTTAAGGCACATGCCTGTGAAGCCTAAGGACCCAGGTTTGATTCTCTATGTCCCACTTAAGCCAGATGCACATTGTGGCACATGTGTCTAGAGTTCATTTGAGTGGCTAGAGGCCCTGGCATGCCCATTCTCACTCTTTCTCTCTCCCTTTCTCTGTCTCAAAAAAAAAGAAAGAAAAGAGAAGAAAAGAAAATAAAAGAAAAAATAGTCCAGTTCTGCTAAACACAGCTTCAGGAAGAAAATAACACAGAATGAGGAAGAACTGAGCTGATTAATCCAAGCAATGACCATTTATTAGATATTTATTAAGGATAATGTCCACTTTACGACTTTTCTCAACTGCCAAAGACATGTTGCACACAAAGGTGTATTCCACTCAGCAGGGTTTCATTAACTATATTGAAAAGTTATGAAGCCAACCTGGAACCCTAAGTTGTTGTGGAGATTGGAGAGGAGAAGATTCCTGGTCGACTATGAGAGTCACGAGGCAAGGAAGCCTGGGCCCCTGGGACAATTACATTGAGGTGTGATATTGGATGTCATTTCCGCTCAGGACTTGGACTTCTGTTCTCTGAGGTTCCTTTCAGTTTTCACACTCAGTGAGTCCCAAATAAGAGAAGCAGGCAGATGTGACAATGTACACATAGTGCCGTATGTGAAATTTCACGGTGTACCTTCATTCCTTCGGGATGGTTAAATCCCATTTCTGCCACCTCTGGATTGTCTACAGTAAGTGCTGGAACCAGAAGAAAGTGTATTTTCCAGTCTGGGAATGGATGTAGTTGAGTTGGCAGAGTCCTACCAGCTGAACTCCATTCTCAGCTCCTAGCTGGAGACATTTCTGAATGGCACAGCAAGGTGAAAAGAGCAGGAAGAGTAGAAAAACAAACTTTCTCCATTCCCTTTTCTCCCTATCCCCAGGGCCTTCTCCTCTGGCCTTAAGGCAGGGTGAAACCAGTTTCTTGACAGCATCCAACATATAGTCATGCTTGATTCTAAGATGTTTAGAATCAGAGTAACAGACAAGGTCCTTGAGTAAGCTACCATCTCTCGGGGGCTCAGTATATTTATCTATTAAAGGACATGGTCCCAGCTGAAACCATCCTACATAGTGAATTCTAGGTCAGCCTCTGCTAGAGTGAGACCCTACCGTGAAAAAACAAAACAAAAGACAAGACATAAAAGGAGGGGTGCAGTTGGATGATGCCTGAGAACAAATTTTTTTAATTTTAAATTTTTTAAATTTTTTGAGGTAGAGTCTCAGTCTAGCCCAGGCTGACCTGGAATTCACTCTGTAATCTCAGGGTAGCCTCAATTCAGAGAGATAGGATCCTACTATCTCTGCCTCCCGAGTGCTGGGATTAAAGGCATACGCTACCACGCCCGGCCCTTTTTTTTTTTTTTTTTTTTTTTTTTGGTGGGGTCTCATTGTAGCTCAGGCTGACCTGGAATTTACTATATAGTCTCAGACTGGCCTTGAATTTACAGTGATCTTCCTACCTCTGCCTCTCATGTGCAGGGAGTGCAAGTGACAGTACAAGTGACTGCCACCAGATCCAGAAGAGACAGAGAGAGAAAAGAGAGAGAGAGAGAATGGACACACAAGGGCCTCTGACCTCTGCAAATGAACTCCAGATGCATGTGCTACCTTGTGCATTTCGCATTGAACTTGGGCTTTTCAGTCAAGTGCATTTACTGCTGAGTCTCCTCTCCAACCCCGCCTGA
Source organism: Orientallactaga sibirica (assembly GCA_036365145.1). Lineage (NCBI taxonomy): Eukaryota > Metazoa > Chordata > Mammalia > Rodentia > Dipodidae > Orientallactaga > Orientallactaga sibirica. Next base: position 23,763,656 of record JAEOAD010000013.1, on the reverse strand, counting down.
GAACTTCTCTAGCTCCTCTACCTAACTCTATTCTGGAGTTGTAGCTGAAACAATTGAGAACAAAATAGGAAGGACATGGACACAACTAGAGGCATGGGCCTGAGTCATTCTCCTGAGAGTCTTACCTAGCCCTTGACTCCTGTGTCCCTCCCCAGCCTTCCCAAACCTGGCGAAAGTGAGGACTGACTCTTTTTTTTTTTTTTTTTTCGAGGTAGGGTCTCACTCTGGTCCAGGCTGACCTGGAATTAACTATGTAGTCTCAGGGTGGCCTCGAACTCTCGGCGATCCTCCTACCTCTGCCTCCCGAGTGCTGGGATTAAAGGCGTGCGCCACCACACCCGGCTTGGGACTGACTCTTAGAACAAGCCACAATTTATTTAAATTTATTTTATTTTATTTACTTATTAGAGAGAGAGAAAGAGGCAGATAGAGAGAATGGGCACATCAGGGCCTTCAGCCACTGCAAACCAACTCCAGAAGCATGTACCACCTTGTGCATCTGGCTTATGTGGGTCCTGGGGAATCAAACCTGGGTCCTTTGGCTTTGCATGCTAGAGCCTTAACTGCTAAGCCATCCCTCCAGCCCAAGCTATGAATTTTTAAAAATATTTTTATTATTTTTATTAGCTGGATATGGTGGCACATACCTTTAATCCCAGCACTCAGGAGGCAGAAGTAGGAGGATTACCATGAGTTCAAGGCCACCCTAAGAATATATATATATGTGTGTGTGTATATATGTATATGTATATGTATATGTATATGTATATGTATATGTATATGTATATGTATAGCCAGGCGTGGTGGCACATACCTTTAATCCCAGCACTTGGGAGGCAGAGGTGGGACAATTGCCAAGAGTTCAAGGCCAACCTGAGACTACATAGTGAATTCCAGGTCAGCCTGAGCTACAGCGAGACCCTACCTTGGAAAACTATATATGTATTTTTTTTGGGGGGGGGCTAGAGAGATGGCTTAGCGGTTAAGGCGCTTGCTTGCAAAGCCAAAGGACCCAGGTTCAATTTTCCAGTACCCACCTAAAACTAGATGCACAAGGTGGTCCATGCATCTGGAGTCTGTAGTGGCTAGAGGTCCTGGTATGCCTATTCTCACTATATATGCCTCTTTCCCTGTCTTTTTCTCTGTAAAATAAATAAACAAATAAAATGTTTTTTAAATTTTTAAACAGCCGGGCATGGTGGCGCACGCCTTTAATCCCAGCACTCGGGAGGCAGAGGTAGGAGGATCGCCAAGAGTTCGAGGCCACCCTGAGACTACATAGTTAATTCCAGGTCAGCCTGGACCGGAGTGAGACCCTACCTCGCAAAACCAAAAAAAAAAATAAATAAATAAAAAAAAATTTTTAAACAGCAGGGCGTGGTGGTGCATGCCTTTAATCCCAGCACTCGGGAGGCAGAGGTAGGAGGGTCACCATGAGTTCGAGGCCACCCTGAGACTACATAGTGAGTGAGTGAGACCCTACTTCGAAAAACAAAAACAAAACAAAACAAAAAAATTTTAAACAAAAATTGGCTGGAGAGATAGCTTAGCAGTTAAGACACTTACCTGCAAAGCTAAAGGACCCAGGTTTAACTCCCCAGTACCCACATAAAGCCAGATACACAAGCTGGCACATGCGTCTGGAGTTCCTTTGCAGTGGCTGGAGGCCCTAGTGTGCCTGTTCTCTCTCTGTTTGCCTTCTCCTCCCTCTCTCTCTCTCCCTTTCTCAAATAAATAAATAAATAATATTTTTTTAAAAATCAAAAAATTTCAAACAAAAATTACTTGTGATTCTCCTTTGTCTTTCCTGCTCCAGGCGCTTGCACCAACCCTTCTCTCTCCCCTCTTTCTTTCTCTCCCCCTCTCTCATTCTTGGACCCTTTTGCTCTCTCTCTCTCATGTAACACCCCCATTCTCTCTCTCTCCCCCTTTTCTCTCTTTCTCTCTCTTTTTTTTTTCTTTTTGAGGTAGGGTCTCACTCTAGTCCAGGCTGACCTGGAACTCACTACGTAGCTTTAGGGTGACTTCAAACTCATGGCGATCCTCCTACCTCTGCCTCCCAAGTGCTGGGATTAAAGGTGTGCTCCACCACGCCCGACTTCCCCTTCTTTCTCTCTCTCATTCTTCCTCTCTCCTTCCCCACTTTTATTCTCTCACTTGTAACAATAAAGTCTTAAACCAAAAAAAAAAAAAAAAAAAACCACAAAATACTTGTCATCAGGCATGGTAGGCCTTGCATTGGGCAGGCTAAAGCAGAAGAATTGAGAGTTTGATTCCAGCCTGGGCTACAAACTACATTGTAAGACTCTGTGCCCCCCCAAAAAAAATGGACATGGTGGCGCATGTTTTAATCCTAGCACTTGGAAGGCAGAGGTAGAAGGATTACCATGAGTTTGAGGCTACCCTGAGACTACATAGTGAATTCCAGGTCAGGCTGGGCTAGAGTGAAACCCTATTGTGAAAAACCAAATAAATAAATAATAATAATAATAATAATAGGCTGGAGAGATGGCTTAGTGGTTAAACTCTTGACTGTGAAGCCTAAGGACCCTGGTTTGAGGCTCCATTCTCCATGACCTACGTAAGCCAGATGCACAAGGGGGTGCACACATCTGGAGATCGTTTGCAGTGTCTGGAGGCCCTGGTGTGCCCATTTTCTCTCTCTACCTGCCTATTTCTGTATCTCTCAAATAAATAAATGAATAAATAAAGAAGTGGAAGAAAATGAAATACTTTAAAAAATAATAAAAAAATAAAAATAAAAATATCAACAAAAAAATCACTTGCTGGGCTGTCTGCTATTGAGGTCAGTCTTCCAACCTGATGTCCTGCTAAGAACCCCAAAACAAATCCACTAAAGTCTAGATGTAGGGGTACCAAATAAGTTAGTTAATAATTCTAGTAACCCTAGTCTGTAGTCCTTTCACAGGATGTCTGGGACAGGGAAACGGAATTGAGGAACAGACATCTGGGCTTATACTCCAACATCCCTTCCCCCATTCAAAACCAGACAGAGGCCTGGAAGATAGCTCAGTCAGAATAAAGTGCTTGCCAGGCAAACCTAAGACCTGAGTCATAAATAAATAAACAAATTAAGCCAGGTGTTGTGTCCCAACACTAGGGAGACAATGGTAAGAGGTAAGATTTCAAGGCCAGCCTGGGACTATGGAGTGAATTCCAGGTCAGCCTGGGCTAGAATGAGACCCTCCCTCGAAAAACCAAAATAAATAAATTAAATTAAATTAAATTAAATTAAATTAAGTTGTAGAGATTGCTTAGTGGTTAAGGCACTTGCCTAAGAATGCAGGTTTGAATCTCCAGGTTCCACATAGCCAGACGCAAAGTGATGCAAGTGTGCAATGTTGCACATATGCACAAAGGGGTGCATACATCTGGAGTTCATTCATGGTGGCTGGAAAGGCCCTGGTGTGCCCTCTCTCTCTGTGTTTGCCTCTTTCTCTCTGTCTCTCTCTCTCAAAAATAAAATAAAATAAAAATAAAATAAATAAAATAAAGACTTTTTAAAAATAAAATGAAATAGGGCTGGAGAGTTTGTTTAGTGGTTAAGTGCTTGCCTACAAAGCCAAATGATCCAGGTTCAGTCCCCTAGTACCCACATAAAGCCAGTTGTACAAGGTGGTGCATGCCTCTGGAGTTTGTTTGCAGTGACTGGAGACCCTGGCACATCCATTCTCTCTTTGTTTCTATCTGCCTTTATCTCTTTCTCAAATAAATAAATAAAATAAGAAATATAAAAATAAAATAAAGCTAAGTGTGAAAGTGCACTGCAATCCCAGCACTCAGGACGCAGAGATAGAAGATTCTCAGTGAGTTTGAGGCCAGCTGGGAACTACAGAGTGAGTTCCAAGTCAGCCTTGGCTAGAGTGAAGCAGATAGAGAAAGAGGAAGAATAAGTGTGCCAGGACCTCTAGCCTCTGCAAATGAACTCCAGACACATGTCACCTTGTGCTTCTGGCTTAGGTGGGTCCTGGGGAAATGAGCATTAGTCCTTTGGCTTTGCAGGCAAGCACCTTAACAGCTAAACCATCTCTCCAGCCCAATGAAGTTTTTTTTTTTTTTGTTTTGTTTTGTTTCTCGAGGTAGGGTTTCACTCTACTTCTGCCTCCGTTCTGCTGGGATTAAAGGTGTGTGCCACCAGGCCCAGCTAATAAAGACATTCAAAACACACACACACAAAAGACCTCATTCTGTAGTCCACGCCATCCAATCTTTTTCTTTTTTCAAGGTAAGGTTTCACTAATCTCAGGCTGGGTTCGAACTCAGTGGTCCTCCTACCTTTGTCGCCTGAGTACTGGGATTAAAAGCATGCACCACCATGCCTGGCATTACCAACCAGTCTTTATTCAGAGGCACGAAGGGCCTTAACTATGGTTCCACTAAGGACTAGAACAGTGGTCTAGGTCACTCTGCCCCCTGGAATCCTGCTCACAGATCTGAAGATTTCTACCCCAGAGAAATTCTGGGTGGACATTTGGAGGTGAAGGCACATCCAAGCTGGGTACCCTGTCTCTTTCCAGGCATTCCTAACCATAGTGGGCACCGACTTCAGTGCCTGGGTGTGTATGGAGGAGGCAGGTACTGGTTGTCAGCTTAGCAGTGTCCATCAGGCAGAGAGGGTGGTGACTCTATCTCCTGCCCCAACTCATGGCCAGGACATTTTTATTTAAGTTTTATTTATTTATTTGAGAGAATCAGAGAGAGAGACAGACAGAGAGAATGGGCATGCCAGAGCCTCCGGCCATTGCAAACGAACTTCAGACGTATGTACCACCTTGTGCATCTGGCTTATGTGGGTCCCACGGAATTGAACCTGGATCCTTTGGCTTTACAGGCAACGCCTTAACTGCTAAGCCATCCCTCCAGCCTGGCCAGGACATTTTTATGATTCCAGACAAGAGAGTAGCAACTCCCAGAGGCCCCAGCAGTACTTCTCTCTGCTCCCCATTCCACTCCCAGCCTCTGTCCGAAGTCTAGTGAAGTCTAGTTGTGCCACCACCTGTCAGGTGGTCACTTAATCACTTAACTCTCCTCTGAGACTTATTTCCTTCTACCAAGAAGCCAAATTCACCACTGGTTCTCAGGATCAAGTTTCCCCAGTCAGCTCCTAGATCCCATCTACATGAATAAATTGAAATAATGGTTAAGGAGATGGTTCTCTCTCTCTCTCTTTTTTTTTCCCGAAGTAGAGTCTCTCTTTAGCCCAGGCTGACCTGGAATTCACTATGTAGTCTCAGGGTGGCCTTGAACTCAAGGTGATCCTGATCCTGGGCTGGTGATGGATTAGTGGTTAAGTTGCTTGCCTGCAAAGCCAGCGGACTCTTGTTCAATTCCCCAGGACCCACGTAAGCCAGATGCACACGGTGGTGCATGCATCTGGAGTTTATAGCGGCTAAAGGCCCTGGCGTGCCCATTCTCTCTCTCTCTCTCTCCCTCTATCTCAAATAAATAAATAGAATATATTCAAGGTGATCCTTCTACCTCTGTCTCCCAGGTATTGGGATTAAAGGTATGAGCACTATGCACGACTGAGGGGATGGTTCTTAAAATCCCATTTCCAAGGTGAATGGTCCTGGCAAGAGTTCCTGTCTATCTAAAGGGTTTATAACAAAAGAAAGCTCTGGGGACTAGAGAGATTGCTTAGTGGTTATGGCCTACAAAACCTAACGACCCAGGTTTGATTCCCAATACTCATGTAAAGCCAGATGCACAAAGTGGCCACAAGCATTTGGAGTTCATTTTCAGTGGCTAGAGGCCCTGATGTACCCATTCTCTCTCTGGCTGCCTTTCTCTCCTGCTGCATATGTGTGTGTGTGTGTGTGTGTGTGTGTGTGTAAATCTATTTTCTGTTAGGAACTTTAAGTTTCTTAGAGCCAGAACAGAAGCATCTCGGTATTCCCAGCACCTACCTTGGGCCCCCAAGGAATGTATGTTGAATGAATGCTGAATTATTCAGCCCCTACTTACCTAAGAAGGGAAAATCTGAAGGTTTATCAGGGCCCTGGATGGTAATTTGTGTGTGTGTGTGTGCTAGTAGACTTGTGGTCTCTACGCTCAAAAAGATTGCTTAATGGTTAAGGTGCCTGCTTACAAAGCCACATGACCCAGGTTCAATTCCCCAGGACCCATATAGGCCAGATGCACAAGGTGCTGCATGTGTCTGGAGTTCATCTATAGCAGCTGGAGGCCCTGGCACACCCATTCTCTCTGTCTGTCTGCCTCTTTCTCTCTCACTCAAATAAATAAGAATAAAATAAAAAAGTTTGAGCCGGGCGTTCCCAGCACTCGGGAGGCAGAGGTAGGAGGATCACCGTGAGTTCAAGGCCACCCTGAGAATACAGAGTGAACTGGTCATGCCTGAACTGGAGTTCACCTACCTCAAAAACTGGAAAAAAAAAAAGTTTGCCCATTCTCTCTGTCTGTCTGCCTCTTTCTCTCTCACTCAAATAAATAAGAATAAAATTAAAAAGTTTGAGCCGGGCGTGGTGGGGCACGCCTTTAATCCCAGCACTCGGGAGGCAGAGGGAGGTGGATCACTGTGAGTTTGAGGCCACCCTGAGACTACATAGTGAAGTCCAGGTCAGCCTGTACTAGAGTGAAACCCTCCAAGACACAAAACACGAGAGAGAGAGAGAGAGAGAGAGAGAGAGAGAGAGAGAGAGAGAGAGAGATAGAGACAGAGAGGTACCAGTGTTAAGGGTGGGGTATCTCCCAGTGATCTGTTGGTCAGTGAGACCCATGAGGACTCCAAAACAATACAGGCTATTGTCATTGCTTTTGGTGGCCCACCGGAACTAGATGGAGAGACCCTATTGTTGAAGACATATCATGCTTTGAAAAAGCTGGAACTTCAAGCTGGAACTGAGCTGGAAGCCTTCCTGTTGGCTAGGTGTCATGGTGCTTAAAAGTGCTCTGCAGACTGCTGGGGGAGAAGTCACAAACAGACTTAACCAGCAGTGGACTCTATGAACTACACATACTGGCCAGCCAGGCAAGATGTGCGCACTCAAACAACAACGGCATGGGTTAATGTGATGGGTAAGCGACTGCTCTCTGATTGAATCTGAGGCCCACTTCACTAGAGGGAATTCATGCTTGGTTCTGAAAACCTAGTCAAAAGCCTATGGCTGGAGCCGGGCGTGGTGGCGCACGCCTTTAATCCCAGCACTCGGGAGGCAGAGGTAGGAGGATCGCTGAGAGTTTGAAGCCACCCTGAGACTACATAGTTAATTCCAGGTCAGCCTGGACCAGAGTGAGACCCTACCTTGCAAAAAAAAAAAAAAAAAAAAAAAAAAAAAAAAAAAAAAGCCTATGGCTGGGAAGGTCATAGGCCTTAGGAGGGAAGCCACTACTGTTGCTTGACTAAATAGGTACGTTGTGCCCATCAAATTTTTGTATTTGTGCCCATACATTAGTGCTCCTCTCATCTTTGGTCAGAGAAGCTGCTTTTTGCACTTGGTGGTGACTATTGGGAAACTAAAACTCATAAAGTGTTGAGAGCTCAGTGCTGAGTGAGTGAGGCATCTCTATCATGTCCTTTGAGGCTCAGAGAACACTGTGGAAACAATGTAAGAGCCAGAGAATGGGAAGGAATGCTTTGGAATGCTAGCTTCTAGACATGAAATGGCCATTGCATTCATGACCTCACAGTAATTGTCATTACGTGCATAAGGCATGTACAATATTTGGTCCATCAACATATTCTGTCACAGATGGTGGAGGAGAGCAAATTTTTAAAAAGGCCAAAGCTGGACATAGTGGTGCATGGCTTTAATCTCAGCACTCAGGAGGCTAAGGTAGGAAGGAGGATCACTGAGTTTGAGGCCATCCTGAGACTACATAGTCAGCCTGGGCTAGATCAAGGCATTGCCTTAAAACACCAAAAAAAAAAAAAAAAAAAAAAAAAAAAAAAGTCAGGCGTAGTGGTGCACACCATTAATCCCAGCACTTGGGAGGGAGAAGTAGGAGGATTACCATGAGTTTGAGGCCAGCCTGAGGCTACCAAGTGAGATCCAGGAGATGGATGCTGAACCAATTATGCTATAAGGAAATATGTATTTACAAAATTATTATCAGAGTCAATAAAAGTAAGGGGATGTAGTTTAATTAAAGGACCAGATAAAATCTCTTTTAGGAAGTGATATTTAATTGAGTTCTGACAGCTGAGAAGGAGTTAGCCAGACAAAAAGAAAGGGGGAAGGGCATTCTATTTATTTATTTTTTTAATGTTTTTATATTTTATTTATTTATTTGAGAGAGAAAGAGGCAGAGAGAAAGAGAGAGAATGGGCATGCCAGGGCCTCCAGCCACTGCAAACGAACTCCAGATGCATGCGCCTCCCCCCTTGTGCATCTGGCTTACGTGGGTTCTGGAGAATCAAACTGGGATCCTTTGGCTTTGCAGGCAAGTACCTTAACCGCTAAGCCATCTCTCCAGCACTATTTATTATTTTTATTAGAGAGAGCGAGAGAATGGGCATGCCAGGGCCTCTAGCCACTGCAAACAAACTCCAGATGCATATGCCACCTTGTACATCTTAGGCTTACATGGGACCTGGAAAATTGAACCTGGGTCCTTAGACTTCGAAGACAAGTGCCTTAACTGCTAAGCCATCTCTCCAGTCTGGGAAGGGCATTCGACAAAACAAAACAAAAAAACAAAACAAAAACACCTGTGTAAAGGCCCCATAGAACACATTCTTCAAGAACACAAAAGCCACAAGGCTGAAACACAGAGGGCTCAGGAGAAGTTGGGTAGATAGGGATAAGATCATTAAGAAACTTGGGCATGGGCTCATAGGGCAGGGTGGGGCACACGCCTCTAATAACAGCATTTGAGAAGCAGAGGCAGGAGGATCGCCATGAGTCTGAGGACACCCTGAGGTTATATAGTGAATTCCTGGTCAACCTGGGCTAGAGTGAAACCCTACCTCAAAAAAAAAAAAAAAAAAAAAAAAAAAAAGGGGAGGCAGAGGTGGAGGATCGCCGAGATGAGACTACATGTTAATTCCAGGTCAGCCTGGATCAGAGTGAGACCCTACCTTGCAAAACCAAAAAAAAAAAAAAAAAAAAGGCTGGAAAGATGGCTTAGTGGTTAAGCTATTGCCTGTGAAGCCTAACGACCCAGGTTTGAGGCTCAATTCCCCATGTAAGTCAGATGCACAAGGTGGTGCATACATCTGGAGTTCATTTACAGTGGCTGGAAGCCCTGGTGCGCCCACTCTTTCTCACTCTCTGCCTCTTTCTCTCTGTCGCTCTCAAACAATTAATAAAAATAAATAAATATTTTTTTAAAAAATAAACTAGGGCTTGTATTTTTCCAAGTTCCTAGAGGAGGACCAGCTGCAGCAAAAATCTCTGGGTATGTGTTAAAACCAAAGATTTCTGGGCCTCCATCTCACTGAACAAGCTTTGGGGGAGGACTCCAGGAATTAGCATTTCTGAACATGTTCCTTTGGTGAGTTGTTATACCTTAACATTTGAAAACCATTTTTCTGGGTCTAGAAAGTGATTTTCTTTAAGTATTTAATTAATTTATTTATTTCAGAGAGAGAGAGAGAGAGAGAGAGAGAGAGAGAGAGAGAGCCAGGTAGAGATAATGGGCACACCAGGGCCTCCTGCCACACACACACCACTTTGTGCATTTGGCTTTACACGGGTACTGAGGAATCAAACCCAGGCCATCAGATTTTGCAGGATAGAGCCTTTAAGTGATGACCCATTTCTCCAGCCCAGAGAAATGATTTTCAAATGTTAAGGTATAACAATTCACCAAAGAAACATGTTCAGAAATGCTGATTCCTGGAGCCTACCCCCCAAAGATTGATCAATGGGATGGCGGCCCAGAAATCTTTGGGGCTGGAGATGGCTTAGCGGTTAAGGAGCTTGCCTGTGAAGCCTAAGGACTCATGCTCTACTCTCCAGATCCCACATAGCCAGATGCACAGTGACATGAATGTACAATGTCACACATGAGCACACCGGGGTGTAGTGCTTGGAGTTCGAGTGCAGTGGCTAAAAGCGCTGGCACGCCCATTCTTTCTCAAAATAAATAATAATAATAATAATAATAATAATAATAATAATAATAATAAAAGAATATACTTTGGGGCTGGAGAAATGGCTTAGTGGTTAAGGCATTTGCCTGCGAAGCCTAAGGACCTCAGTTTGATTCCCCAGGACCCACTTAAGCCAGAAGCACAGGGGGCGCATGCGTCGTCTGTAGCTAGAGGCCCTGGTGTGCCCATTCTGTTTCTCTCTTTGCCTTTTCTCTCTCTCTCAAATAAATAAATTAATAAAATATTTTTTAAAAAAGAATATACTTTGAGCCGGGCGTGGTGGCGCACGCCTTTAATCCCAGCACTTGGGAGGCAGAGGTAGGAGGATTGCCATGAGTTCGAGGCCACCCTGAGACTACATAGTTAATTCCAGGTCAGCCTGGACCAGAGTGAAACCCTACCTCAAAAAACCAAAAAAAAAAAAAAAAAAAGAATATACTTTGGCCTTTAATCCCAGCACTTGGGAGGCAGGGGTAGGAGGAACACCATGAGTTTGAGGCCACCCTGGGACTACATAGTGAATTCCAGGTCAGCCTGGACTAGAGTGAAACCCTACCTCGGAAAAAAAAAAAAAAAGAGCATACTTTGAACATTGTGATGGTGTTCTTAAAGGGTTTTTATATACATATATACCCAGACAGATGAATGCTACTGAGGACATTCTAGACAACAGCTCAGTTCCTTTTTCAGGCTCATTTACTTTTGCTTTTTTGTTGAATGATTCCAATCGTAAATAAAGCTTTTAATAATTTTGTGAAAAAAAATACTGGAACAAGTCAGTAATACTTGTTGGGTTTTGCTCTTATTGTTCCTCTCCTCTTTCTTTCTTTCTTTCTTTCTTTCTTTCTTTCTTTCTTTCTCTCTCTCTCTCTCTCTCTCTCTCTCTCTCTTTCTTCTTGTCTCACATAACCCAGACAGGTATCAAACTGGCTATAGATAAGAATGACCTTGAACTCCTGACCCTCCTGTTTCCACCTCCTAAGGGCTGGGATTTAGGTGCGCACCACTATATATATATATACACATACATACATACATACATATATCATGAACATCTTGTATCAGCATACTGTTTTTTTGATGCTGTGAATTAAAATCAGGGCCTCACACATGCTAAACACATGTTGTATTTTATTTCTGAGCAACACATTCAGTCCTAGATCTATCTATATATATATATTTTAGTTTTAGTTTTTCAAGCCTAGGCTGACCTGAATTAGTCTCAGACTGGCCTTGAACTCACAGTGATCCTCCTACCTCAGCCTCCCCAGTGCTGGGGTTAAAGGCATGTACCACCACACCCGGTTCTAGACCTAGATACTTTTTAATGTCTGGATGATATCCTACTGAATGGATGTCCCCTAGGCTATTTGCAAAACCCCTAGTGATGGCTATTTAGGTTGTTTGCGACATTTCTGTTAAACAATTTCCTATGTTCATTTTTGGAGCCCAACAATATTTCCTGAGAACATTTTTTTTTCTAGTGGGATCTCTGGGTCATTGACAAACTATTCAGGGTTAGTAACATCCACTCATGTGTGTCCCAAAGACGCCTTGGTGAGTACAGCACCCAAATGAGGGACCAGCGGTCAATCCTTCAGGCCCTTGGTCTGCCCTTTGGGGAGGCCATGGACTCCTACAACCTTGGCTTTCTCCAGGCGTTCTTTCTCTCCCGGGGATGCGGTCGGCTACGACGAGCTGGAGATCAAGTCTCAGCGGTGCATTCGCAGCCTCGCCCTCCCGCCCCCCGGCCCCTTACAGGGTCTTCCTGGGCCCTCGAAACGCCTAGGATTCCAGCATCAGGTTCCCCCTCCCCTCACCTCGGGAAGGCAGATTGCACCATCCAGGGTTTGGTGAAAAGAAGCGCACTCAGGGGAACGAAGTCATAGCTCCCAAAAGGCCGAGAGCTCCAACTACCTGCTGGGGTACGCTCCTGTCACCACTGGGCGCGAGGCTCGGATTTTCCCTTTCCCTTCCATTTCCTCTCCCCAAGCTAAGGCAAACCTCGGGATGGGTACGGGCCCTTTAAGAAGCTGTCACGGTGGCGCTGCGGGCCCCGCCCGGCGTCGGGGAGGGCCGAGCGGGAGGGGAGGGGCTGGGGGCTGGAGCTGGTGCTGCTGCTGCTGGTGGTGGCGGTGCTGCTGCTGGTGGTGGTGGAGGGAACTGGGGAGGGGTGTGCGCGTGTGTGTGTGTGTGTGTGTGCGTGTGTGTGTGCGCGCGGGGGGGGCTCTGGGTCTATTTTTAGCTCGGGGTCGGATCACGTGACGGGAGTGACGTCTCCGAATGTTGTTGTTGGTGGCGGCGGCGAGCGGAGCCCGAGGAGCCGCCGCAAAGATGGAGGAGCCGTCGAGGAGGCGCTGCCGCTGCTGCCGCCGCCGCTGCTGCCGCCGCCGCCCGCGGAGCCGGAGCTCGAACCGCAGCGGGTGAGCGCGTCTGCCGTAAACCCGCCGGGATCCCACCTTAACCCCCTCCCACGCACAATCCCCGTCTCCGGACCCCGGGGACGCCCGGCGGCGACCACCCCCCACCCAACACACACACACACACACACCCCTACCTCTGTGGCCGTCGCTTGCCCGCGGGAGTCCCCACGCGCCCCGCGCTCCCTCCTTCCTCCTTCCCGGCAACCTGGCCGGCTGCTGTCCCCTCTTTCCCCGGCCAGCGTCGCCTGTCCCCGGGAGCCGGGCCTCGGGCTGGCCGCGCGCGCGCGTCCCTTCCCCACCCCTGCCGTGCAGGGCGCCCTCTCTGCAGGTAAGGGAGGGGCCCGTCTCCCGCGCCCTGCGCCCCCGAATGGCCCGGAGACCGGTCGGGCGGTGGAGGTGGGGGGGGGGAGGCGGGGAAGGACTGTCTTGATTTTTTTTTTTGTCCCCTCTCCCACGGTGCATATTGGGTTGCGGAGCGATTTTTTAGCTCTGCACCCGGATACTGGACAGACCTCTGGTCTCTGGACACCCCTTTCTGGTTACTCTGAGGTGAGGGGCGCTGCCCACCCACATCGCGCTTCCTCTCCCCCACTCCTGTGGTTAAGATCGCATCCTTGATTTTACGTCCTTGACTTTCGTACAAGAGGGGACGGGGGGGGGGCACCTTCTCTCTTCCCATTATTTTCACCCTCTCGCTTGTGAGGCGGTACTGCTGTTAGTTTACCACCGTCTCCTCCTGTCTGACACCCTGGAGCTGGGGAGAGAGCTAGGAGATGAATTGGCGCTCCCTGGCATGGATGTCCCCCTCCCCGCACCCCAGTTTTTCATCCTGGGTCTGTTTCTCATGGGGCCATGGGCTCAGCTAGTGCCTTGTTAACTTGGGGGAATCTGCTTCGCTACCCCACCCATCCCTGGGGCCCTGGGGGAAGATGAGAACTGGTTGGGTGATAAGTAATTAATCTAGGAGCTTGGGAGGGGGTGAGAGAGGAATGGTTGGGGGTGCTTCATGGAGGGGAGGAGGTGACCTCTTGATATCCTTGCCTTTGGCCTTCTGAGTTGAGTTGTTTCTAAAGAGGAAGGGTAGCAGCTGCAGTTGCTTTGGGGGTAGGTGTGGAAGGGACCCTCCACCCTGACAGTGACCAGTATTCTTCTGGGACCTGGAATTAGCTTTGTAGTTTGGGGTGGGTGTGTGTGTGATGGTGGTGGCAGTTGGGTTCAGAGTCCAGTGGGAGGGGAGGATAGAACCAGATCCTGGGAACAAAAGGAGGCAAGGGATGAGTGATCTAAGACTCTTGGCCAGAAGGACCCCTTGGGCATTCCTGCCACTGGGCTGGGTCTCCTCTTAGTTTCCTAGGCAGGTTGGTTCCTGTCTCCTAGATCCCAGTTCCTGAGACCCTTGAGCCTGCGCTGCCTGTAGAGACGCTGGGCTAGGTTAGGATATGAGTAAGCCATGTTAGGGTCTGCCTGCTTGTTCATTCCAGTCTTCTCTCTTTCCCTCCCTAAATACGCAGCTTGGGGAGATCTCAGTGCCTCCTTCCTCTTTTCTTAAGCTTTCTCTTCGCCTCTTTCTATTTAGACTTAGATCTGCATGAATTGGAGGAGTAGCCCCCAACCACCACTTTATCCCTGGAGTGTGTATGTGCACAGCAGCGTTCAGAGAGACAGGTTAGCTGGGGGTAAAGGTGGAGGAAATGTTTGCTCTAGACCAGCCATTCCTCTTCCCCCTTGTATCCCCTACTTTGGCAAGATCGTGCAATCCAGAGTGGGGGGCAACAGTGTTACATGCCCCACCCACCTCAAGTAACTGCAAATGCTGAGGTCTGCTTTCCTATTCCTAGAGGTGGGATCTTAGCAGTGTGCTTAGAAATGGGGTTTAGGGATGAAGTGTGTGCATGTGTGTGTGTGGGGGGGGGGGGTTCATTGGTGCTTTTGCATGGCCAGGGGGAAGCATCAACCCCGAGGAGCTAGGGGTAGTGCAGTCGGTGTTGAAGTCCCAGCTGTTCTTTAATAATTAATTCTTCCTACTCGCATCCCTTTGAGGAGGGATGTCTGAAACATGGCATCATGGCATCAGGCTCAGCCAGCCTGCTTAGAGGACAGCACTCCTGCGGGCGGGGGTGGTGGTGAGAGAGAGACAGAGATGGGGGGGCGGTTCTTGGCATTTTTTTGTAGCACTGTTGCTCATGAATGAAAACCTGATGCAGCCCGTGAGGGGGCCTATTGTAGCTGACTTTGGCTAATTCAACTTTCTCTGCCTTTCTTTTCTCCCATTCCACCTCACACCAACCCCAGCCCCAGCCTTTCCTTGAATGGGAACCCTGTCTGGTAGTGTTGGGAGGGGGGGTATCATTCTGTCTGAGGTTTTAGGGCAAACAGACCCCCTTCTTCTGTCCTCTGCCTCCGCCTCCTCTCTCCCTCCCCCCTCCCCTCCCCCCCTCTTTTTTTCTAGAAATAGCAGCCTCCTCCATCTGGCTTGTGCAGATGCCTGGAGCTGCGTCTGAGCAGACAAACAGAAATGGGCCGATTGCAAAAATGAATTTGTCAGCCTGGTGCCTTTTCCCTCCTCTGTTGCCTTCCCCCCCTTCCCTAGTTTGGGGTCCGCATGGCTCCAGTACTCCTGGAATTCTGTTGGCTCAGGTTTGGGGAGGCACAAGGCAGTAGAAGCTCTTTGAGGCTGGGGACAGTGGTTGTGAAGAGATGCCACTGATGCCTTTGGGGGTGGGTGTCTGGACTTCCCGCTCTCCTCAGGCAGTTGCTGGGGCAAGCGAAGCCTATCTCAGACACACAAGACTTGGTTCAGACTGCTCAGTCCTGTTCTCTGTAACCTGGGGAGCAGCCTGGGCTTGGGAGCTCAGGTCCTTAGCTTGCCTCTCTCAGGATCAGGGTATGTTGGGAGTGGGTGGGTGGCATGGTGGCGTGTAGTCTAGGCTCTGGAGAGGACCTCCAACACATCTGATGCCTGTGAATTCAGAGGGAGCTATTTGAAGAATAAATTCTTATAGGACAGCAGAGTGAACTTGTGGCCTTTGGGACATTGCATGGCTCTAGTCTGTTGTGTGCCCTTCTCTTACCCTCTGCCAGAATTGTGATGGCTTATGGAATGGGGTGAGGGTGTTTCCCTAGGGTTTCTGCCCTACCTCCTTGAGCTTAGCAAAGCTTGTAGGATGAGATGCTGCTGGTTTCCTGCACTCTTCCTTGTCCCAGTGCCCTGTCTGGAGGTGGAAGGAGTGTTTGGTTTCTGGAGTCATCTGGAAGAAGGAAGGGGTTCTTACGGAAGCAGGGCCCTGAGGGGCTGTGGTTGCTCACTGGGTTGGCTTCCAAGTGGTAGGTAGTCCAGGAGCCATACAGATCCTGGTCCCCAGCTGCCCACAGAGACCTTCATGTAACAATAGCGAGCAACTTTTCAGACTGTCCTTTCTTTCGTGCCCTGCCCTAGACAAGAAGCTATGCCTGTCCTGATCAGGCTGTGAAAGTGGCTGCTTTGTTTCCTAGGAAACCCTGCTGGATGCTCTTGTTCACTTGGGAGATGGGTTTGCAGGTGGACATGGGCCCTGGGTGCCCCTGAATCCCACGGGGTGGGGAGAAACAGAGCATAACTGGATCCTGAGCCCACTGTGAGCTCATGAGGCTTGACATCTTTAAGACCCAGAGAGAGGCTAGGTAAGGGAGCTCACCGAGTTTTTGTCCCCTTGGGATCTGTCCTTCCTGAGTGCCCTGCAGTGGAGGTACCTCTCAATAAGTAGATGGGCTGGACTACTCAGGCTCTGCAACCGTGGGAATTTCTGAACCTGTTTTCCCCAGCCCACGGAAAAGGGTGTGAGCAGTACTGGGCGCCAGCCTTGGTGTGGGCATGGGCTGAGCTGCCTGCCCACGCGGGCCCTGCCAGTGCACTAACAGCCCCACCTGCTGCATTCCTGAACTTGGCCCCAGCCCTGTGGAGCCTCTTTTGTCTTTTCCCCACATCTGTGCCTATTGGCGTCTTCTAATCCCTTCAACCCTGACCCCTATTCTGAATACACCTTTCTGCAACCATGGAATCTGAGCCCTGTAGATGAGGTGGTAGCAGGCCCAGGACATCTGGGTCTGTGTGTGTGTGTTCTTGTGGCCCTACCATACTGATGGCCTTCTGGGCTCCAGTGGACCCTACTCCTGAGACTTCTTGGTGAGAATGCAGTTTTACAGAGACCCACCAGGAGGTTAGGCTTTCCAGGAAGCAGACCTACTTGCCTGCTTGAGGCTGGGTAGCAGAGTTAGGGTTTAAACATCCCACAGCTCCTGTGCTCAGCCTCAGTTTGCTTCTTGCCACTTGCCCTCCTTGGGTATTGGAAAGCCTGCCTTTACTTGGAAGCGGATGAATGAGGTCATGTCTGAGTGGACCTGGGCCATTTAGGGATAGGCCCAGGTGGGTGCCTGCCTAGTGTCTGAGGCTTGAGAACTTAACTGTGAGGCTGGGACAAGGGCGAACTGAAGTTGTGGGGGACAGTTTGCCCAAGTCATGGTCCTCTACCACATCCTCCATTACTGTGTTGGCTTTGGCTACCATTAGACCTTTTGGTGCCTTTGTACAAACTGGAGAAAGGTTTCCCTTGTTTTGGTAGATTCAGCATGTGTCACACCTTGGCCAGGCAGGCTGATCATGGGCTGTATTTCATACCTTTTTGCACAGGACACAACCTATACAATGCATAAAGCCCTGTACTCGGGCCCTGGGCCCATAGGCTGATGGTGCTGGATCTGGGATGGATGTATATGTTATATATATTTTTTCCCAGTAGTGCTGGGAATTGAACCCAGGGCCTTGCACATGCCAGACAGGCACTCTACTACTGAGCTACATTTCTTGTTGGGATGTCTCTGAATTTTCTACTCCTAAGATAGAGTCTCATAACATGACCCACTGTGGAGTCTGGGAGACCAGAACAGAAGCATATTTGCATTTCCTGGCATGGGTGGCAAAGGCTCAGAACACATGGAGATTTCTGTCCCACTGAATGTTCAGCTGGCCTAGGCTTCTGGAGCTAGGTACCAGTTTTTCCCTGAGCTTTGTTTGTTTGTTTGTTTTACCTAGGCTTTAAAAAATATATTTTATTTATTTTATTATTTATTTGAGAGAGGGGGAGAGAATGGGCACGCCAGGGCTTCTAGTCACTGTAAAGGAACTCCAGATGCATGCACCCCCTTGTGCATCTGGCTTACGTGGGTCCTGGAGAATCGAACCGGGATCCTTTGGCTTTGCAGGCAAGCACCTTAACTGCTAAACCATCTCTCCAGCCCTGTTTGTTTGTTTAGGTAGGGTCTTACTCTGGCCCAGGCTTACCTGGAATTAACTATGTAGTCTCAGGGTGGCCTTGAACTCATGGTAATCCTCCTACCTCTGCCTCCAGAGTGCTGGGATTAAAGGTGTGCACCACCACATCCACCTTTTTTTTTTTTTTTTTTTTTTGGATATAGGATCTCATGTAGCCCAGACTGCCCTCAAACTCATTATGTAGTTAAGGGGATAACCTTGAACTCCTGGTTCTACTGCCTCTACCTCCCAAGTGCTAGGATTACAGGCAGGTATCACCATGCTTAGCATCTCTTCCTAAACTTCCACCAGCGATTCCAGGTCAGCTTGGCCTCTTCCCACTGCCATGGATAGTGGCTAGACCCTTCCTGCACTTCTTTGTTGGTGATAGTCCCACATCAGGAACCCTCCAGAAATCTGTAAGGGCTCCCCATCTGGCAGTGGAGCTTGACGTCTAAAAAGGCCACTGCAGCCATTTCCCATCCCTTGGGCACCAGGAGCCTTACCAATTAGGAAGAGAATAAACCAGGGTCTGGTCCAGTTCTGCTTGTGTCCTCTGTGCCCTGGGCACGTAGCCCTTTCTCTCTTTCCAGGTTTAAGCTGACCACTCCAAGGTCTTCTTTGGCTCTCAGATTCCTGAGTTGGGGGCCTCTAACCCTACTCCATCTTTCCCCAGGGATGCCGTTCTGAGTGCCTGACTGCCTCGCCCCGAAGGATGGCCTTGGATGGGCATTAGAGGCAAGGCGGCCCCGGGCTCCTGTCCCGTCCGTCTGTCTGTTATCGTCTGTTTCTCTTGACATCACCGCAGCTCCACCCCCTCCCGTCCCAGCCCCCAGCGCCAGCTTCCTGCGGGCCCAGAGCCGGCATGAACTCTCCCAACGAGTCGGGTAAGAGCTGGGAGGTTGGAGAAGAGCCTTCTGGGGCAGCTTTGGATGCAATGGGCTATGTGGGTTTCCTGCCCAAGCTAGCTGACTGCCAGTTCTGAGCTGTCAGGGAATGAGGGGGTCAAGAGTGAGAGTGCAAAAGCCTTGCAAGAAGAGGACAGAGGCCAACCATGAAGCAGACCTGGAAATTTATGGCCCTGGGGGTGTCTGGCTCCTCCTCTGTCCCATGCCAGCCCTCCACTCGAGAGCCTTGTGTTCCTGAAGGGTTGTGTACTCCAAAATCTCTCTGGGTGGCCTGGGACGGTGCTGGAAGTATTTCCTTGATGTAGCTGAATGTCCATGCTACTTCTCATGGTGGTGGCTTCTCTCCTTGCTGAGGTGTCTGTATTCTGTTTTTTGTTTTTTCCCCTTGGTGGAGGTTTGCTGTAGGCTTCGCCTCTGTGCTTGGGGGCATGGCATGGGTTTGGGGGGGTGGGTCAGATATGTGTAGAGGAGTCTCAGCCCTTCACCAAATCCAGGTAGACCAGCCCTCTTCCCCTCAGGCCCTCCAAATGGTTGGTTCCCTGGGGCCTTTCACTCTGAGATTTCCCATTCCCCTCTGCTAGGACTCTGAGTCCATTGCTGACAAATACTCTGTGGATGAGATTCCAGGCAGTTTTCTGTCCGGGTGGGTCTGGACATGTGCCCATGAGGATGTGTCCAAATGGCCTGAGCTGGACCCTCAGGAGTTTCCCAGGAGGGTCACAGGTCAGTGTGGTTAGAGTAATAACTGCCTTCTCTCCTCTGCTGTCTCCTACAGTCTGAGAAGCTGCTGAGCTTTAACCCTTCCTAGCCCGTTCTGTGCCCGCTTCTTTTCCTCTAGGTGTGGTTGGGTGGATATTTTCCTTTCTTTTAGAGAAAGAGATATTGAGGACGTGGGATGAAAACTCACCTGTGAGATGGTCCAAAAGCAGAGCAGGAAGAATCAAGGGCTCCCCTTTCCAACTTCATTCCCTGTCCATCCTCCTGCTGGCTTTGTGGTCCCCGCTTATGGCCTCCTGCCTGTGCCTCCATCTAACTTGTAGAGGTCGTGCAAGGTGGGCTCTTGAGCTCTGGCTTTCTGCCTTATTCTCTTAGGTATGCTCATAAAGTGACAGGAGAGGCCTGGTGGTCCCTCACTGTCTCAGCCTCACTCAGCTGTGAGACTGCTCTTCACAGGTCCGTCTGGCAGTAGTGCCAGCTGCTCCCCTTCTCTGAGCTGCAACCTGGAGCTTTCCATGAACTGTCTCCAGTTCCCACTTCACATGGGACCTGGAGGGTGACCCTTGGCTAGGAGCACAGAAGCTGCTCAGAGACATCTGGTGGTGGTTTCCCAGCTGTGGGGTTTCATTCTTTTGCAATGAAAGGTTATTACAATCCACCCCTGATAGATGAAGTTCCTGAGTTGTCTTCCCAAGTACTAGTGGTCCAGGTTACCCTGACAGCCACCTCTGCCAGAGCTGTCAGGAGTGTGCAGGTAGCTAGAAGTGTCCACCAGCTTGGGAGCTGCTGCTGAGCCCTGGCAAGGTGGACCTATTGAGTAGGCCTGTGGCATTGACCTGCCTCCCAGCTGGCTTTCCAGCTGCCCCCAGCAGGGGGAGATGCTGTCTTCCTGGTCTATGGGAGGGAGGGAGAGAAAGGGGCCCTAGGATCTAGAAGCACATTCTAGGGTTAAGATCCATTAGAGGGGCCATCCTGCTTGTGGCCTTCCCATGGTTTTCTTAGCAGTTCTAGGGTTGGCTCCTCTGGTTGTGAAGTTGTTCCATGCTAGGGGGACAGCCAGTCTGTACACAGCTTTTCTTTTGAGGGGCTCAGTTTTTGCTGTTCTCTGAGTCTGGTTGGCATCTGGACTGAGGCTGCCAGTGTCCAGCACCTGGCAGGAGCCTGGGAACCACATGCCTTGGGACTCCACGGAAGTAAAATGAAACCACAAATTGTAGCTAGAGCGCAAGGGTCTCCATATCCCTGGGGACACCTTGCAGAGAGTCCCAAGAGGGAAAGGTATGGAGCCACGGGGCAGACAGCGGAGGAGGGCAAGATGGTCACTTCCCACCTCTTCCCTCCACACAGCCTACTTGCTCTTTGCCCCCTAGGGCACCTAGCTGCAAGGTTGAGCACTATAGGGAGCCTTCTCTGTCCTCTCGCTGCCTCTTGGCCCAAGAGTTTTTCAGTTTGGCAAGTCCTTGTCTAGTTCACCAGGAAGCTTGACCTGTGAGGGGGGCAGGATGATAGGAAATGGTCTTTTGCTGACCACCCTGACTGCAAGGGGGTTCCTGGTGAGTGGATGGCAGGCGGGAGACTAAGTGATCTGCTTCTGCCCATCACCTTAGGCTGTAGGCTCGAATTCCTATACCCCAGGGCTGAGCTGCATGCCTGCACTTGACCTCATCTCCTTCTTTGGACATCCCAGGAGTCCTACTTCCATGAAGAAGCAAGTCTGCTTCCCTGTCTTTCTCTTTAGTCTAAAGGGGGCTAAGAGAGTGAGGCATTTATTTTTTCTTTTGCTATAACCAGTTCCATCTGCATGTTTTCCTCTGAGGTTGGAGGAGCCACTGTATGTCCTAGGACCTTGACTTCCCTGGTCGTACTGTATTCTCTGTGCCATTGCTCAGAGAGGGCAAGAATGTGTGTGGACTGCCATGTGAGCCTGTCTGGTTGCTGGTGGGGCCCCAGAGGAGGCAGCCAGGTTCCTTATCCCCAGCGTGGGAGGAAGACAAGCTTCATGACAACACCTGTCTGCCTAGCACCTCCCAGCACCCTCTATACTTTCTCTTCTTCCCTTTCCCAGGAGGGAGGGCAGCTGCCCCCTCCCTTTGGGGTGACCAGGGAAACTGGGGCATGGGTGTAGGGTGGAGCCAGGAACCTTGGCGTCCTGTCTCCCTGCCTCTGGCTCTGCCTGAGCCCCTAGCAGGCAGGTAGCCAACTTGAAGAGAAGAAAGTGGGTCAGTGTTGGCGTGGGCAAGGGTCTAGAAAGGGGACCCTTGGCCTCCCTTGTCTATTGAAGTGCCCTAGCAGATTGGAATCTGCTACCCCCTTCCTCTGCCCCACTTCATCATTCCAAAGGGATTGGAGGATTAGGATGGGATGGTGAGAGGAGGCAAGGTCAGCCCAGAGGGGAAGTGGAAGATGGACTTGTTTTGAATGAGAGAGCTCAGCCATCACCTAGCATGTACTTGGCTTGTAGCAGCTCTTGGGCCATGCTGACAGGCTCCAGCACAACTGGGCTCAAAGGGCAGGAAGAGTTAGAGGGCAGGCAGGCCTAGTGTTTCTAAGGCCCCAGGGCTGCTGGCATTTTATAATCCATAGTGTTCCTAGGCCAGCCCTGGGCTTTTGCTGTGCACAAAACAGGATTTCCTCCCTTCCTTTCAGTCAGGGCCCATGTCAGCTTTTGGGCCCATGAGGTGGAAGCCTGGAAGAGCTCAAGGAGCCATCCTGGGATTCATCTCTTGCTCTAGCTTCACAGGTTTTGGAGGTCAGAATGCAGTCTCAGAGGAGGGGAGAGTCACTGCTCCTGGGGAGAATGGTGCTAGTTCTGTAGCCCTGACTATAGTCCAGGCTGGCCTTGAACTCACTGGGGCCAGCTCGGATGTGGCTCGTGGTCCCATCCTTACTGAGTAATCTGTAGTTTGTGGGACAGGACATAGAAGCATTGGATGGGTAGGGCTAGGGAAATAAACATAAAGAGGGGCTGGGTGTGGTAGCTCACGCCTTTAATCCCAGCACTCAGGAGGCAGAGGTAGGTGGATCTCCATGAGTTCAAGGCCACCCTGAGACTACATAGTGAATTCCAGATCAGCTTGAGCTAGAGTGAGACCCTACCTCGAAAAACAAAAACAAAACAAACAACCATAAAGAGGGGGACTATAGCAGGAAGGATTGACGTTAGATATTAGGAAGAACTTGTCACTCCACTTGCATCTCAGAAGAATCCCTGCCCCCTATGTCTTCATTCAAGTTTCCTTGGAGGATATTTGGGAATTATACTGAATATTGTCTGGCAGGGTTTGATACTTCTTTTCCTAATTCATGGCAGCCATGATGGTGCTTGGAGCAGTCACTGAGCCTTGGGCCTCCAGGCGCCTATCCCCCAGCTGTTCTTTCTTCCTAAGAAGGGAGTCCTCTTTGTCTAGCATGGTGGCTCCTGCTTATAATACCAGCAGCGGTAAGGCTGGGCTACGTGAAGTGAGACCTTGTTTCAACAATGAAGGAAGTCAGCCGGGTATGGTGGCGCATGCCTTTGATCCCAGCACTCAGGAGGCAGAGGTAGGAGGATCACCATGAGTTCAAGGCCACCCTGAGACTACATAGTGAATTCCAAGTCAGCCTGGACTAGAGTGAGACCCTACCTCGAAAAACCAAAAAAAAAAAAAAAAAAAAAAAAAAAAAAAGAAGGAAGTCCTCTTTGGCTTCATCTGGCTGACCTGAGGTTTGGGGTCTGGATGCCCTGCTCTCAAATTGTCATGGTACTGATAACTTCCTCTTGTTCTGAGTAGGGCTCCCTTGTTGTGTGTTCTTAATTTAAAAATTTATTTATTAGAGACAGAGTGAGAGAAAAAGAGAGAGAGAGGAAATAGGCACACCAGGGCCTCTAGTCACTCAAACAACTCCAGACGCATGCGCCCCCTTGTGCATCTGGCTTACGTGGGACCTGGAAAATTGAACCTGGGTCCTTAGGCTTTGAAGGCAAATGCCTTAACCACTAAGCCATCTCTCCAGCCCAGGGCTCCCCTGTTGCTCTTTTTATTTTTATTTATTTATTTGAGAGTGACAGAAAGAGGCAGAGAGAGAGAATGGGTACACCAGGGCCTCCACCCACTGCAGACGAACTCCAGATGCATGTGCCATCTTCTGCATCTGGCTTACGTGGGTCCTGGGGAATTGAGCCTCCAATCAGGGTCCTTAGGCTTCACAGGCAAGTGCTTAATGGCTAAGCCATCTCTCCAGCCCCCCTGTTGCTCTTTTGTGCCTAGACAGAGAGAAAGAGAGAGAGAGAGAGAGAGAGAGAGAGAGAGAGAGCCAGGACAGGGCTAGCCAGCCCTTCGGGTTGCTCCCAGCGTGGGTGGGTGGAGCCCTGGTTGGGAGGGGCAGCACCTGGCTCTCAGGGTTCCCTTGTGTCTGCTGCCCATCACCCTACTGATGAGGCCCTTGGCCTTACCTTTCATTCCTCTTGTGAGTGACCACCATTGGCCGGAATGTAACTAGGGCGAGGGATGGACAGGTGGTAGACAGGGTGATGTCCTCCAGCACAGGCTCCTGGATGCACTGCTCTGCTGCCTTTTTTCTAGACTCTGCTCTGGCTGAGAAGCTATAGCTTCAGACCTCTGTTCAGTTCCTGGCCTACCACTGGGCACCCTTCCCCCTTCCTGCCATCATCTACAAAGCCTGCTTCTGCCAGCTTCCCATCTATGTCTCCCCCACCTGAAGGAGGAGACCCTCTTGCCATCCTGGTGAAAGCAGGCTGGGAAGATGGGCTTCAGGAGCCACAGCCACTGTGTCCTTGGTTGGCCAGCTTCTCCCAGGCTACTGACAGGAGGGTGAGGTCATCCAGCCCAGAAAGAGGACAGGTGTCCCTGGCTCCATGCCTGGAGTGGGGGGCAAGGAGGGGCCAGGAGGGGGCTCCAAAATAGCAACTGTGACATCAGAAAGGGGGAGGGGGGACACAGACCCAGGAATAACCAGGCTATTAAAAGGCTCCAGTGAGGTCAGGGGGCTAAGTAGGATCTCTATACTAGTGGGAGAGGCACAACCTGAGGAAAAGGGGCAGGCCAATGAGATTACAGGTGTCACCAGTTCTCATGGCACTGGCCCCCTGGCCCAAGGAGCTAGGGCTGCTCCACTGGGTCAGGATGCTGACAGCCTCATGACTTCCTGGAGGGCCTCAAACCTCATCTTTCTACTTGGGCACTGGGGGTCATTTTACTAGAAACCCTGGGGTGTATTCCCATGCCCATGAAGCAGTGGGGTGGTGGTTAGAGCTTAGGCTTGAGCTCCAGACTTCACTGCTCTTATCATGTGAGCAGCTCTATGACTGGCTTAGGGCCAGTGACTTCAATCTTGCTGTGCCTCAGTTTCCTCTTCTGCTCCTCTTTCCCAAAGTCATCACGCAGAATAAGGGCAGTGATATATGTGATGCTCTTAGCACTGTACTGGTATCCACCA
The DNA here is from genome assembly GCA_036365145.1 of Orientallactaga sibirica. NCBI lineage: Eukaryota > Metazoa > Chordata > Mammalia > Rodentia > Dipodidae > Orientallactaga > Orientallactaga sibirica. Next base: position 23,738,810 of record JAEOAD010000013.1, on the reverse strand, counting down.
AGAGCAGCCTGTGTTGGGAATGGACATGTGTTACCCGGCCCTGTACCGGGCTGTAAGGCCAGCCCAGGAAGTTTTCCTGCCCCCTGCAAAGAAGCTGAGCTACCCAAGGTGGCACTCTAGAATAGGTGGGAAGGAGCTGCCACTTAACTTCTGTTTAGGGTCTCCCTGCTAGTAAGGAGGTGGGGAGACACCTCGCAGTTCTGCAGGAGGACAGAAGTTAAACAAACTCCCATACAGGGCTGATAGGACTCCAGGGAAGGTGGAGGTTAGGCCAGGTGGGTATGTGCCTGTTACCTCTCCTCAGTCTTTACAAAAAAATTATATATATATGTATAATAATTTATGAGAGCAAGAGAATGGGCACTCCAAGGCTTTCTGCCACTGGAAATGAACCCAAGACACATGTGCCAATTTGTGCATCTGGTGTTATGTGGTTACTGGGGAATTGAACCCAGGCTGTCAGGCTTTGTAAGCAAGCTCTTTGAACCGCTGAGCCATCTCTCCAGCCCTCCTCAGTCTTTCTGATTCCTTTGCCTGCTGTGCTGGCAAGAGGGAAGATAGAAGCTTGAACCTGGCTTCCTTGTGTTTGCCCCTTTGCTTGCCCACAGCAGTAGCCAAAGCTGCTTCCAGATGCATGGGTCTTCAGCCTGTGCCTTCCCCTGCCCAGCTTCTGGCCACCCAGGTCTGTGGCCTTGGCCCTGAGTGCAGGCCCTCCCCTGTCCCCTCCCCCCTTGCTTGGCGCTTCCTCCTGGGGTGGAAAGCTCGCCCCCCCCCCATGGGGCCTCCGCCAGGCCTGGGCTCCTGGCAGCCAGCCTGTGGCTCCCTGAGCATGCTCCACCTATTTATAGACAGGGCCCTCCCCCAACTGCTATTTCAGTCTCCTGCCAGCTGCCGGCGGCTCATTCGGGAAGGAGGAGCAGGGAGCCAGGCCCAGAGCTGTCACCCAGCGGCACTGGGAGGGAACCCAGAGAGCCCGCCTGCCTGCTGAGCTCCCCTTCCTATCCTCTGAGCGACCAGCCCTAGCCCAGCTTCTGGGACCTGTGGCTGTGGTCCACACTCCAGTACAGGAGGGCAGGCCTGCAGCCTCAGGGCCTCTGGCTCCTGCTTTCTGCTGCTAGAGCGCCCAGACCAGCCGGATGAGGCACTTCCCTGCCTTGTGGGTCCCAGCGGCAGTGGCCTAAGGGAATCCCCCACCCCAGCGGCCCACCTGCCCTGCTGACCACCTTCTCCTTGCCTGCTCCCGCCTTGGGCGGCCTCCCTCCTGGGCATGCTGCTGGTGCCCAAGGCTCAGGGGCTTGTGGAGATGCTGCAGACCATCTATGAGACCGAGTCCTGTTTCTCAGCAGATGGCATGTCAAGCCGGGAACCATCCTTGGAAATCCTGCCGCGGACTCCTCTGCACAGCATCCCTGTGGCAGGTAAGTACCTCTGTGTCCCCACCTGCCCTTTGTACTCTTGCCATCCTTGTGCTGCAGCTGAGCATCCTGCTGTGAGTCTTACCCTGATCAGGTCCTGCTTTGGCTTTTCTTGAGGGCTTAGTTGAATGCCCATGGGTTTGGGGAGCCATGCTCCAAGGATGGCTGCCCGGCCCACACATCTGCCCTCCTTGCCCCCAGCTGTCCTTCCAGTCATGCTGTGCAGCATCCCTCACTGGCTTTGCCTCTAGCAGGGTCGGCCTCTGCTACTGGAGACTGGGTCTTACTAGAGAACCTGGCCTAGTTGGCACCATGGTCAGAAGGAAGGAAGTGGGTCAGTGACCTGCCTCCAGGCTGTCTGCTCCCCACGTTTAGGCATAGAAAGAAGCAGAGCTGGGGTGTCCATAGGAATGAAAGCTGCCCCAGCCCCTGTGGGTGGGTTTGGGGATAAAAGGTCAGGGTACAGTGAGTTTGGCAAGTCCCTGGTCAGGTACCTACTGAGAAAGGACACTTGGGGAAGAGGCTCAGTGGAGCTGGGGAAGGGATAGGTAGAGAGACTGGCAGTTGGGATATTGAAGGGTCTGGCTGCCTTAGTTCCTAGTTTTTTCATCCCCCCTCTTCCCCAGGCCTTGGTTTATTCCCACTTCCTCAGGATGGGGAAGTGTTACCTTGGCTTACATGGGCTTGAGGACCCTCTAACCTGGGCTTCAAGATCCCTAACCTTGCCTGCCACCTTCTCCACAGGAACTTTAGTGGCCCTTGGCTGGGGGTGGGGTTCCCCCAAAGCTGGCCACTCCTTTCTTTACTCCCAGAAACCTGTTGGGAGCATCAGGCCCTTCTGGCACAGCCTCCTACCAGGCCGGCACTACAAGATGCTTCCCCCAGGGAGGGGCCTATTGGACTCATGCCTATTTGGCCCCTCCTGGCAGTGGCTGGCTTGGCATTTGTAAGAGTGGGATGTGTGTGTGTTGGTGGATACATGGGTATGGATCTGAAGGTTCCAATTCGAAGATGGGAGCCCTGTGCCTCTCTGGATACCTGCGATTTGCCTCTCAGCTATCCAGGGATAAGGTTGCAGTAAACTGGGATGTGTCAGAAGAATGTTCTGGGAAGGTTCAGAAAATCTTTGGAACATAATGCCTGGATAGGGATGCCCATTCAGTGCCTTCATGTAGGGAGTAGCTCTGGAGACCAGCCCTGTAGTGTGCCCACCAGGACCCTGGGATAGGGTAGGAATGTAGAGGGCTAGTTCTTGTCTCTTGGGCTCATTGAACTACAGCCCCTACTCTTTGCATCCCAACCTTGGCCTCTGGGTATCAAGGTGGGCTCTTGGGTGACAGAGGAACAGCTGTGCAGAGCATCTGCCTGAGCAGTTCTGTTTACATATCCCTTCATCTACCTGCACCTTCCCAACAGGCTCTTGTCTACCAGCAGGAGCCAACAGTTGGCCTGAAATTTCCTCCTCTTTACTCTCCCCCTTTCAGTTTAGACCCCAGAAACCTTGCAAGATGGGTACCTTGCTTTTCCAGGCTTGCCTGCCCCTGGACAGACCCCAGCTGGCCCCTCTGTCTAAATCACCATCCCCCCACCTGGCCTTCTGAGCCTTGGTGCAGTCCGAGCTGGCAGCAGGGAGGCGTGAGTCACCCCAGCAGCTCGAGGAGAGGGCTAAGAATGTTCCCCCTGAGCAGCTCTGATGCTGTGTCTGTGACGCGGCTGGGGACAGATATAGGCCTGGAGCTTGGATGCATTTTTTTTTTTTTTGGACTCTGGAATGTAAATAGATGTTTCAAATAGAAACACTTTAACCTTTGGGTTAAAAAAAAAATCCACCCCAGATAAACACAGTCATGAAGGCCCAGGAAGCATGGTGTTTCCCTCCTGCCCCTTTCCCCTTTGTGCACCCCCCCCCCCATTTCTTGAGCAGTCTCCAGACAGGATGCAGAAGCCTGTGGCTGAAAAAGCAGTTGTCAAAGGTTGCTTCTTGGGTGATGTCAGTCTCCCTAGGCCAAGGGGTCGGAGAATGGAGCCCTCCAGGATGTTGTCCCCTGCCCCTGTAGCAGCAAGTCTCGGGAACCCTATGTGGGGACCTCCTTTGCTCCTCGTCTGTCTTGTTGGCCACCATCACCCAGTACCTAGCACAGTGTGTGGCACCTGGATGAATGAGTGTTGCATGAGGGGGCGGAGGCCTTGCCTGCTGGCAGGATGCCTGGGTTCTATTCTGGGGCTTGGCTTTGTGGGTGAATAGAGACAGCTATAGTGGGTACCTCGGGTGAGCCAGTGCTTAGCCCATAAGAGACAGGAGCACTTTGCTATTTCTGCTTAAGTAGGGGGCATGGGACAGATTTTACTCTTCACTAGTACTGACTGGCAGTCTTCTTTGGTGGATGAGGTCTCTGACCAGCCACCCTGCCAGTACCCACTACATAGTGGACATTGCCACTATCCAGGTATGGGCCTAGCATGAGAGCTTGAACTCCACAGTGGGATTCTCAAAGACCTAGAGCTGGGAAAGGCTCTGCTTCCCTGTGTGAGGCCTCATTACTCCCTTGTCCAGTACTTGCTGAGCTGAGACCTGGACACTAAGAGAAGGCATGAGAAAGGAAGCTTTGCCTCCTATTAAGGGAGGTATGGAACCATTTTGTGCCAGGAAGGAATGCTGTAGATGTTGGGAAGTCCCATGGGACTCAGGTCCATGGCTGGGGCTTTCCCTGGCTATTCTTTTGAGGTAGAGTCTCACTCTGGCCCAGGCTGACCTGGAATTCACTATGTAGTCTCAGGGTGGCCTCGAACTCATGGTAATCCTCCTACCTCTGCCTCCCAAGTGCTGGGATTAAAGGCGTGCACCACTATGCCCAGCTCCCTGGCTATTCTTATTTAGGCTCTTTGGGCCATTCTGAGCATGGCTATGTGTGGGGAGTAAGTATAAGGATGCTGGGAAGGTAGGAAGGATAAGACTTGAGTGGGAAGAGAACTAACGTTGTAGTGTACAAAGATATTGGGGATTTTACTTATTGTATGTCTTTTAAAATTATTTTTTCTTTTCTTTTTATTTATTTGAGAGAGAGAGTGAGGCAGAGGAAGAGAGAGAGAGAGAAAGAATGGGCACACCAGGGCCTCCAGCCACTGCAAATGAACTCCAGATGCATGCGCCACCTGTGCATCTGGCTTACATGGGTCCTGGGGAATCAAACCGAGGTCTTTTGGCTTTGCAGGCAAGCGCCTCAATCACTAAGCCATCTCTCCAGCCCTGTATGTCTTTTTAGAAAGGTTAGTAATAACCATATTGTACAATTGAGAAGGATCAGGGAAGTTAAAGAACTTTTGCAAAAAAAAAAAAAAAAATTAAGGTTGGGCTTGGTGGCTCATGCCTTTAATGCTAACACTTGGGAGGTAGAGGTAGGGGGATTGCTGTGAGTTTGAGGCCAGCCTGGGAGTACAGAGTGAGTTCCAGGTCAGCCTGAGCTAGAGCAAGACCCTACCTTGAAAAGCAAACAACAACAACAAAACTAATTAAGGAAAAAAAAAAAAGAACTTGCTCAAGATCACAGAATAAGTATGAGCTGGGATTTGAACCTGGGTCTCTGTATGGATCCTTTGTTAATAATCACACAAGCTCCTTTTGCAGACATTTCTTTAAAAATGGCCTTTGTGTGAGTGTGGGTGTGTCCTCGTGCTAGTGTATATGACTTAGCAATTGGAGCATGGGCTAGATTTCAGCTCCAGCTTGCCCCTCAGTTGGATCCTTGTATGCAGTATAGAACCTGGGCAGTCTCACGTGCTGGGCCTGTGTGTACGTCTCCAGATCTGCGCTCCTGAAGAACAAGGACCGTTCTGGCTTGGGGTTTCTGAGAGCAGCCTTTGTTTTCTAAAAATACTTGGGACCACTTGGCTGATTATCTTTGTCCCCACAGGATTTTGGCACAAGGGGACAAGAGGGATCAGGAACAGAGTTAAACACCCGCCGACCATACAGACAGCCTGTCCTGCCCCCATTGCCCTCCTACCTCATCCCTTCTTGTTTTGGAGACCCTCAGCTGTCCCTTTCCTGCTGCACAGCTGCCAGACAGGAAATCAGATTAACTGTGTCCACACACAGCTGTAACAGCTGTCAGATTGGCAACAGGAGTGAGTGCAAGCAGTCTAGGGGCTTTGTGAGATAGTGGTTCTCCAACTTTGAGCCACAGCAGAATCTCCATGGGTCCGTGTTCAAATGCAGGTTCAGAATCTGTAGGACAGCTCATTTTAATCATTTAAAATTCTTTGTCTGGCAGTGCTGATGTGAGTAGGCTCAGAGCATGCATACAGAAAGGGCTATCTCTAGCGTTCAGAAAAGGCCCTGGTGGGAGAAGGGCCCATGCAGAGGGCGGGTGGCTGTTGCCCCAGACAGGCGAATCCAATTCCCAGCAGCCTGGCAGTCTGGAGAGAGGATGTTTTGAGATGCCAGGAGCAGGTGTCTAAACCCAAGCAGTGTGGGGGATTATGGCAAGCTGCCAGGTGGGCAAAGAGCCTTACTGGACACTCAGGGCTGGATTGTGCATGGAAAGCGGAGGCAGAGCTGCCCTGGGGCCCCTGCCATTCCCCTCTCCAGGTGGGGAGCAAACAGTCCAGCAACAGCTGCAGACTTTGCATGGTTCGTGTGTCTTTTAATTGCCTGCAGCTTTGTGCCCAAATATTTCCTGGGCTAGCTGAAAGAGGGGAGCCCACTCCTAGATAGCCTCCCAAGAGCAGCCGTTGGCTCCATTGTCACCACCAAGGGATTTCTTGTGCCTTCTACCTGGCCTCTGCATCCCCATAAGTTCTTGGGAGTTGCAGCCTGCTTCCTCCCCAGCTCCCACCCCTCACTCCCAGACTGTGGTGTTCTGGGAGCCACCCAGGTATCCTCTTCTCAATGTCTGGGTTTTACAGTGTGGGACTCCTTGTTACCTCTCTCAGTAAGCCTTGGAGCAGCTTTCTATTTTGTTGTGGGGGTAGAGAGAGCCAGGAGAGCCAGGATTAAGCACTGGCTCCTCTGCCTCCTTTTCAGGTGACCTTGGACAAGCGTGTTCCCTCTCTGGCCTCCCTTTCCTCTTCCTGCAGCTGGGAGTGTTGAGTTGCTGAGCTCCAGGCCTTTCTTTCACTGACATTCTAAGGGTCTCTGAGGTCAGTTTTACATTACTTCTACCTTGCTGGAGGAAGGGGCTGAGGGTCCACCAGTGCCTTGCCCCAGGAGGACGTAGAATAGTTCTGGGGAAAAGTATCACCTGGAGTAGGGTACAGTTATGTCAGACTAGGAAAGACTTTCAGGGTGCTTAGAGCTGAAGGACCCAAACTCATACTCATTTATGCCAGGTAATGCTTTTGAGGGACACAGGGGGCCCACTACTGTGGCCTGAGCTCCAGAGGACAGAGTAGCCCATCTTGAAGATAGCAAAGCAGGTGAGATGATGACCTGGAAGTGCCACACTGCTGGCCACTCTGGCTTGTGTTGTGTGGCATCTGTGGGAAGGGCTCTGATGAGACAGGACCATGGAGTGATCCTCAGACAATCGGAAATGAGAACTAAGGCTTCAATGTGGCAGGGGTCTGAGCCCAATATCCTTAGATTTCAGGTGGTCTATGAAGTAAGTAATTCTAAGCATTTTGCGTACTTTTATTTTTATTTATTTATTTGTGTGTGTGTGTGTGTGTGTGTGTGTGTGTATGCACGCGCGCATACACGCACACACACACACAGATATGCACCAGGGTCTCTTGCCCCTGCAAACAGATGCCTGTCTGGTTTTATGTGGTTGACTGAGGAATTTAACCCAGGATGGCCGGTTTTGCAAACAGGTGCCTTTAACCACCGAGCCATCTCTCCAGCCCTTATTTTAATTTTAATTTTTTTCATGGCAGGGTCTCACTCTAGCTCAGGCTGACCTGGAATTCAGTAAGTAATCTCATAGTGGCCTTGAGCTCACAGTGATCCTCCTACCTCTGCCTCCCGAGTGCTGGGATTCAAGGTTTGCATCACCACACCAAGCTTTTTTTTTTTTTTTTTTTTTGGTGTCTCTCTATGTAGTCCAGGCTGGCCTCAAACTCACTATGTAAACCAGGTTAGCTTCAAACTCACAGAGATCCTCCTGCTCAGCCTTCTAAATGCTGGCGAATACTATCACACCTTACTTCTGTTTGTTTGTTTTTTTTAATTGTAGAGGTAGGGTCTCACTCTAGCTCGGGCTGACCTGGAATTCACTATGTCGTCTCAGAATGGCTTTGAACTCATGCTGGGATTAAAGGCTTGTGCCACCATACCTGGCACTGTTTTTGAGTTTTGAGACAAGGCAGTGCAGCCTAGTCTGACCTTGTACTAGTGACCCTCCTGCCCCAGCCTCCCAAGTGCTAAGATGACAGGTATGTACTTCAGAAACTTTTTTTTTCTTTTCCTGGTACTGAGGATCAGACCCAGGGCCTCATGTGTGCTAGGTAACTACTGCTCCACTGAGGAATACACTTACCCCATAGAAACAGTCTGAGTAGTAGTTCATAGGTTTCACTAGATTGCCAAAGTCAGGGCACAAAAAACCATCAGGAGCCGTTAATAATAGCCTTGACGAGCGCCTCTTGAGATCTTCCCAGGCCCTGTGCCAAGCTCCTAAGTGTGCATTCTCTCAGGCCTAGCAACCTGGGAGTAGGTGCTCTTCTTCCATTTTGCAGATGTCTGCATGGAGTGTGGGGAGGTGCCCAGCTCCTTGTCTAGTTAGTAGCACTGCCCTGAACCTGTGCCATCTTCTTACTCCAGAGCCCTTTGCTCTTAACCATTTGTGATTGTTCGTTTGCGTTGCTTGATGAGTTGTGCAAATTGCTAGGTGAGAGTCATACTGAGCCCGCACATGTGGAAATGCTGTCTGGATTGTGGCAGAACCTGTTGAGCCTCAGTTGGCCTCACCAGTCACGTAAGAGCACAGAAATAGATCATGGGAAACCATCCTTGGTGGGGTGGGGTCATCAGCGTCATCGACAAAGGAGTGTGAAGTGTATTCCTTCCTCTTTCCAAACTCCCTCAAGGCCAGGACAGGGACAAGAGCCTTTTCGCTATTCTCTAAGGGACAGACAAGGTAATTAGACAGTTAAGGAAGCTGCCCAGCCTGCCAAGGGAGGTATGAGGCGCCTGGCGGCTGGTGGAACATGCCACCCTTCAGGGTGGGTGGCCACCTGTGTTCTCTAGAAAGACACCCAAAGTAGATGTATGTGCTCAGAGGAGTCCTGCCTGTGTTGGAAGCCAGGCCACCTGGGTTCAGATCCTGGTTCACTCTGCTAAACCCGTGGGGTCTTCTGCACAGCAGCCTCTCTACAAAGCTTGGTTTCCTTGATTGTCACCGAGGGTGCAAAACAGATCGTCTTGAAGGACATTTTCACTCTGTCCCCTACAGACAAGACAGTGCCTTGGAGACTGTCTGCCAAAGGCTTGTTTCTGTCTTACGTGACATATAGCTCAGTGTTCCTCTGTCCTGGGTCCCCTACTTCCTTATCCCTCAGTGGCTCTAGGAACAGGATCTTTGAGAGCTAGTTCCCAAAGATGCCACCAAAACTGTCTCCTTGTGATCCAAGGTCCCTTGTCTGCTTGGAGATAGCATCCTTTTGCCTGGACCCACTGTTTCCATTTTAATTTTTCTTCTTCTTCTTCTTTTTTTTTTTTTTTTCAATGTAGGGTCTCCCTGTAGTCAAGGCTGACCTGGAATTCACTATGCAGTCTCAGGGTGGCCTTGAACCCACGGCGATCCTCCAACCTCTGCCTCCCAAGTGCTGGGACTAAAGGAGTGCACCACCACACCAGGCTCCATTTTAATTTTATGTTTTTTTTTTTTTTTGGCAGGGGTTGTTGAAATAAAGTCTTACTATGTAGCCCAGGTTGCCCTGGAACTCACTTTGTAGTTCAGCCTGGTCTCAAACTCATGGTGCAACTCTTGCCTTAGACTACCAATTTTGGGATTTAAGATGTGAACTACTTTTTTTTTAAGCCAGGCATGGTGGTGCATGCCTTTAATCTCAGCACTTGGGAGGCAGAAGTAGGAGGATGGCTGTCAGTTTGAGGCCAGCCTGAGACTACATAGTGAATTCCAGGTCAGCTGGGTCAGAGTGAGACCCTACCTTGAAAATCCAAAACCAAAAAACAAAACAAAACAAAAAAAGATGTGAACTACTATGCCTGGTTATGATTATTATTTTTTGTCATTTGTTTTAAATATTTTTATGTGTTTTGAAAAGCCGGGCATGGTGACCCACACCTTTAATCCCAGCACTTGGGAGGTAGAGGTAGAAGAATCGCCATGAGTTCGAGGCTACTCTGAGACTACATAGTTAATTCCATGTCAGCCTGGGCTAAAAGGAAACCTTACCTTGAAAAAAAACAACAACAACAAAATTAATTAATTTATTTATTTATTTTGGTTTTTCGAGGTAGGGTCTCACTCTGGCCCAGGCTGACCTGGAATTAACTATGTAGTCTCAGGGTGGCCTCGAACTCACGGCGATCCTCCTACCTCTGCCTCCCAAGTGCTGGGATTAAAGGCGTGTGCTACCACGCCCGGCTAAATTAATTTATTTTTAAGCAGAGAGGGGGGAGATAGGAAAAGAGAGAGTGAGACAGACAGGGATTGGGTGCACCAGGGCATACCTCTATAGCCACTGCAAACTCCAGACACATGCACCACTTTGTGCATCTGGCTTTATGTGGGTACTGGGGAATCAATCCCAGGTCTTGTTAGGCTTTGCAGACAAGCACTTTACTTGCTGAGCCATCTCTCCGGCCCTTGTTTTAATTTTTTAAAAATATTTTATTTATTTGTTTATTAGAGAGAATGGGTACACCAGGGCCTCCAGCCACTGCAAACAAAATTCCAGATGCATGTGCCACCATGTGCATCTGGCTTAACTGGGTTCTGGGGAGTTGAACCTGGGTTCTTAGGCTTCACAGGCAAGTGCCTTAACAGATAAGCCATCTCTCCAGAGATTGGAACCGCTGGAGATTGGAACCAGTGTTCTTAGGCTTAGCAGGCAGGAGCCTTAACTGCTAAGCCATCTCTCCGGCCCTTGTTTTACATTTTTTTAAAAAATATTTTATTTAAGGTCGGGCATGGTAGCACACGCCTTTAATCCCAGAACTCAGGAGGCAGAGATAGGAGGATTGCCACGAGTTCAAGGGCACCCTGAGACTACATTGTGAATTCCAGGCCAGCCTGGGCTAGAGCAAGACCCTACCTTGAAAAACCAAAATAAATAAATTAATATAATATAATATTTATTTATTTCAGAAAGAGAGAGAAAATGGGCACACCAGGTCCTCTAGCAACTGCAAACCAACTCTAGATGCATGTGCCACATTATGCATCTAGCTTATGTCGGTACTGGGGAATCGAACCTGGGTCCTTAGGTTTTGCCGGCAAGTGCCTTACCCACTAAGCCATCTCTCCAACCCCTTGTTTTAAATATTTATTTATGGGCTGGAGAGATGGCTTAGCGGTTAAGGCTCCTGCCTGCTAAGCCTAAGAACGCTGGTTCCAATTTCCAGCGGTTCGAGGCCACCCTGAGACTACACAGTTACTTCCAGGTCAGCCTGAGCCAGAGTGACACCCTACCTTGAAAAACAAAAAGAAAAAAAAATTATTTATTTATTTGAGAAAGAGAGAGAGAGAAAGAGGTAGAGAGAGAGAGAGAATGGGTGCACCAGGGCCTCCAGACACTGAAAATGAACTCCAGATGCATACACCTCCTTGTGCATCTGGCTTACGTGGGTCCTGGGGAATCGAGCCTCAAACCGGGGTCCTTAGGCTTTATAGGCAAGTGCTTAACCTCTAAACCATTTCTCCAGACCCTTTTTTAGTTAAAATTTTTTTTTTTTCTAGATAGGTTCTTGCTCTAGCCCAGGCTGATCTGGAATTCACTATGTATCCTCAGGGTGGCCTTGAACTCACAGCAATCCTTCTGCCTCTGCCTCCCAAGTGCTGGGATTAAAAGCGTGTGCCACCATGCCTGGCTGCTTGTTTATTTTACTTTTGTAAATCTTTTTATTTATTTGCACAAACTGAGAGAAAATGAGAATGTATGGACACACCAGGGCTTCCTGCCCCTGCAAATAAACTCCAGATACATGCACCACTTTGTGCATCTGGCTTTATGTGAGTACTGAGGAATCATACCCATGCCATTAGGCTTTACAAACAAGTGCCTTTAACTGCTAAGCCATCTTCCCAGCCCTATTATTATTTTTTAATTTTTTACTTATTTGTAGGAGAGAAAGAGAAAGAGGCAGATAGAGAATAGGCAGATGAGGGCCTCCTGCCACTGCAAAGGAACTCCAGACACTTGTGCCACCTTGTGTATATGGCTTACAGGGGTACTGGGGAATCGAACCTGGGTCCTTAGGTTTCAAAGCTTTCTCTCCAGCAGCTGATTATATTATATTATATTATATTAATTATATTATATTATATTATTTTGGGGGGGGAGGTTCGAGGTAGGGTCTCACTCTAGGTACATTGACCTGGAACTCTGTACCTCAAACTTCTACCTCTGCTTCTCTAGTGCTAGGATTAAAGGTGTGTGCCACACCTGGCTAGTTTGGTTTTGAGGCAAGATCTTCCTAAATTGTTCATTCTGGCCTTGAACTCATAATTCTTCAGCCTCAGACCCCTGGGTATCAGGGTTTACAGTATAGGCTCCTACTCCAGTGTGGCCTCCCCCTGTTCTTTGGCTAAGACTGCCCTGACAATAGTCTAAGGTTGCCTGGTTAGCCCCTGCATCACCTCTTCCCGAGGAGAAGAAGCCTGACTGTCTCTTGTGTGTTCTGAAGAGTCAGCCGTGCATGGAACTCCTCAAACTCATGGTGATCCTCATACCTTTGCTTCCCGAGTGCTGGGATTCAAGGCGTGCGCCACCATGCCTGGCTGTCATACCCTTTTTCCTTTTCCAAGGTTTTCCAACCTTCCTTGGTCTACCCGGAAGTAGCCTAGAGCCTCTCCCTATCATGACACACCCACTTATTCTTCTAGGTGCTTGGTGTGATGGCATCTGCTGCCACCTGTTCTCTTCATGCTGAACTGTTAGAGGGCACAATTCCTCAAAGGGGTGCCAGACCAGCCAGGCTCTAGGATCGGTGCCAGGCAGACTGCATTGCATTCTGGGAACTCATTCTCCTCCCTTCCCTGATTCCCATCTTGGATGGAGCCAGGTTGCTACCTGGCAGACCGTGGCGCACTGCATGCCACCTCAAGTTAACATTCTCATCATGCTGCCTGTGCTTCCTGCTGCATGGGAGCAAGGCTGCATGGCAGAGTGCTCTGGCTGCCTTGCCACCTGCATACCAGTCGATGTGCGGTGCCCACTGCAGCACAGAGCCAGGCACCTCAGTGGTGCTGGTGCTGGAAGAATCCCCTCCTAGGAGCCCCTCGACTCTGTAGGGCTCCTGAAAGGGATGCTAGCCCTGCTGGCTACAGTTCCAGCCTGGGGCCCTGTTATCTCCTGGGATCCACAAGTGCTTGGACCCCTGCCCTTCCATGGGTGAGTTAGGTAGAAATCTGGATCTCTCAGCCCTGGCATTGCTGGGAGCAGTGGGGTGAAGCCCATCCACCCTCTGGTGAAGTGATCAAAGGGTTAGGGGGCCAAGCCAGCTTTACCTAGGAGCAGATAACTCCATCCAGCTTGAGGCCCTGCTGAGCACTTAAGGGGCTGGAGTGACCCTAGCCTGGCCACCGGCTTTTTTGCTGTCACCCTGATTTTCACTCTGGGGTAGGCCTGTTCCCTCCAGAAAGGCCTTCAAATCTTCAAGTGCTCTTCCTCCTGGTGCTGGGGCAGAGCTCGGCTAGGACGGAGAGTGAACATATGTGTGTCTGTGTGTGTGTTTCTCCACCCTCTTGGCCACATCTGGCCACTCCTGCAGATGTGGCTCTGGCTTGGTGGCCACAGAGTCGTCAGTGCGGCTGACGAGGAAGCCAGAGGAATGTGCCCAGCTTTGTTGGGTTGGGGGGTGGGGCAGAGAGATATTCATCCTGCTTAGGTTTTACCACCCCATGCCACCTCTGACTCTTGAAGGTAGGCCTTTGAGGCATATTTAGGCATGAGGTTGGCATGGTGATGGCCTTTAGAGGCGTTTTTTTGTTTTTGTTTTTGTTTTTGTTTTTGGATGACCCCCTTCAGTGCTGAGTTCCCTGAAGAAATTCAGGTCTGTGGGGATCTCTTTTAGCCCCCATCACAGGCCCTTTTCCCGTCTTGATGAAAGGAGGCAGTGGGGCTTGGAGAGAGGCCCAAGGGACAGCCATCAGGACATCAATATCCTGTCTTCTGTCTGCCTGGGCTGCAGCAGGCAACAGTGCCTGTAGGAGTGTCTTCCCAGTCTTGTCTGGCCTCCCTGGACTGTATAGTAAGGAAAGGAAAGTGGGGGCTTTCTGTGGTGAAAGAATTGGGAAAGAAACAAGATGGACTGGCTTTGCCTTTCTTGCTTCCTCCTTCCTAGCCAGTGGTATCCTGCCTTCCCCTTCCTGTTGGCACCAGGAGGCATTGTGGGGTGTGGGCTGAGCTTGGGGCTCCCTGCTGGTGTAGTGTTTGCCCAGTTGCCCTGGCAACCATAGAACAGTGGTGGTGAGTGACATTCAGTGACCAGATAGTGCACAGGGTCAAGAGGTCGAGACCCAGCTTTCCCATAAGCCCACTGGTATTTTTTGCACTCTCTGGGGTCCTCAGCTTATTGTGCATATAGGCCTTAGAAACATCTAGTAGACCCCTCTACCACTTTGCCCTTCCCAGCCTGTCTTCCCTGGGCTGGAGACTGTGGTCCCAACCACTTCTCCAGCTCTCCCCCTGCCATCACTCTTCCTGTCTGATTCCTTTTCCTTTCCTGTCGCCTCCTCCCACCTCCTCCCTGCCCGCCCATTCTCCCCTCCCCCTCCCCCAGCACAGCTGCTGTTTGGCTCACTCTATATATAGCGGCATTTTCAGGGTAATTACAATAAAACTGTTGAAAGGAGATAATCCAGCAGAGGAAGCCAGGCTGACTCCCAGCCCCCTCTTGTCCCTGGCTTGGTGCAACCCAGCACCTCTTTCCTTATAGCCCCCTGTTCCCACCATGCTCCCTATGCCTGTCTAGCACCCTCTTGCCCCATCTGTCCCAACTAGATGTGATGGAGAGATGGGTGGGAGCAGGCTGTCCAAAAAGTCCATACAGGCTTGGGGTTACTGAAGACCTTGCTGCCAGCCCCATCCTCTGTGCCTCAGTTCCTCTTCTGGCACAGGCTTTGATGGGAGAAAAGGCGCAAGACAGTAGGTAATAGCTCAGGATTTAGATTCATAGCCTAGTCCTTCAGTCTTGGCCATGTCTGGTCCAGTTACTCAAACCTCTCTCAACCTTAGTTTCCTTTCTCCCCCCCACCCCCAAGTAAGGTCTTGCTCTAGCCCAGGCTGACCTGGAATTTACTATGTAGTCTCAGGGTGGCTTTGAACTCATGGTGATCCTTCTACCTCTGCCTCCCGAGTGCTGGGATTAAAGGCGTGCGCCACCACACCTGGCTTAGCCCTCATTTCCTTATCATAAAAGCATCTCTAGGTCATAGGTCATTGTGCATCTTAAATATTTTATTTACAAGCAGAGAGAGAGAGAGAGAGAATGAGAACATGGGTGCATCAGAGTCTTTTAGTACTGCAGATAAACTCTAGACACATGTGCCACTTTGTGCATCTGGCTTTACATGTGTGCTGGGGAATCGAACCCAGGCTGTCAGGTTTACAGGTGAGCACCTTTAACTGCTGCACCATCTCTAAAGCCCCAATTGTGCATCTTAAAATGAGCCATCCATATAAAACGCCCAGTGGACTTACTCTTTGTCCTCTCTCTGTCCATCATCTCTCTCTCAAGTAAATAAAAATATATATATATATTTTTTTGGTTTTGCGAGGTAGGGTCTCACTCTGGTCCAGGCTGACCTGGAATTAACTATGTATTCTCAGGGTGGCCTTGAACTCTTGACGATCCTCCTACCTCTGCCTCCCGAGTGCTGGGATTAAAGGCGTGCGCCACCACGCCCGGCTAAAAATATTTTTTTAAGCCAGGTGTGGTGGCACATACCTTTAATCCCAGCACTCGGGAGGCAGAGATAGGAGGATCACCTTGAGTTTCAGGCCAGTCTGGGACTACATGGTAAATTCCAGGTGAGCCTGGGCTAGAGTGAAACCTTACCTCGAAAAACCAAAACAAACAACAAAACAATGATATATATATATATATGTTGTTTTAAAGGGCTAAAGAGATGGCTCAGCAATTAAATGCACTTGCTTGCAATGCCTGATTGGCCCAGGTTCAATTTCCCAGTACCCACATAAAGCCAGATACATAAAGGGGCACATGTATCTGGAGTTTGCTTGCAGCAACAAGAGGCCCTGGCGTGCCCATCCTTACTCTTTTTCTTTCTGTCTCTCAAATAAATAAATAAAAAATTTTAAATGCCCAGTGGTGTTAACCATCAATATTAGGCATGGAGTGGAATACTGACAATCTGTCAGCTGATACACTTCATACTTGAGCAGAGGTAAATTTCTTTGCAGTTCTAGACTCATGCATGTTGGGCAAACCAGCTATTCCTGCAGCCGTAATGCATAGTTTCTCACTGAAATTCATGGCTACAGTGTCATTTAAAGAAGGTGGAAGGGCAGTATCACTGGGCAGAGGGATTAGAGTCACCTGTTTATACTCTCTTGGGTGTAGTGGACCTGCTTGGTAGTCCCCTAGGCCTCAGGCCTGGATTCCAGGGCCTAGTGGGCTCTGGGAATGAGTCTACTGATGCCCTGTGTGTCTTGTGCCCACAGTGGAGGTGAAGCCAGTGCTGCCAGGAGCCATGCCCAGCTCCATGGGGGGTGGAAGTGGAGGCAGCCCTGGCCCCGTGGAGCTGCGCGGAGCTCTGGCAGGCCCCATGGACCCTGCACTACGAGAGCAGCAACTGCAGCAGGAGCTCCTGGTGCTCAAGCAGCAGCAGCAGCTGCAGAAGCAGCTCCTGTTTGCAGAGTTCCAGAAGCAGCATGACCACCTGACCCGGCAGCATGAGGTCCAGCTGCAGAAGCACCTCAAGGTGAGCCTGAGGGATGCCAGGACCCTCTAGAGCAATAGCCCACCTGGGCCTGGCTCACAGCTGTCCCCTGCCTCCCTGCACCCTTGCAGCAGCAGCAGGAGATGCTGGCAGCTAAGAGGCAGCAGGAGTTGGAGCAGCAGCGGCAGCGGGAGCAGCAGCGGCAGGAGGAGCTGGAGAAGCAGCGGCTGGAGCAGCAGCTGCTTATCCTGCGCAACAAGGAGAAGAGCAAAGAGAGTAAGGCCAGTGGGTGGTACCTGGGCCCCATCCTGCCATGTCCCCCTTTCACTGTGGGTCCTGGTCCCAAGCACCCAGGTCAGCTGTGCCCTTATCCTGTAGGCGCCATCGCCAGCACTGAGGTAAAACTGAGGCTTCAGGAATTCCTCTTGTCGAAGTCAAAGGAGCCCACGCCAGGCGGCCTCAACCATTCCCTCCCACAGCACCCTAAATGCTGGTAATGGTCCTGGGAGACGAGGGTGGGCAGGGGGACTGCCTGGTTACAGGATGATTGGGGCTTCTGCCTTGTGCCAAGATTCAGGCTCTGCACTGTTCTAGGAGATGGGATTCCATCCTGGTTCTTCTTACACTCTTCCCCAAAATCTGTTTCCTGTTGTTCTTTAAAAAATATTTTTTATTTATTTGAGAAAGAGAGAAAATGGGTACTCCAGGGCCTCTAGCCATTGCAAATGAACTCCAGATGCATGGACCACCTTGTGCATCTGGCTTATATGGGTTCTGGGGAATCAAACCTGGGTCCTTTGGCTTTGCAGGCAGGTGCCTTAACTGCTAAGACATCTCTCCTGTCTCTCTGTAATGTGCAGTGAGTGGCCTTTTCATAACTAGCTTGCCACAATAGGTGGTGGCTCACACCTATAGTCCCAGTACACTCAGGAGGTGAAGGCAAGAGGATTAGGAGTTCAAAGCCATCCTCAACTCCATAGCAAGTTTGAGGTCAGCCTAGCATACATAAGTCCCTGATTTTTTTGTTTGTTTGTTTGTTTTTGTTTTTTGAGGTAGGGTCTCACTCTGGCCCAGGCTGTCCTGGAATTAACTATGTAGTCTCAGGGTAGCCTCGAACTCACGGCAATCCTCCTACCTCTGCCTCCCCAGTGCTGGGATTAAAGGTGACCAGCTTCTGAGTTTTTTTTGTTTTTTTTTTTAAGCAAAATCCAACAAGAACTGTAGCGTGTGAAGTGGCAGATAATGGTGGCTGGGTGGTAATTTAGAAATGCTTCCATTCCACCCTCAGGGGAGCCCACCATGCTTCTTTGGACCAGAGTTCCCCTCCCCAAAGCGGCCCTCCTGGGACGCCTCCCTCCTATAAACTGCCTTTGCTTGGGCCCTATGACAGCCGTGATGACTTCCCCCTCCGCAAAACAGGTGCGTGTGTCCCCTGCCTGGCCTCTGGGAATATGGCTCCTGGGGTAGAGGTGGGAATGTGCACGGGCAGGGCTGCTGCTATGAGTCACCCTGAGTGTGGTGGGCTGGACTGCAGGTGTGTGTATATGAATCTAAGCCCAGCCACCTTCTCTCTAGCCTCTGAACCAAACTTAAAAGTACGGTCAAGGCTAAAGCAGAAGGTGGCCGAGCGGAGAAGCAGTCCCCTTCTGCGCCGAAAGGACGGCACTGTTATTAGCACCTTTAAGAAGAGAGCAGTTGAAATCACAGGCGCCGGGCCTGGGGGTAAGGTCTCCT
The DNA here is from genome assembly GCA_036365145.1 of Orientallactaga sibirica. NCBI lineage: Eukaryota > Metazoa > Chordata > Mammalia > Rodentia > Dipodidae > Orientallactaga > Orientallactaga sibirica. Next base: position 23,720,632 of record JAEOAD010000013.1, on the reverse strand, counting down.
GTCATGTCCCGATTCTAAGGGTCTGGGAGTGTGGGTGGTTCAGAGCAGGCCTAGATGACAGCCACTTCTCCTGTAGTGTCGTCCGTGTGTAACAGTGCACCTGGCTCCGGCCCCAGCTCTCCCAACAGCTCCCACAGCACCATTGCTGAGAACGGCTTTACTGGCTCAGTCCCCAACATCCCCACCGAGGTACAGGCCTGGGGCTGAGGCTGGGGGACAGGGGGCACAGAGCCCCAGAGTATGGCTTCTCGTCTGGCAGTCACTGCCCACCTGAGACCTCTATGCCCGCATGGAGGGTCCTTGCCTGAATGTGTTGCCTTGAAGGGAGATTTGTCCCGTGGCCCCTTAAAGAACTCTTGATCTCTCAGTCACCTCCAACTGAGGCTAAGGGTGGGGGAGGGGGACTTCATTCATAGCCCTTGGCCTCAGCCTAGGTTTGCCCTCCTTTGCCATCTCCCCTTTGCCCAGCTCATGCCTGTCTCTCCTGACTGCTTCTCAGATGCTCCCCCAGCACCGGGCCCTCCCTCTGGACAGCTCCCCCAACCAGTTCAGCCTCTACACGTCTCCCTCTCTGCCCAACATCTCCCTAGGGCTGCAGGCCACAGTCACTGTCACCAACTCGCACCTCACTGTAAGTACGGGTTGCAAACCTCCGCTGGGGGTCTTTGTCTTCCCAATACCCTAAGGGAGACATGTTCCTATCAGAGCTGGTGGGAGGGTAGAGGGTACATGAGGAATGCAGGTCCATGTTGGCAGAAAGGGGGGGAAGGGTGGGATGGGACTAAGAACCCCTGTCTTACCTCCCATATCCCTCCACTTCACCAGGCCTCCCCGAAGCTGTCAACTCAGCAGGAGGCCGAGAGGCAGGCCCTTCAGTCCCTTCGGCAGGGTGGCACGCTTACGGGCAAGTTCATGAGCACGTCCTCCATCCCTGGATGCCTGCTGGGTGTGGCACTGGAGGGTGACACAAGCCCCCATGGGCATGCCTCCCTGCTGCAGCATGTACTGCTACTGGAGCAGGCCCGGCAACAGAGCACCCTCATTGCCGGTGAGCACACGAATGGCGTACCTGGGAGGGGTCAGTTTGGCTCTCACTGGGGCTCAAGTCAAGTCAGGACATCGGTCAGAGAGAAGCAGTCAGGGAAATTCTCCTGCCCTCAGCAGCATCCCAGACTTCTCCCACACCTGGAAATGTCAACATCTATGGTCTATGGTACCCCAGGATCTTCAGCTGAACCTGCTGCTGCTGTCATTATTGAGTGTTCATATTCCAGAGCAGAACAACCCAGCAGCATTGATGTAAATCACACGCTATGTAGTTTGAGGCTTTTTATTTATTTTATTTTTATTTTTTTGAGGTAGAGTCTTATTCTAGCCCAGGCTGGCCTGGAACTCACAGTGATCCTCCTACTCCTGCCTCCTGAGTGCTGGGATTAAAGATGTGTGTTACCACACTCAGCTATTTTATTTTATTTTTTTAAATTTTTAAAAATTATTTTATTTATTTTTGGAGAGAGACAGACAGAGAGGGAGAGGGAGACAGAGAATGGGCGCGCCAGCAGTCTCTCAGCTGCTGTGAACGAAATCCAGATGTGTGCGCCCCCTTGTCGTCAAGTGCGGCATTGCGCCCTTGCGTCACTTTGCATTTGGCTAAACGTGGGACCTGGAGATTGGAACCTGGTTCTTAGGCTTAGGAGGCAGGCGCCTTAACTGCTAAGCCATCTCTCCAGTGCTATTTTATTTTTTTGAGGTAAGATTTCACACTGGCACATGCACAGTGGTGCATGCCTTTAATCGCAGCACTCAGGAGGCAGAGGTAGGAGGATCTCCATGAGTTCAAGGCACCCTGACACTACACAGTGAATTCCAGGTCAGCCTGTGCTAGAGCGAGCCCTACCTCAAAAAAACCAAAAAAATAAAAATAAAAAGATTTCACACTGTAGCTGAGGATGGCCTGAAACTCATTATGTATCTCAGGCTGGTCTCAAACTTGTGGCAGTCCTCCTTCCTCAAACTCGAGTTCTAGGCTTACAGATGTGAGTCACTGTGACCAGTTATAAACCACACACTTAATTTAAGGATTTCTGGTAGCTACAATAAACAGGTGGAATTAATTTGATAACATATAATTAACCTTTATCCAGAATATTATCATTTCAGCATGTCATAGAGCTATCAGTGAGGAATTTCACTGCTTGTTTTTTTGGTTTTTCAAGGTAGGGTCTTGCTTTAGCTCAGGCTTGCCTGGAATTCACTCTGTAGTCTCAGGCTGGCCGTGAACTCACAGCATTCCTCCTACCTCAGCCTCCCTAGTGCTGGGATTAAAGGTGTGCACCACCACACCTGGCTTACTTTTTTATTTCATGCTGAATGTTCAGAATCTCTTGTCTGTTGCAGTGGTAGCACATGACAATTTAGAAAGACTGTTTCTAGGGCTCAGTAGGCACATATGGCCAGTAGCAATGGCATTGGACAGCTGTAGACAGCCCCTATGTACCTGCTGGTGTGTAGCTGTAAGGGTTCTGTTGGACAGACTTATTTATGACCCTGGCCCAGGGCTGCTCAGCCTGGTGGGATCTACAGAGTCTTCTGTCAGAGACGTTTTGTTGCAGCTGGAGAAAACTAGTCACTGTTCCTACATGTGGTGGCCCAGGACCACCTGTGTACTCAGTTGGGCAAACAAAAGGGAAAGAGTGGTAACATGAAGAAAGGTGTGCTGGTCCGGCGTGGTGGCGCATGCCTTTAATCCCAGCACTCAAGAGGCAGAGGTAGGAGGGTTGCTGTGAATTCAAGGCCACCCTGAGACTACGTAGTAAATTTCAGGTCAGCCTGTGCTAGAATGATACCCTACCTTGAAAAGCCACCACGCATGCTTGCTGGAGTCAATGTCTTGAGCTAACTATTCAGGTGTAGGGAGGGGAGAGGATGGGCCCCAGGCTTAAGGACCTGGTGCCTCAGATCCCCTCCAAGATTTTTCCTGAGTATTATAAGTGGTGGTGATACAGGAAGGGAGTTGTGCCTAGTGTCTGATGACAATGCTTATTCCCTTCCCCTGTCCCCATAGTGCCACTCCATGGGCAGTCCCCGTTGGTGACAGGTGAACGTGTGGCCACCAGCATGCGAACAGTGGGCAAGCTCCCGAGGCACCGGCCCCTGAGCCGAACTCAGTCCTCCCCGCTGCCGCAGAGTCCTCAGGCCCTGCAGCAGCTGGTTATGCAACAGCAGCACCAGCAGTTCCTGGAGAAGCAGAAGCAGCAGCAGTTACAGCTGGGCAAGGTGATCCCAGATATCTGGGCTGCCAGGAGGGGATGGGGGCTGAGCCTAGATCATGTCAGGGCTGCAGGTGTGTTCCGAGGAGCCACCTTCTCACTTTCTAATTCATACACCAGCTCTGAGTGGACTGTTTGTTGGCCTGTAAGAGGGAGGCAAGGTAGGCTCCTCCCAGCTGACAGGCCCCCAACTTTCTGTTCCCAGATTCTCACCAAAACAGGGGAGCTGCCAAGGCAGCCCACCACCCACCCCGAGGAGACAGAGGAGGAGCTGACAGAGCAGCAGGAGGCCTTGCTAGGGGAAGGGGCCCTGACCATGCCCAGGGAAGGCTCCACGGAGAGCGAGAGCACCCAGGAAGACCTAGAGGAGGAGGAGGATGAAGATGAGGAGGAGGAAGACTGCATCCAGGTCAAGGATGAGGAGGGCGAAAGTGGCCCTGAGGAGGGGCCCGACTTGGAGGAGTCCAGTGTGGGTTACAAAAAGGTACCCCAGCAATCTGATTCCAGCCTTTGGCGCTCACTCATTTGTCCTTTCCTGTTCCCTTTGCCTGTCCCTCTCCCTAGTGGTGCAGTTGCCAGGCTGTATGGGAGCAGCTCTCTGAAGAGCAAGGGGGGAGGCGGAGAGGGAGTGGAAAGGGGGGACTGCTGTGCAGTCCCAAAGCTGTGCTTGTCTTCCAGTCCCCATGTCTGTGACTGCCCCCGCTTCTCAGCTTGTGAGTGTGCACATTCATGTGTGTATCTGCGTTTGTGACTGCATCGGTTGGTTGTGCGTTGGTCTCTGCGTGCATGTGCGTGTGTGTACACACACGCCCCCACTGTTACTACAGTCTGCCTTGCGCCTAGCTCGCTCCATTCATTGCGGACACAGCCCAAGCCCTCCGGGCCTGACTCATCCCGCCCCCACCCCGCCCCCGCTGCTGTCAGCCTCTTACCTCAATGCTACTCTTCCAAATGACTCATCACATCCCCCCCTCCCCATCTTCCCGGAGATGGAGATGTCTCGGCTGGAGTGTCTTCTGTCCCTATAGAGGGAGCAAGTGGGAGGAGGTTGGTGAGGCGGGAGGATATTGCAGAGGCTGGATTGGGGGCCCCTGCAGGTTCCAAGGGCCCTGCCTTCCCCTCCAGGTTGAGCCTCACCCAGGCCTCTTCTTATTCCTTCCCAGCTGTTCACGGATGCCCAGCAGCTACAGCCTCTGCAGGTGTACCAGGCACCCCTCAGCCTGGCCACTGTGCCTCACCAGGCCCTGGGCCGCACCCAATCCTCACCTGCTGCTCCTGGGGGCATGAAAAGTCCCCCAGACCAGCCCACCAAGCACCTCTTCACCACAGGTGAACCCCACCTCCACCTGTTCCATCCTTCCCCCATGCACCAGGGGACTGAGTATGGCATTGCAAGGAGGGAAAGGGCACCTTAATCTCTTTCTGTGCCCCACAGTTATTTATGGGAGTGACAGCAGCCTTCTGTGTCTGCCAGGAGGGTGTATAGCCCACCCCTGTTCATGGGGCAGCATTGTTTTCTCTATCTCTCCTCCTCCAACAGCACCCAGACTCCTTTTTTTTTTTTTTTTTTTTTTCCTTTTTGTTTTTCGAGGTAGGGTCTCACTCTAGCCCAGGCTGTCCTGGAATTCACTATGTAGTCTCAGGGTGGCCTCAAACTCACGGCAATCCTCCTACCTCTGCCTCCCAAGTGCTGGGATTAAAGGAGTGCGCCACCACGCCCGGCTCCAGACACCTAATTTTGTACCACAAGCCCTGAGTGGAAACAGCCCACTGTCTCTTTTAGGTCCTATCCCCTTAGTTTTCTTTCCTCCTTCCAGAGGGCTCATCCCCATGAGATTCCTGCGTCCTGGGCTCTGAGGTGTAGACATGGGCATCCTGGGCACAGACTTTCCTGAGGATACTAGTGGGGAGCAAGATATGAAGTCGGACAGGATAGAGGAAGGAGGATGTGTCATGGAGGCAGTGTAGGAGACACAGTGGGCAGAGTTGGGGACCAGTAACATACAGGTTTGGTCTGAGTGAGGAATTTCATGGGAGGAAGGGCAGGTTGTTGTGTGTGTGTGTGTGTGTCTGTCTGTCTGTCTGGATGGGGCGGCCAGGATAGCCAGTGGAAGGTGTTAGTGCTAGGTGTGGTTAGGGCAGGCCCAGAGTAGTTTTGGCTGACAGGAGGATCTATGACCCAGGTGTGGTCTACGACACATTCATGCTGAAGCACCAGTGCATGTGTGGCAACACACATGTGCATCCAGAGCACGCTGGCCGCATCCAGAGCATCTGGTCCCGGCTGCAAGAGACTGGCCTGCTCAGCAAGTGTGAGGTGAGGGAGCCCCTGCCTCTCTCTAGTCCTGACATCGTGGATGCAGAGCCTTTGCCTCCCCTCCTAGTGTAGCCTTTCTCACACCCCAGCCATTCAGTCAGTCCCCAGACTTCCTCGGGTCCATCCATTGTGGTCAGTTGCCCTCATGGTCTTCAGCTGACTTGGGGAGAGTCCTAGAGTAGGGTCCCCTGGAGGCCAGGACATAGTTACTCCAAATCCTCTTGCTCATTTGAAGGCTGGCTCTGTGGCTGATGGGCTTCAGAAGAGCTGAGCCTTCACTGTCACCCTTTCCCCTGTCCTCCTCCCTTGGCAGCGGATCCGGGGTCGCAAAGCCACGTTGGACGAGATCCAGACGGTGCACTCTGAGTACCACACCCTGCTCTATGGGACTAGCCCCCTCAACCGGCAGAAGCTGGACAGCAAGAAGCTGCTTGGTGAGCTCCAGGGCATGGGCTTTGGGGTGTCTCTAGTCCTGGTGCGGTGGAGGTAGACGGAAAACCGCTAGGCCTGGGGAGGTGGTAGTCCTGGTGGGACCAGGCAGAGCTGGCCCAGTTTCTACGTATTTCACCCCCAGAGGGCGCCAGTAGCATAGATGCAGCCTGAACACACTTTAGGATGCCAGTCAATGCAGGCTGGTGGATATGATGGTGGTGGGTGCTTTGCTCTTCTCCCCAGCCTATTAAGTCCCTACTGTCTGCCTCCAGAGGTAGTTTATCCCCCATGACAGACAGCTCCCAGCTGCACAGCCCCTTCCCCTGCAGCCTTGCCAGTTGAGACACCTTCCAGAGTAGCTCTGTCCCTCTCCTCTGCAGGCCCCATCAGCCAGAAGATGTATGCCATGCTGCCTTGCGGGGGCATTGGGGTGAGTCGGGCATGTGCCAGTTGGAATGGGTAGTGGCTTTCCCAGCTCCAGCCCTTCCCTTTCCTGCCCACCATGGCTGGGCACTGGCCTTCAGTCCAGTGTCCATCCCCACTCCTCCCCTCCCACTGCAGGGGCACACTGAAGCCCGCTCTCCCGCCCCCACAGGTGGACAGTGACACCGTGTGGAACGAGATGCACTCCTCCAGTGCTGTGCGCATGGCAGTGGGCTGCTTGGTGGAGCTGGCCTTCAAGGTGGCTGCAGGAGAGCTCAAGGTGAGAGTGCGTTTGGCCTCTGCGCTTTTTGGCTGGATTCTCTGTCCTCAGGAGTGAAGGTGTGGCAGTGGGCTTAGCTTCCCTCAGGCTCACTTCTCTGCAACCTTAACTTTTAGGTGCCAAGGTGGAGGGAAGCTCCTGGGACAGCCACAGAGCGAGGGGCATGTGGGGTTGGCAAATAGGCAGCAATGCCTGGCATTCTCGTGGGTATCTGGAAACCTGAGTTTGGCATGCTTTGGAATGTTGAATATATATGCATTCCTGTGTTCCAATCCTTTCCCGACTGCTTTTCTCCTTCTTGATTCACTTTGCCCCTGGTCACCTGGCTGTCCCTCTTCCTGCACCTCTTCAGAATGGATTTGCCATCATCCGGCCCCCAGGACATCATGCTGAGGAGTCCACAGCCATGTGAGTGTCCCCCGTCCCTGCCCAAGGCCTGTCTTCAGCCTTTCCTGCCCCTCTGCTTGAAGTGAACTTTCCCGTCATTCCCATGCTGACCCCCCCCTCTTCTCCCCCACCCCCTCAGGGGATTCTGCTTCTTCAATTCCGTAGCCATCACAGCTAAACTCCTGCAGCAGAAGTTGAACGTGGGCAAGGTCCTCATCGTGGACTGGGTAGGCAGTGGGGTGTGGAGCCTGGGCAGGGGTGGGCCCACTGGGTCAGAGGTGGTCACCCACCTCCAGGAAGCCTACTGAGCCTCTGGGTAGCACAAGGGCTCACTCCTTCATCTCACACGTTGATGACCGGTTAGCACTATGCCCTCTTGCTGGATCATCAGCGGGGTCCTCTCCTTCCAGTAGGGCTCCCCTCCCCAGAACACAGCAGTGGGTTTTAGCTCTTCCTTACCTTGTTCTCCCCTAGCAGCCTCAAGCATCTAAGGGATGACTTGAGCAGTAGGGACCAGTGTCCACCACTACTTTAAGAAGCCACTTTCCTCCCTGCCCTCACCTTTGGGGGCTGCTGTGTGCTGGGAGTCTGACTAGCGCCTCCTCAAAGCCACCCCATCAGTGAGAAGTAGGCATCCATTTCTCTAAGTCAAGGCCCTGTTGGGTGACTTAGCCAGGATGCTATGGTTCTGCTGCTGTGGGTACTCCCCAGTTACTGCCCTAATGGTGGAGAGAAGGGAATGCATTACGCACTGGGCTTGGCCATCTCTCAGAAGTGAAATCTTCAAAATCCAATTTCAGTTTAAAAATCTAATGTAGCCAGGCATCAAGATACAAGATGTCAATCCCAACTCTCTGGAGGTCAAGGCAGGAAGAGCAAAACATTAAGGCCAACTACAAAGAAACAAAACAAACAAACAAAAAAACCATGTCATTGGATCCTTCTTCAGAATTTAGTTGTCTGTGTGGAATGCCTTCACGGCCTTAGTTCCCCACACTTCATGGAGTGGGTTCTGCAGGGAATTCACCACATTCATCCCTCAGCTCTGTAAGGCCTGGATTAAGTGTCACATCTCAGATGCAAGAACCCAAGTTAGAGAAGTGGAGGGGAGGTTGGATGGAATGGATGCTCTAGACCCAGTGGAGGGCTTATCCCCAGAGCTCACTCTGGGGTGGCTGAGGGACAGGTGACACTTTGACTTTTAAATTTTTTATTATTATTTTATTTATTTTTTGGAGAGAGACATAGAAAGAGACAGAGAGGGAGAGGGAGACAGATAGAGAATGGGTGTGCCAGCAGTCTCTAAGCTGCTGTGAATGAAATCCGGGTGCGTGTGCCCCCTTGTGGGCAAGTGCGGCATTGCACCCTTGCGTCACTTTGCATCTGGCTAAACGTGGGACCTGGAGATTGGAACCCAGTTCTTAGGCTTAGCAGGCAGGCGCCTTAACTGCTAAGCCATCTCTCCAGCCCCACTTTGACTTTTAGATCAGAGCTTGGGCTGGTTATCCAAAGCCCCTTCCCATCTCTCCCGACCAGGACATTCACCATGGCAACGGCACCCAGCAAGCATTCTACAATGACCCCTCTGTGCTCTACATCTCCCTGCATCGTTATGACAATGGGAACTTCTTTCCGGGCTCTGGGGCTCCTGAAGAGGTACAGCTCCTGGGCCTCCATGCAGGCTCTTCAGGGAGGTAGCAGGCTGGGGCCCAGTAGGAAGCCACAGAAGCCCGTGTGTGGTGCTGGTCCCTGGGGCATCTGAGGGCTCCTAGTGGGAGGACTTCACAGGTCTGACTGCCCATTGGGCAGAGCAGAGGTCAGTGAGGTCTTGGAGGTGAGGGTGGGGCAATGTCTGGCATTCCCTGGCAGTAAGAGTAACCCCTTTCCCACCCTGTACTAGGTTGGTGGAGGGCCAGGCATAGGGTACAATGTAAATGTGGCATGGACAGGAGGTGTGGACCCCCCTATTGGCGATGTGGAGTACCTGACAGCCTTCAGGTGGGAACTGAGAAGGGCCAAGGGATGGTTGGGGCATGGGTTGAGGAGGGGCAGCAGGTGTTCACAGCGGGGTGCAGCGTCTGAGGAGAGCAGTGGTCTGAGGAGAGCAGTGTGGCGAGGCTCAGCCTGGCCCCCTGCTGGTGTCAGCTTGGGCCATCCCTTTGCAGGACAGTGGTGATGCCCATTGCCCACGAGTTCTCACCTGACGTGGTCCTAGTCTCTGCTGGGTTTGATGCTGTTGAAGGACATCTGTCTCCACTGGGTGGCTATTCTGTCACCGCCAGATGTGAGCCTGCTGGGGATTTTGAGGGAGGGTATGGAACAGTGAGGCCTGTGCGACAGGGAGCAGACTGATACTGTAGTGGGGAGGAGAACAGGACAAAGTCACAGATTTGGAATCATCTTGCTAGTTCCAGCCCTCTTTCTCAGCAAACCTTACCTTGGGGGCCAGCAGATGGAATTGGGGAAGCAGATAATGTGTCTTCTGCCAGAGCCACAGGGACAGGACTCACTGGCCCCTCACCTTCCAGAGATGCTCCTCCTATGACAGCTGATGATTAGAGTTCCTCCCTGTCTTCCGTTTTGTCTTCATAGCATTTAGTCCCTGACATTTTTATACTATGGATATATTTGTGCTTAAGTATGCAATCTTATTCTGTGCTGTTTGTCCCACTTGTTTCTTTTTCTTTCTCTTGAATTGATACAATTTACCATTTCGCCCCTGTGCAAAGGTTTTGGCCACTTGACCAGGCAGCTGATGACACTGGCAGGGGGCCGGGTGGTGCTGGCCCTGGAAGGAGGCCATGACTTGACCGCCATCTGTGATGCCTCTGAGGCCTGTGTCTCAGCTCTACTCAGCGTGGAGGTGAGGCCGGGGGGAGAGAGGTGAGACAGCAAGCGGGGGCTGTGGGTCAGCAGGGATGGCCACTTCCACGAGTCAAGCAGCACCAAGGGCCCCTTGGGAAGGTTTGCCTGATTCCTGAGTGTAGTTGGCCAGGGAGGGCTTCCCAAGTAGGTGTTTCTCCTGAAAGGCGCTGCTTGTGTGGTTGAGCAGAGGTAGAGAGCCAGGCATCATGCCCCTTGTCCTGTCCTGTCCTAAGCCCCCTCTTCTTTCTCTTGCCAGCTACAGCCCTTGGATGAGGCAGTCCTACAGCAAAAGCCCAACGTCAATGCAGTGGCAACACTAGAGAAAGTCATCGAGATCCAGGGTGTGTGGGAACCGGCGGAGGGGCTCAGACCTCAGCCTGCTAAGGGGGTGGGGCTTGTGGGGGCATCAGGTCTTGGTGGGGTATACTTGTGGTTGACCACCTTCCCTGATCCCCCGCCTGTCCCTCTTCTACAGGCAAACACTGGAGCTGTGTGCAGAGGTTTGCCACTAGTCTGGGCCGCTCCCTGCGGGAGGCCCAGGCAGGTGAGACTGAGGAGGCCGAGACTGTGAGTGCCATGGCCTTGTTGTCTGTGGGGGCTGAGCAGGCCCAGGCTGCTTCTGCCCTAGAGCACACCCCCAGGTAAGCCCATCTCCCTCCTGCCTGCCCTGGTTGAAGGTGATGTTCCCTACTTAGTATCCTCCCTGTGCTTGTCCCCACAGACCGGCAGAGGAGCCCATGGAGCAGGAGCCTGCCCTGTGACACCCTGGCCCCCATCCCTCTGGGCTTCATCATTGTGATTTTGTTTATTTTTTCTATTAAAAACAAAAAGTCACACATTCAACAACGTGTACCGTGTGGGTCTCTCAGCCTTGCCCCCCCCGCTCCTCTAAGTTGCCTCAGGCCCCCTGCCATATGGCCCTAGAAGTCCACTCCTTCTGAAGGGGGTCAGGATGCCCTGTCTACCCCTCCCTCATATTGTATCCCATACACCCGTCCCTATATTCTGTCCTTTTCTACCGTGGATGGTGCCCCAGATAGTACCCTTTAATTCTGGGGCACCTGAGTGAGGCAGGAACAGTAGGTTGGTGCCTTGGCTTCAGCTGACTTGCAGGGAATGCCTTAATTTCACCCCCACCCCTTTCCAGCCTCAAGAGGACCCTCTACTATCTAAGATAGAGTGGAGGAGAGGTGGGTTCCCACACTGCACTTTCCCTGCCTTCTCTATTCTCCCCTGCTTTCTGCAGATCCCTCTCGCTGGCTGCAGCACCTACAACAGGCCTCTGTCCAGGATGTGGGTCTTATCTTGCCTCACACTCCCAGGAGCCCAGGTGAAAGGGGGGTGGGAACAGTGCTGGGCTCCTGGGTTCTGAGGGGCCGGGAGGAGCTGAAGAAGGTGGGATTTCCACCTTATTCTGTTGACATGCAGGGGAGCTCCAAGCTGGTGAGTGAACTCTTGATGTTCAGGACCGGATTTCCCCCAGCCACGAGCATGCTGCAAGCAGAAGGACCAGAGCTCACCTCCCTTCTGCGGCCTTTTGCTTTGAAGCTTTGGGGGCAGTGAGATAAATGGTTCTAGAACAGGCAGGGCTCAGACCAGAGCTTCTCTTTCTCCTGAGCTCCCTTTGCTGGTCACTAGCCCAAGAGATCACCCAAGACCAGGAGGGCCTGGGGGTCCTTGGCTGGGACCCATAGGCTTCTAGGAAATGTGGTTTAGTCTGTAGGAAACCAAAGATGGGAAGTGGCTCCTAGGGGGCCAACTCTTCCTCCCCAATACCACACACTTCCTCTCCTCCCATCCCCAGGGCCCACTAATCTGTTTACATATTTATTATTCTGCTGGGGGCCTGAGCAGGGTTGAGGGAACTAGGGGAGGGGGCAGGAGTCCCACCACCATTGGTTCATTGTATAATTAATTGTGTGTTGTGTTCTAGATCCTCCTTGGGATGGGAACGGGGCTAGGAGCATTGTACCAGGCCTCTGTGCTGAACGTTAGCTCTGAGCTCCTTACCCTCCCTCCCTTTCCCTGTGGCTCTGGTTCTCATGTAAATCCACTCCTGCTTTGTCTCCATAGACATGGATTTCAGTTAAGTATTTTGTAACCTGTTACACTGCGTGTCCTTGTGTAAATAAACTTGTTTGTGTCAGTGCTTTCTGGGGCTATGTCTATGTTCTCTGGCTTCCTAAATGGAGTAGAGGTTCTCATCTTCCTTCCTAACAAAAACAAAACAAACAAACAAACAAACAAACAAAAAACCTCTGCCTTTTCTTCAGCCTAGGACTGGAAGCCAATTTCAGAAACCAGAAGCCTAGGTGGGAGATCTCTGTCCTGTTGGGGAAAGCAGAGGTTCTACTGAATGTAATCACGTTTCAAGAGATTTTTCCTGTGGCCTTGGAGGTGATGGAGGGTGGGGCAAGGTTTCAGAGGTCTTAGCTGAGTTTGCAGTCCATCCCCATTTTCCTGATGGGGCATAGGGTCTTTTGGCACATGTGCAGGCCAGGTCAGTGGAGATGTGTGCATTGGCCAAAAAAAAAAAGAATCCAGAACTCTCAAGAGCTTTATTGGAGCCCTCCTGAGCCACTTGCCCCCTGCCCATGTAACAGGAACCCTTGGATCTTGCTGCCATTTTCCTCTTTGGGACCTGGGGAAAATGCAGGAAGCTTACTCTCCCTGGGAGCAGGTCCTTCTTTAAAGGGGGTTAAAACCAGGAGGTAGGAGAGAAATTAAATTGTGTGAACAGGGCCTACTGGGAGGGGCAAGGGCTGCCTCCAGAAGTGTGGTGGTCATGGAGTGTTGCCTTTGAGGGAGGGAAAGTAACAGAAGGCAGAGAGCTCAGGAAGAGTGGATGGGTGGTACTTCCTGGTCACTGAATGTATGCACCACCCAGGGCACAAGGGCCAGGACCAGGCATGGCCAGAGGGTATACTTGAGGAAGTTGAAGATGTAGAAGAGGCTGATTTGAGGGGGGTGGCCCACCCAATCCAGGGAACCCAGCAGTCCCATGGCGAGCACAAAGCAGACTATCTTCTGACCATTTCCCAGGTGTGCCCGTCGGATCTGGGCATAGCACGGAGAGTGCAAGGCAATGCCCATACCTAGGGCAGCTCCTGAGTCACGGCTCAATGAGGCAAAGGGCCGGCTATCCAAGTGTACCCACTCTGGCCGCTCACACCACTTGGAGGCCAGGTTGATGGACCTATGGAAAAGGAAACACCTTGCCAGGACAGACTGAAACCCACAGGACAGCTGGCTCTTAGCCTTTTGCCCTTGGGGGTCCAGTCCCTTGGGCTATGACCCCAGCAGTATCTGTTTAGGAACAAATAATGTACGCTCTTTTAACCACAACGAACCAGAGATCCACCAACTACATAAATGTAGCACAGGATAGGCCCCAGCTGTCCAGGCACCAAACAGGACTTACCAGGAAAGATCTAAGCCCAGCGTAAATAGAGTCCAATAGATGAGGCTGGCACCCAGCATTAGGACCAAGGCAGTCAACCCATAGAAGCTGAACTCCCGCTCCATGGGCACCCGAGGGGTCATCAGCCAGCCCAAGACTGCACCTAGGGGAGTGAAACAAGAGCAGCTTCAAGAAGTTTGGGAAAATGACCCACCACCCTTTAGTACACCTTTAGTACACCTTTAGTACAGCTTGGCAGAAAATAAACCAAGATCAAAGGAGGGCCTTGAGGGTTAGTTCTACTGAAACTGGGAAGTTCCGAGACTGGTTCTCCCACTGTCAAAGGCACCCTTTTGGCCCACCATGTTGCCCCAGTTGCTCACCAGTTATTAGGCCGCCCAACACCTGGTGAGGGAAATGTGCTAAGAGGAAGACCCGGGATAAGCCGACTGCCAATAGGAAGGTGCAGTAAGCCAGGCCAGGAATCACCCTTACCCAGCGGCTAGAAAAAAGAGACAAATGGCTCAAGGGATGTTCCACACAGCTTTGCTTCCTTAAATCCCAAGTACTTCAGAGTTTGAGCAGACATCCTAAGGCACCCAGAATTCCAGCTCCCAGACTGTCATGCTGCGGGCTCTAGAACACCATCAATCTTGCTTCTATTGGTGGACAGTGCCAAGGGCATTACCTGCGGGTCCGAGTGGCCAGCTGGGAAGAGAGGGTTGTCATAACGGGCCATAGGGCTGCTCCTGTGATCATGCAGTGACCAGAAGGGCTACCTGCCAGGGGATTCGTAAGTTCATGGTGAGAGAGATTGGAAGTACAACCCATGTATCTCTGGTGACCCCTCCACACAGACACAGCTGCCTTTCCCTGGCTGAATAGACAGCCTTTCCCAGCCCTGGGCAACCATTCCCTCTGGCCTTGGGCCTTTTCTACTTATTCTAAAGGCCATTGCTTCTGCAAACAAGGGGCACATGGTCTGGGTGCTGTCCTCCTGCAACTCAACCTGGTCTTCTGGCTTCCTTTGTTTTCTGGACCAATAACTGAGAAGCTGGGCCTCTGTTTGGGTCACCCTAGCTGACAAGTGCTCTGAAATGTTCATCTGACCCTAACCAAATTGGGAATGAGAAGAGGTTGGAGCTTTTCCCACCTGGACCAGTTTCACAAGAAGAAGGGAACTGGTGAACCTTAGCTGGAGCCTGGCTGTAGTACCCAGACTCATGCACCCACCAGAAGGGTCTGTCTCCAAACAGAAACCTGAAAGAGAGCAGATGTAAGACCATTATGACACACATGCACTGCTGGAGGGGATGGAGAAAGCAGAATGACAGTAGAAGGAATCCTGAGAGGACTCTAGAGGACCTGAGGGGTACTTCAGAAAGGGAATCTGATTCTGGCCCTTACTTTGCCATTATTTTCTACTTTGGAACATGAAAAAGCTACTATTTTTTTTTTTTTAAAGTGATAGGGAGCTGGAAAGATGGTTCAGTGGTTAAAGGCATTTGCTTGCAAAGTCTGACAGCCTGGATTCGATCCCCCAGTACCCATGTAAAGCCAGTTGCACAAAGTGGCAAGAGGCCCTGCTTTTAATTCCAGCACTCAAAGAGGTAGAGGTAGGAAGATCGCTGTGACTTCGAGATCGCTGGGACTTCAGAGTGAGACCCTACCTCAGACAAACAAAACAAAACAAAAAAATAGGAGACTAGGACTTTTGTCACTTGGAAGTATATTGAGCATTAGGAACTCCATTAAGGGAGTGTCTGATCTCTGGTAAGGAGGCTCAGAGACTCCAAGGCAGGAGAGAGCACAGAGCAGAGTTATTAGGTAAGAAGGAAATGACTACACAACTGCTTTTGGGTTTACAGTAAGGATGAGACCCCTGTATAGAACAGTAAAAGGGAAGAGCACTCTTAGTTCGTTTTTCAGCAAGCCATTCCAGTCCAACTCAGTGTCTCTATTTCCCTTTCTTCTCCCAGGTTGGGGGCTCTGACAACAGAGGCTGAGGTGGAGGGAGGTAAAGCTACACATCTAAGGACTCCCTTCCATATCCAAAAGACAGGGAAAAAAAAAACAAAACCAAAAACCAGGGCTTCTACCCACTACTTATGTAGGGTTCCTGGCCTCTTAAGTTTCAGTGTGAAAATGACTGAAGGGGGAGGAAGAGAAAATGTACTTTGCATGGCAGAGCTTTCTTTCGTGATTTTCAAACTTCACTGGGCACATGAATTATCCAATAACTGGGGAACTTTTTATTTATTTTATTATTATTTTTAAATTATTTTTATTTATTTATTTATTTATTAGAGACAGAGAGTGAGAGAGAGAGAAAGAATGGGCATGTTCAGGGCCTCTAGCCACTGCAAAGAACTCCAGATGCATGCACTACCCTGCGCATCTGACATGGGACCTGGAGAATCCTGGATCCTTAGGCTGCACAGGCAAGTGCCTTAACTGCTAAGCCATCTCACCAGCCCATTTGTTTTATTATTAATACATATTTATTTATTTATATTTCAAAGTAGTGTCTCATTCTAACCCACTCTGACCTGGAATTCACTTTGTAGTCTCAGGATGGCCTCAAACTCATGGAGATCCTCCTACCTCTGCCTCCCTAGTGCTGGGATTAAAGGCGTGCACCACCAAGCCGACGGGGGGTGGGGGGGACCTTTTTATTATTATTTTTTTTTTAGTTTTTTTTTTTAATTTTTTATTTGAGAGTGACAGAGAGAAAGAGACAGAGAGAGAGAGAGAATGAGTGCACCAGGCCCTCTAGCCACTGCAAAGGAAATACAGATGTATGCGCCACCTTGTGCATCTGGTTTACGTGGGTCCTGGGGAATCAAGCCTCGAACCCGGGTCCTTAGGCTTCACAGGCAAGCGCTTAACCTCTTAACCACTAAGCTATTTCTCCAGCCCCCCCGGGGCTTTTTTAAATGCAGACGCTGAGCCCAGAGTTCTGGCCTAGAGCCTGAATTTCCAGCACGCTTTCAAGCATTTGCCTTTTGAGCATGGATCAAGAACCACACCTTAATTTTCAAGGCAGATAGTGTTATGCTTAGCACCAAGCTTGCATCTTAACAATTATGCCAAGCAAACAAGTAATGAATGAAGAGCTGAGCTGAGAAGTGGTGGCGCACATCTTTAATGTAGGAGGATCCTCATGAGTTCGAGGCCACCCTGAGACTACAGAGTGAATTCCAGGTCAGCGTGAGCTAGAGCGAGACCCAACCTCGAAAAAACAAAACAGACAAAAAAACAGGTGAGTTGAGAAATAGGGCTTTCTGCCACTTAAATCATCCTTGTTAAAATGCTGCCAAGTCTCCCACGAGGAAATCTGGACTTTCTAAATCAATAGGTCTGAGGTGGAAATGGGTGTATTTGCAGGTGAGACAGACGCCCCTTAGGCGATTTCTCTGATCTGGTCAGTCTGAGGATGTGTTTAGTCTGAGGTCTGAATTTAAGATGCAAAGATACTCAAGGGGAAAATCAGGGGCTTCAGGATAGGGGTGGGATCGACGTTGGACCGCTACTGAGGGAGACCAGGGCCCTCGGGGGTGGGGGAACAGGATGCCCAAAGGCTTCGCTGTCTCACCACTTGAAGACGAGGTTGAGCCACTCAGTGATGCAGCTGATCCAGAGTACGGCGATGCCCACACGGCGAGAGATATAGTAGGCCGCGGGAAAGTAGAACACAAAGAGGCTCCTGGGATCGCCCAGAAAGGTGACCCAGAGCCACACGTTCTCTAGCCAGGGCAGCCGGTTCTGCAGCGCCTCGGCCATCGCGATGCCTGCGCCCAGGGTGGACTCCATGGCGGTCTAGGGATAGAACGAGCCGACCAAGCTTTGCCTTAGAGAGGAAGCTGAGGAGCCGCGGCTACCCGATGCTTTCCTAAACCCATCCTCCGTTAGTCTCAGACCCTGCCCTTCCCGTCGGGGAGGGGGGGGTCGAATCGAGGCTCCACCCACCGCCCTACCCCGAAGTCCCGGCAAGGGCGGGACCGGCCGGCGGTGGGTTCTGTTTCCTCCGGCGCTCTGCTCTGGCCTTCCTTTCTACTGGGCAGCGAAGGGGACAAACCTTTTCGAAGGCGTTTCCTTAGGGCCCCACGTGGCTGCTGTTGCCTGCACGTGGGCTGCCGGCGTAACGGAGAAACCCGCTGCTGTTCCGGGTCAGGGGGCCAGCTGTTCATCCAGGGTTCTTGTCCTGCTACCGCGTAGGCAAAGGTGTAATCACCAGGGCCAGGGAACCTTCTAGACGCGACTTCTCCAGCATTGCTACTTACCTTCCCCCCTCCCCAAATCTAGATCTTTGGAGGAAAAGCTATGGCCATCCTTGCAGGGAGTTGAAGCGGAAACCTGTATTTGCACACACCCCTGATCTGTCCACGCTTACCCGCCCCCCTCGCTGGATCCTTTATTGATCAGGAGGCTGGTAGACAAGCCTCTTAATTGTGAGAGGTCTTTGCTAAAAAAAAAAAAAAAAAAAAAAATCTCACATGTGAATATGCTACATGTGAGAATTTGCTCATTTTGCTTTGCCTTTATATTTTTTATTTTTTTAAATAAAGTTTTATTTTTATATGACAGAGAGAATGAGGTAGAGAGAGAGAAAGAGAAAGAGAGAATGGGTGCGCCAGGGCCTCTAGCCACTGCAAACGAACTCCAGACACATGTGCCACCTGGTGCATCCAGCTTACGTGGGTCCTGGGGAATTGAACCTGAGTCCTTTGGCTTTGCAGGCAGGTGCCTTAATTGCTAAGCCATCCCTTCCACCCCAATAAAATTTTTTTTTTTTTTAAGAGACAGAATGGGCACACCAGGCCCTCCAAACAAACTCCAGAGGCATGGGCTACCATGTGCATCTGGCTTATGTGGTTTCTGGGGTGGGATGGGGGTGTCAAACCTGGGTCCTTAGGCTTTGCAGGCAAGCACCTTAACCGCTAAAGCCCTCTCTCCAGCCTGCCTTTACATTTTTACCAGACCCCGTCACTCAAAACCGTGGTGGGCAGATAAACGGGGAGATAGTAGTATTTGTATGAGAAGAGCAGGAGGAGGAACATAAATTTTGAAATAATTTGGAGGCACACAGAAAAGTAGAAGTCTCAGATGTTTGAGATGTTTGCTTAGAGGTAGAGGTCAGTGGGAGATGTTGAAGAGGATCCTCAGTTCACACCTCAAACAACTTTGTTCTTGAGTTTTACCTTTTATTGGTTTTTCAAGGTAGGGTCTCACTCTAGCCCAGGCTGACCTGGAATTAACTATGTAGTCTCAGGGTGGCCTCCAACTCATGGCGATCCTCCTACCCCTGCCTTGCTAGTGCTGGGATTAAAGACGTGTCCCACCACACCCAGCTACTTTGGGTTTTTGAGGTAGGGTCTCTCTTGCCCAGGCTGACCTGGAATTCACTATGTAGTTTCAGGGTGTCCTTGAACTCACTGAGATCCTCCTACCTCTGCCTCCCAAGTGCTGGGATTAAAAGCATGTGCCACTTTATCCTGCTCCAAGCTCACCTTTTCATTAATTGCTGATTAGCTTGGCATAATTGATGAGAAGTATGCTTGGTGCTAAGCATCACATTATCTGCATATGCTTCCATGCCCTGCTTGTTATTGAGTTTCCTGATGGGAAAACTTGAGTTCTTCAAAAAGATTAATTGAAGCTGGGCATGGTAGCTCACGCCTTTGATCCCAGCACTTGTGAGAGAGAGGAAGGAGGACCGCCATGAGTTCGAGACCACCCTGAGGCCACGCCTGGCTAAATATATATTTTTAAAGAAGCTGTTGGAGCCGGGCGTGGTGGCTCACGCCTTTAATCCCAGCTCTCGGGAGGCAGAGGTAGGAGGATCGCAGAGAGTTCGAGGCCACCCTGAGACTACATAGTTAATTCCAAGTCAGCCTGGACCAGAGTGAGGCCCTACCTTGAAAAACCAAAAAAAAAAAAAAAAAAAAAAAAAAACCAAAAATAAAAAATAAAAACCAGCTGGGTGTGGTGGTGCATGCCTTTAATCCCAGCACTGGGGAGGCAGAGGTAGGAGGATCGCTGTAAGTCCAAGACCACCCTGAAATTCCATAGTGAATTCTAGGTCAGCCTGGGCTAGAGTGACACCCTACCTCGAAAAACCAAATAAATAAATACATAAATAATAAAATATTTTTATTTATTGTTAGTTTGTAAGGAGAAAGAGAGGGAGAGGGTGAGAAAATGGGTATATCAGTGCCTTTTACCATTGTAAATGAACTCCAGGTGCAGGGGAATTGAACCCAGGCCATTAGGCTTTGCAATCAAGCACCTTTAAGCCTGAGCCATATTCCTAGCCCCCAGCTCTTCTTTTTCTTCTTCTTTTTTCAGGTAGGGTCTTGCTCTAGCCCAGGCTGACCTGGAATTCACTATATAGTCTCAGGGTGGCCTCAAACTCATGGCAATCCTCCTACCTCTGCCTCCTGAGTGCTGGGATTAAAGGCATGTGCCACCATGCCCGGCTCCAGCCCCTCTTTTTTAAACTTTTAATTTTATAAATAGTTTATTTATTTATTTGAGAGGGAGAGAAGAAGAATGGGCATACCAAGGCCTTCAGCTACTACAAACAAACCCAGACACATGCACCAATTTATGCATCTGGCTTTATGTGGGTTCTGGGGAAACTGAACCTGCGTCCTTTGGCTTTGCAGGCAAGTGCCTTAACTACTAAGGCATATCTCCAGCCCTTGTTTTTTTTTTTTCTGTCCTGTGGTAGGGTTTCACTCTTGCCCAGGTTTACCTGGAATTCACTATGTAGTTTCAGGGTGGCCTCGAACTCATGGCAATCCTACCTTTGCCTTCAGAGTGCTGGGATTAGAGAGGCATGTACCACCACACCAAGTTCAAGTAACTCTTATTTAACTTAATAATGGCTGAAAGTGACAGAGTAGAGATGTTAGTGATTCAGATGTGCCAGAGGAGCCACTAAGAGAAAAGGTGATAAAGCAGTAAGACATTTTGAAACAAAGCAACCCTATCCATATCATTTTCATATGTATTGTTAACATTGTTCTACTTTAAAAAATATTTATTTATTTATTTGGTTTTTCGAGGTAGGGTCTAACTTTAGCTCAGGTTGATCTGGAATTCACTATGTAGTCTCAGGGTGGCCTTGATTTCACAGCAATCCTCCTACCTTCACCTCCTTAGTGCTGGGATTAAAGGTGTGCACCACCACGCCCAGCTCTAAAAATACTTATTTTAGAGAGCAAGAATGGATACACCAGGGTCCCTAGCCACTGCAGACTCCAGACACATGTACCACTTTGTGCATCTGGCTTACGTTGGTCCTGGAGAATTGAACTGTGGTCCTTTAGCTTTGCAGGCAAATGCCTTAACTGCTAAGCCATCTCTCCAGACCTTGTTCTACTTTTTTTTTTTTTTTCCGAGGTAGGGTCTCACTTTAGCCCAGGCTGACCTGGGTGGTCTTGAACTCACGGTCATCCTCCTACCTCTGCCTCCTGAGTGCTAGGATTAAAGGAGTGAGCCACCACGTCTAGCTCTTGTTCTACTTTTATGAATCGTTCTAATTTATAATTTTTTTTTTTTTTTTTTTTTTTTTTTTTTTTTTTCGAGGTAGGGTTTTACTCTGGTCCAGGCTGATGACCTGGAATTAACTATGCAGTCTCAGGGTGGCCTTGAACTCACATCGATCCTCCTACCTCTGCCTCCCGAGTGCTGGGATTAAAGGCGTGCGCCACCACGTCCGGTTTAAAGTTAATTTTTTTTTGGTTTTATAAATTAAACTTTATCATAGGTATGTATTCATAGAAAAAAACAGTCTATATAGTAGGATTAGTATTATTCAGAGTTTTTTTTTTTTTTTTTGGTTTTTTTTTCGAGGTAGGGCATCCACTAGTGGAAAAGGGGAGCACTGTAATTACAATGTCTTCTAAAAGTCAAGTCAGGCCTGGGGTCATAGCTTAGTGGTGCCAAGACTCTGGGTTCAATCTCCCTCATAAACATGGAGTACAAATTGGGCATGGTAGTACACACCATTAATCCCAGCACTCCCAAGGCTGAGGTCGGAGAATCACTTTGAGTTCCAGTTTGAGGCCAACCTGGGACTACAGAGTAGAGTTCCAAGTCAGCCTGAGATAGAGTGAGACCCCACCTTGAATAAATAAAACAAAATGTGGAGTTATGCTGGTTGTTGGGAACAAGACAAGAATGAGAAGCATGAAAATCCTCTGGAAAAAAAAATGGTGTAAATATGTGGGAGCAGGATTTTGATTACTTTTACACTGATTGCATCAATCACCAGGAAGTTTTTTTCTTGTTACAAGGCAAGGGAACCCGTTTGAACTTTGTTCAGGCTCAGTAGTGCCAAGGCTGGCTCTTTGCCTCTCTCTAGACTAAAGAAAGGTCAACCTGTTTTTCCTACAGGAGGTTCCCATATTTCTTTCTTTCTTTCTTTTTTGGCTTTTTGAGGTAGGGTCTCGCTCTCTAGTCCAGGTGGTCCTAGAATTTACTATGTAGTCCCAGGGTGGCCTTGAACTCTCTGCCTCATGAGTGGTGGGATTAAAGGCATAAGCTACCATGCCTGGCTAGGGTCCTGTATTTCTATTTTGTGAAACAGGTCAGGAATGGAAGTTGGTGGGGATAGGTTTAAAAGTACATCTGGGAGCCGGGCGTGGTGGCTCACGTCCCACTGGCAGAGGTAGGGGATTGCCGTGAGTTCATAGACCTTGAATTCCAGGTCAGCCTGAACTAGAGTGAGACCTCGAAAAACCAAAAAAAAAAAAAAAAAAAGTGCATCTGGGAGCTGGTGGCACTCCTTTAATCCCAGTACTCGGGAAGCAGAGGTAGGAGGATCACTGTGAGTTCAAGGCTACCCTGAGACTACAAAGTGAATTCCGGTCAACCTGAGCTACAGTGAGACCCTACCTCGGAAAAAAAAAAGTACATCTGGGGCCTGGAGAGATGGCTCAGTAGATAAGGCCCTTACCTAAAAGTACATCTGCACAGTACCTTTCTTACAAAACAATCATTTCTATAGCAGATGGACATTAATGGAAGGCCCAAACCCCTCCTCAAAGACCCCTTTGTCACTATTACTGCTCTTTGTTCCTATTTTTCCCATTTATTTTAAATAATTAATTAATTAATTTGCAAGCAGAGATACAGAAAGAAAGCAAGGAAGAGAGTGAATGTGAGTTTATGGGCACAGTCGGGCCTCTACCCATTGCAAACAAACTCCAGATGCATGTCCCCTTTTGTGCACCTGGCTTTACCTGAGCAATGGGGAATTGAACCTGTGTTGTTAGGCTTAGCAGGCATGCACCTTAACCACTGAGTCATCTCTTCAGCGCTATTTAAAATAATTAATTAATTAATTTTTTGGTTTTCAATGTAGGGTTTTGCTGTAGCCCAGGCTGACCTGGAACTCACTCTGTAGTTTCAGGGTGGCCTTGAACTTAAAGTGATCCTCCTACCTCTGCCTCCCGAGGGCTGGGATTAAAGGCGTGCTTCAGCACATCTGGCTGTTTTTGTTTTTCCAGGTAGGGTCTCATTCTAGCCCAGGCTGACCTGGAATTCACTCTGTAGTTTCAGGGTGGCCTTGAACTCAAAGTGATCCTCCTACCTCTGCCTCCCGAGGGCTGGGATTAAAGGCGTGCACTGCCACCACACCCGGCAACCCTTGGCAAATTTAATCTAAAAATTTTCTTCACCTGTAAAATGAGGGTATTAATTCCTAGCTCCCCACTTGAAGCTGTTGGATGCTCAGTGAGTGATATCTAGATCCCAAGGAAAACACATGACCAGGCGTGCTAATTTTTAATGTGGCAAATGACCATTGTAGGCTTCAGATTCTAGTTTATCTAATTCTGTTTTCTTCTTCTTTTTTTTTTTTTCAAGGTAGTGTCTCGCTGTAGCCCATGCTGACCTGGAATTCACTATGTAGTCTCAGGGTGGCCTCGAACTCACGGTGATCCGCCTACCTCTGCCTCTCCAGTGCTGGGATTAAAGGCGTGCACTACCACTACGACCGGCTTTTCTTTTTTTCTTTTCCTTCTATCCTTAACTTCTAAATGTGCCCTATACGCGCTTCACAAAGCGGAAGCGGCTGCACAAACACTTCACTGTACTCAGATTCCCCTTTTTATTTCCTCTTGCCTCTTCCACCTTAGGCTCCCGCCCCACCCATCTCCAGGCTCAGGCCACGCCCCTCAGCGCGTGACGTCAACACGCCCCGTGCGTCGCAGCGCGGCGCTTACTGGGGGCCCGGCTTTCGCCCGCTGCTGCCGCCGCCGCCGCCGCCGCCGGCCGCGGCTGCTCTCCCAAGATGGCGGCTCCTCCGGGCGAGTACTTCAGCGTCGGGAGCCAGGTGTCGTGCCGGACGTGCCAGGAGCAGCGGCTACAGGGCGAGGTGGTAGCTTTCGACTACCAGTCCAAAATGCTGGCTTTAAGTATCCTTCCGTGCGTGAAGCCCGAGGTCAGGCCGGCGTGTAGGTGCGGTGGTGTGTGGGGGGCGGGGGACGGCGGCAGCGGCGGCGGCTAAGGCCCTCACCCGGCCTAGGGGCGACCGGCTACCGCGGCGCCCGGGGCGCATGCGCGCGCTGAGCTCCCCTCCCCCCCTCCCGCTGGCCCTTCGGTCCACTTCGGGGACCCTGTCTCCCAACCCCTTACGGGAGCTGGACCCCAACCGAGGGTTGGTGGGTGGAGGCGGGGCTGGGGGTCTGGACACGCGAGTGGCTTTTCGAGTGGAACGCTGCGAGAAGGGGGGACGCAGTGATTAGAGCGGGGGTGGTGGGAGCGGGGGGAGCTGGTAGATTGGATCCCGGATGGAGTGGGGAGTGGTGAAATCCTCTGGGGAGGGGGTGTGGAGGGAGGGTATGGAAACTGTTGGTAGGGGAAGGGTACGAAATTTGGGAGGAGGTTGTCTCTGCTCATGGGATTTCTGGTCCAAGAAAGGGAGGGTGGGATGGTGACCAAACGGGCCTTGCCTGTTTGGGGGTGTGTGTGTGTGTAGGGGGAGAGTAACTAACTGGTGGACTCGAGTTTGTATCCGAACCTATGATTGTTTTGCTGGTGCCCATGTATGCATGCTGTCCGTGTGTGTGTGTGCGCGCTGATTTTGAGGTTTCTCATTTTGTATATTGCTCTTCGGTGGGAGGGGGTTGGGATTGGAAGCCTGGTTTTTCATCTGACTAGTGTATGAATGTGTGAGTTACAAGTGACAGTAAGTTGTCATTTTCTCTTGTTAAGTTCAGCACACAAGAGTCCTCCCTTTTCTATAATCGTATCTTTTTGAAAGTACCAGTGTAAAACTGCATGGCCACCTCTTGGCCTGCTCCTTTGGAGTGGAAATGATTTCTGAATTACTCCAGCAAACTCACTGTTGGAAACAAAACTCTTCTTGGTTAGAATAAATGTGCCATAGAGCCACAGGTGGGTTTACTTGCATCATTTATTTATTTTGAGGCAAAGTAATCTTTTGTAATGTCTGTCAAAATGAAGATTCCTGCTGAGTTCGTGGCCTTTGAGTAGCAAGCATTTTAATTTATTTAAACAGGAATTGTAGGTTTCTAGCCCAGGAAGATGTCTTTTTCTTGTTTTGGTTTTCAAGGTAGGGTCTCACTCTAGCTCAGGCTAACCTGGAATTCACTATGTAGTCTCAGGGTGGCTTCGATCTCATGGCAATCTCCTACCTCTGCCTCCCAAGTGCTGGGATAAAAGGCGTGCGCTACCACACCCAGCACATGTCTTTTCAATCTATAGCAAGAACAATTGCTTTTTCTTCTATTATTTTAACAATAAGAAGTCATTCCTGGTCTAGAACCTCTCTAGTGGTTTAGTTGGAAGGATTTTAGAAAGAGGACTTAGTCAACTTTTAATTGGTACACAGTGGGATCTTAGTAAATGGTTGAAGAATGAATGGATGGATGGATGAACTAGATAGGTCACCTTGGGGAGTTTCCTTCCCTGTGTTGTGGTTCTGTTTTGGGTTGTGTAAATTTGGTTGAAAAGCTTGATATCTTTTGGTTATGGGTTTGGCCAGAAGGGAAGTGACAGGCAGAGGGTTCCTGAACAGAGCTATGAATCTTAGACTGACTTCTGCTTGTGGTGTGTATGCCTTTCACACAGCCTTGCCTGTATGGTCTTCTAGTCCCCTTTTGGGATGTGCCATTGCTTGCCCTATTTTCCTTAACTCTATTTTTTCACCAGAATGTCCCTCTTCCAGTGGAAAGCCCAACCATGCAGACATCTTGCTCATAAACTTACAGTATGTTTCAGAAGTGGAAATAATTAATGACCGAACAGAAACCCCTCCTCCCCTAGCTTCACTCAATATTAGTAAGGTAAGGACTCAAGGGCCTGCAGGACTGGCTGTCCAAAATGTTGAGAGATGGGTCTCATTGATTCTTGGTAAGAAGTATATTGGTAATGTTTTTATTGACTTAGATTGCTCCTTCAGGGTGTTTTTATTTTTCAAGGTAGGGTCTCACTTTAGACCAGACTGACCTGGAATTCACTGTGTAGTCCCAGACTGGCCTCAGACCTCCCTAGTGCTGGGATCAAAGTCGTGTGCCACTAACACGTCTGGCTTACTTTTTTTTTTTTTTTTTTTCTTCAGGTAGGGTCTCACTCTAACCCAGGCTGACCTGGAACTCACCATATAGTCTCAGGGTGGCCTTGAACTCATGGCAATCCTCCTACCTACCTCTGCCTCCCAAGTGCTGGTATTAAAGGTGTGAGCCACCATGCCTGGCTTTTTTTTTTTTTTTTTTTTTTTTTTTTACAGAGTCTCATATAGCTAAGGCTGGCCTAGAACTTGCTGTGTAGCTGATAATGACCTTAAACTGAATCCTCCAGCCACCATCTCCCAAGTGTTGGGATACAGGTGCTGCCACTATGCTTTTATATTTATTAGAGAGAGATAGAGAGAGAGAGAGAGAATGGGTACACCATGGTCTCTAGCTACTGCAAACAAATTCCAGATGCATGTGCCAGCCACCTTGTGCATCTGGCTTATGTGGGTTCTGGGGAATTGAATTTGGTCCTTTGGCTTTGCAGGCAAGTACCCTAACTGCAAAGCATCTCTCCAGCAGTGCCACTAGGCTTTGCTTGATACCTTTTTTTTTTTCCCCAAGGTAGAGTCTCACTCTAGCTCAGGCTGACCTGGAATTCACCATGTAGTGTCAGGGTGGCTTCAAACTCACTGCTGTCCTCCTACCTCTGCCCCTCAAGTAATAGGATCAAAGGCGTGCACCACTGCGCCCAGTCCTTTTTAGTTTTTAATTCAATTTTTATTTATTCATTTGAGAGAGGGGCAGGTAAAAGTGAGTGAGAGAGAGAGGGAGAGAATGAACGTGCTAGGGCATCCAACCACTGCAAAAGAACTCCAGTTGCATGTGCCACCTTGCGCATCTGACTTTATGTGGGTACTAGGGAATTAAACCTGGGTCCTTTGGCTTTGCCAGCAAGAACCTTAAATGCTAAGCTCTTTCTCCAGCCCTGTATATACACACTTTTTTTTTTTTTTTTAGTTTTTCCAGTTAGGGTCTTGCTCTAGCCCAGGCTTATCTGGAATTCACTATGTAGTCTTAGGGTGGCTGCAAACACAGGAAGATTGACCCTTCTACTTCAGCTTCCCAAGTGTTGGGATTAAAGGCGTGTACTACCAAGTCTGTCACATAATGATTTTTTTCAAGGTAGGATCTAGCTCTAGCCCAGGTTACATATCTTTAAAAACCATTCTTGTGTGGGGTGTGGTGGCACACACCTTTAATCCCAGTTCTTTAATCATCATGAGTTCCAGGCCATTTTGAGATTATATAGTGAATTCCAGGTCAATCTGGGCTAGAGTGAGACCCTTCCTTGAAAAATCAAAAGAAAAACAACAAAACATTTATTTAGCATTTTTCTTTAATCTTAAATGAAGTTTTATTTTATTTATTTTGAGAGAGAGAAAGCGGCAGACTGAGAGAGGGAAAATGGGGCATGCCAGAGCCTCCAGCCATGGGGCTACAAAGTGGTTTCAGATCACCTTGGGCTAGAGTAAGGCCCTGTTTCAAAAAAAAAAAAAAAAAGGCTGGGGGTTATGGCACATACCTTTAATCCCAGCACTCAGGAGGCAGAGGTAGGAGGATCACTGAGTTCGAGGCCTCCCTGAGACTACATGGTGAATTCCAGGTCAGCCTGGACTAGAGTGAAACCCTACCTCGAAAAACCAAAAAAAAAAAAAAAATCAGGCTGTGGAGAGATGGATTAGCAGTTAAGGCACTTGTTTGTGAAGCCTAAGGACCCAGGTTCAATTCCCCAGTTCCCATGTGAGCCAGATACATGTGGTGGCGTGTGTCTGGAGTTCATTTGCAGTGGCTAGAGGCCCTGTGCACCAACTCTCTCTCTGTCATAAATAAATAAATAAAATTTGAAAAAAGTCTTGGTGGTGTGGCTTAGTGGGAAAGGGTTTGCCTAGTATGTGTCAGGCCCTGGGTTTGATCCCCACCCCACACACATAAATACAAATAATGTGGCTTTGTACCTAGGTAGAGTTAAGAGTTTGACTTTTGCCCTTAGTGAAGAGAGAACTCATTATTTACTTATTTCATTTTTCGAGGTTAGGGTCTCTAGCCCAGGCTGACATGGAATTCTTTATTATCAGCATGGCCTTGAACTCACAGCAATCCTCCTACCTCTGCCTCCTGAGTACTGGGATTAAAGGCATGCACTACCACACACCTGGCTACATATGCTTTTTTTTTTTTTTTTTTTTTTTTTTTGAGACAGGGCCTTACTTTAGCCCAAGGTGATCTGAAACCCATGGATGAACTCAAGGTGATTCTCCTATCTCAGCCTACCTAGTTGCTGGGACTGGTAATTTTTTTAATTGTTTAAACCCTGGAGTCTGTGTGACTTTTGGGTGGTTACAAGATTAGATAAGAGTATTTATTGCTTTTTAACCTTCTGAAGTTGTGTGATGTGCATCATGGGTGAAGATCTGGAGTATTTCAGGTTCATCATCTGAAACATTTGAAAACTGTTGCTTTAGAGTTTAATTTTTGTTGTTTGTTTTTTTGAGATAGGGTCTTTCACAGTGATCCTTCTACCTCTGCCTGGGATTAAAGGCGTGTGTTGCTACGCCCGGTTTAGAGTTTAATTTTTGTCTCTGTGCTCGACACTTCAAGAGATGTTAAGGACATTTTAATCTTTCACGATCAAACTGATCAATGGAAACCCTGAGTCACTTTAAAATACTTTTTCTGGCTGGCGTGGTGGCGCATGTCTTTAATCATAGTGCTCAGGAGGCAGAGGTAGGAAGAGGATTGCCTTCAGTTCAAGGCCACCTGAGACTACAAAGTGAATTCCAGGTCAGCCTGGGCTAGAGTGAGACCCTACCTCGAAAAAACAAATTAAAAAATAATAAAAAACTGGGCGTGGTGGCGCACGCCTTTAATCCCAGCACTCAGGAGGCAGAGGTAGGAGGATCGCTGAGAGTTCGAGGCCACCCTGAGACTACATAGTTAATTCCAGGTCAGCCTGGACCAGAGTGAAACCCTACCTCGAAAAACCAAAAAAAAAAAAAAAAAAATAATAATAATAATAAAATGCTTTTTCTTTTTGTGTATGTATGTATAGTATGCATGTGTGATGTTTGGAGGCCAGTGGTTGACATTGGATGTCTTCCTCAATCATTCTCCACCTTAGTTTTTTTTTTTTTTTTTTTTTTTTTTTTAAAGATTATTTATTTGAGAGAGAGAGGGAGGGGGGATGAGAATGTGCATGGCATGCTAGGGCCTTCAGCCACTGCAGACGAACTCCAGACAAATCGGCCATCTTGTGCATCTGGCTTATGTGGGCTCTGGAGGATTGAACGTGGGTCCTTAGGTTTTGTAGGCAAACGTCTTAACCGTTAAGCCATGTCTCCAGCCCCCACCTTAGTTACTTTTTTTTTTTTTTCAAAATAGGGTCTCACTCTAGCCCAGAGTGACCTGGAATTCACTATGTAGTGTCAGGGTGGCCTTGAGTTCAGTGATCCTCCTACCTGTGCCTCCAGAGTGATGGGATTAAAGGCGTGCACCACCAGGCCTGAAAACCTTAGTTTTTGATTCTGGGTCTCTGATAGGTCTGTGTGGAGCTCAAGGTTAGAGGGCCTAGCCAGTGAGCTCCAGGGATTCCCTGTCTCCACCTTCCCAGCACTGGGGTTAACAAAGCATGTGCCAACATCCCAAGCATTTTATGTGGGTGCTAGGGATCGAATCTTACCCATTGAGCCATCTCCACAGTAATGCCCTAAGCCTTGTAGCCTGTACTGTCTCTACTTGGAACACTTCCAGAATAGTTGGAGCCTTCATTGTTAGGACTCAGTTAAATGACACCTCTTTGAAGAAGACTGATCACTCAGCCTAAACTAATCTGCTCCCTATTCCCTCTCATGCTGTCTTGTCCTTCACAGTTGGGACATTTTGAGTAAAGAAGTGGTGCTTTTATTTTATTTTATTTTTTTGGTTTTTTTTTTTTTTTTTTTTTTGAGAGAGGGAGAGGAAGACAGATAGAGACGGGCGCGCCAGCAGCCTCTCAGCTGCTGCGAACGAAATCCAGATGTGTGCGCCCCCTTGTGGTCAAGTGTGGCATTGCGCCCTTGTGTCACTTTGCATCTGGCTAAACGTGGGACCTGGAGATTGGAACCAATGTTCTTAGGCTCAGGAGGCAGGCGCCTTAACTGCTAAGCCATCTCTCCAGCCCTTTTTTATTTTTATTTTTATTTTTATTTTTTTGAGGTAGGGTCTCACTCTAGCTCAGGCTGACCTGGAATTCACTATGGAGTCTCAGGGTGGCCTCGAACTCATGGCGATCCTCCTACCTCAGCCTCCTGAGTGCTGGGATTAAAAGCGTGCGCCACCATGCCTGGCAGTGCTTTTATTTTTATATTTGTACAACCTGTACAGATTGGTGTTATAATAGTTATGTTACATGTTTTTGTCTAATATGTGTCTCACCAAGCTTTTATTTTTATTTTATTTTTTTTGTTTTTTGAGGTAGTGTCTCACTTTAGTCCAGGCTAGTCTGGTGGAATTCACTGTGTAGTCTCAGAGTAACCTCAAACTCAAAATGGTCCACCTACTTCTGCCTCCCTAGTGCTGGCTTATGTGGGACCTGGAGAATCAAACCGGGATCCTAAGTCTTCACAGGCAAGCGCTTTAACCGCTAAGCCATCTCTCCAGCCCCCTCCCTCCCTCCCTCCCTCCCTCCCTCCCTCCCTCCCTCCCCTCCCTTCCCTCCCTCCCTTCCCTTCCCTCCCTTTCCTTCCCTTCCCCTTCCTTCCCTTCCCTTCCCTTCCCTTCCCTCCCTCCCTTCTTTCTTTCTTTTTGGTTTTTTGAGGTAGGGTCTCCCTCTAGCCCAGGCTGACCTGAAATTCACTCTGTAATCTCAGAGTAGCCTTGAACTCATGGCTATCCTCTTACCTCTGCCTCCCGAGTGCTGGGATTAAAGGCGTGCGCCACCATACCCAGCCCTTTTTCATTTCTAATATTTATTAGAGAGAGATGGAGGGAGAGAAGAGAGGGAAAAAGAGAGAGAATGGACGCATCAGGGCCTTCATTTACCGCAAATGAATTCCAGAAGCATGTGCCACTTTGCCTATCTGACTTTTCCTGTGTACTGGGGAATCAATCCTGGACTGGCAGGTTTTGCAAGCAAGGGTCTTTAACAATTGATGCATCTTTCCAGCCCAACTATTTTTCTTTTTTTCTTTTTCTCCTCACCTCACCTCACCTCTCCTCTCTTTTCTTTTTCTTTTTTTTTTTTTTTTTTTGAGGACATAGCAGACAGTGACCTTGAACTCCTGATCATCTGTCCTCTGCTTCCCAAGTGCTGAGATGGACTACCCTTCCTAGCTTCATTTTTTTTTAAATTTAAAGCATCTTTTATTTATTTGACAGAGAAAGAGAGAGAGAGAGAGTGGGCGCCTGGGCCTCCAGCCACTGCAAATGAACTCCAGAAACAGGTGTCCACTTGTATATCTGGCTAACATGGGTCCTGGGGAATCGAACCTGGGTTCTTTGGCTTTGCAGGCAAACGCCTTAACTTCATTTTTTAAAAAACATTAAATTAATTAATTTATTTGGGGGGGGGAGGGAGGGAGAAAATGGGCGTGCCAGGGCCTCCAGCTGCTGCAAATGAACTCCAGATGCATGTGCCATCTTGCGCATATGGATTATGTGGGTCCTGGATAATTGAACCTGAGTCCTTAAGTGCTAAACCATCTCTTCAGCCCCCCCCTTTTTTTCTTTCTTTCTTTTTATTTTATTTTATTTTATTTTTTTTTTTGGATAATTGAACCTGGTCTCACTTGGGCATTTGACCTGGCAAATGTAGTCTCAGGGTGGCCTTGAACCATCTCTTCTGACCCCCTGGGATTAAAGCTTTTTTTTCTTTCTTAATATAGTGTTGGGGTTTGAACCCAGGGCCTCATGCATGCTACACAAGCAATTGATCACTAAGCTATCTACCTAGCCCTAGGCTCACTATTGAACATAAAAGCCGTGCATAAAATAGATGCTTAATCAATAATTAGCCTTTGACTTCAGTAGAAGCTGCTTTTCCTTACTTCTGGAATTGGTATGGTGGAATTTTTTTCCTATGGAGGAATTTTGTAATAATATATATTCTCTTAACCTCTCTTGGGAATGTAGTGTTTTCGCTACAGTTCAGCAAAGCAAGGAAACGCTTAAGCAGCTGCAACAATATAGGGTAATGAATGTAGTTACATTATGTCTGAAGCTCCCATGTTAGATGCCAGGAACATGCCACACGTATTTTAGTGATGGCTAAGGACAGATTTGGAAGGGTCTTGGGTTTCATCTTGAATGCTGTTAGTTAGTTCAGGGTGTCCCATTCTTAGATGCTGATAGATGGTTAAAACTGATTTA
Source organism: Orientallactaga sibirica (assembly GCA_036365145.1). Lineage (NCBI taxonomy): Eukaryota > Metazoa > Chordata > Mammalia > Rodentia > Dipodidae > Orientallactaga > Orientallactaga sibirica. The sequence continues at coordinate 23,688,366 of JAEOAD010000013.1, read as the reverse complement.
GGAGCTGGGTGTGGTGGTGCACTCCTTTAATCCCAGCACTCAGGAGGGGTAGGAGGATCACCGTGAGTTCAAGGCCACCCTGAGACTACAGAATGAATTCCAGGTCAGCCTGAGCTAGAGTTAGACCCTACCTCGGAAAAGTAAATTAAAAAAATAAAAAAACTAAAGCTCTGACTTAGTCAGATACCTCCTACTACAATATAGGAGCTGTAGGAGGTCTTGGGTGACCTTCTGTAATAGCTCATGAATTTTTTTTCTTTTTGTTACTGAGGACTGAACCCAGTACCTTGTACTTCCTGGGCGAGCACTCTACTGCTGAGCTAAATCCCCAACCCCTAGCTCACGAAATTTTAAAATATTTGAATGAAATGATTTCTTTCTAGGTGCTAAAGAGAATAATTACCCTTCGGTGGTTATAAAAATTGTCTCCTTGTTCCACCCCACCCTTTGGTAAGTAGTCAAGGAAGAGGATGAAATCCTCAAAGTTAATTTTTAAAAAATTACTTATTTGGGGCTGGAGAGATGGCGTAGTGGTTAAGGTGTTTGCCTGTGTGAAGCCTAAGGACCCAGGTTTGATTCCCAGTACCCATGTAAGCCAGATACACAAGGTGGTACATGTGTCTGGAGTTCATTTGTAGTGGCTAGAGGCCCTGGCCCATTCTCTCTCTCTCTTCTTCTCCACCTGAAATAAAGTATTTTGAATTGTTTATTTATTTGAGAGAGAGGAAGAGGCAGATATATAGAGAGAATGGGCACACCAGGGCCTCCAGCCTCTGCAGAGGAACTCCAGACACATGCGCCATCTTGTGCATCTTGCTTGTGGGTCCTGGGGAATTGAACTTGGGTCTGTTGACTTTGCCAGCAAGAGCTTAACCACTAAGCCATCTCTTCAGCCCTATTTTAAAAAATATATATTTTATTTTATTTATTTGAGAGAGAGAAAGGCAGAGAGAGAGAGAGAGAGAGAGAATAGGTGCGCTAGGGCCTCCAGCAACTGCAGACAATCCCCACATGCATGCACCCCCATGTGCATCTGGCTTACATGGGTCCTGGAGAGTCGAACTGGGATCCTTTGGCTTGGCAAGCAAACACCTTAACCACTAAGCCATCTATCACTAAGCTATCTACCTAGCCCTAGGCTCACTATTGAACATAAAAGCCGTGCATAAAATAGATGCTTAATCAATAATTAGCCTTTGACTTCAGTAGAAGCTGCTTTTCCTTACTTCTGGAATTGGTATGGTGGAATTTTTTTCCTATGGAGGAATTTTGTAATAATATATATTCTCTTAACCTCTCTTGGGAATGTAGTGTTTTCGCTACAGTTCAGCAAAGCAAGGAAACGCTTAAGCAGCTGCAACAATATAGGGTAATGAATGTAGTTACATTATGTCTGAAGCTCCCATGTTAGATGCCAGGAACATGCCACACGTATTTTAGTGATGGCTAAGGACAGATTTGGAAGGGTCTTGGGTTTCATCTTGAATGCTGTTAGTTAGTTCAGGGTGTCCCATTCTTAGATGCTGATAGATGGTTAAAACTGATTTAGGAGCTGGGTGTGGTGGTGCACTCCTTTAATCCCAGCACTCAGGAGGCAGGGGTAGGAGGATCACCGTGAGTTCAAGGCCACCCTGAGACTACAGAATGAATTCCAGGTCAGCCTGAGCTAGAGTTAGATCCTACCTCGGAAAAGTAAATTAAAATAATAAAAAAACTAAAGCTCTGACTTAGTCAGATACCTCCTACTACAATATAGGAGCTGTAGGAGGTCTTGGGTGACCTTCTGTAATAGCTCATGAATTTTTTTTTTTTTTGTTACTGAGGACTGAACCCAGTACCTTGTACTTCCTGGGCGAGCACTCTACTGCTGAGCTAAATCCCCAACCCCTAGCTCACGAAATTTTAAAATATTTGAATGAAATGATTTCTTTCTAGGGTGCTAAAGAGAATAATTACCCTTCGGTGGTTATAAAAATTGTCTCCTTGTTCCACCCCCACCCTTTGGTAAGTAGTCAAGGAAGAGGATGAAATCCTCAAAGTTAATTTTTAAAAAATTACTTATTTGGGGCTGGAGAGATGGCGTAGTGGTTAAGGTGTTTGCCTGTGTGAAGCCTAAGGACCCAGGTTTGATTCCCAGTACCCATGTAAGCCAGATACACAAGGTGGTACATGTGTCTGGAGTTCATTTGTAGTGGCTAGAGGCCCTGGCCCATTCTCTCTCTCTCTCTTTCTTCTCCACCTGAAATAAAGTATTTTGAATTGTTTATTTATTTGAGAGAGAGGAAGAGGCAGATATATAGAGAGAATGGGCACACCAGGGCCTCCAGCCTCTGCAGAGGAACTCCAGACACATGCGCCATCTTGTGCATCTTGCTTGTGGGTCCTGGGGAATTGAACTTGGGTCTGTTGACTTTGCCAGCAAGAGCTTAACCACTAAGCCATCTCTTCAGCCCTATTTTAAAAAATATATATTTTATTTTATTTATTTGAGAGAGAGAAAGGCAGAGAGAGAGAGAGAGAGAGAAATAGGTGCGCTAGGGCCTCCAGCAACTGCAGACAATCCCCACATGCATGCACCCCCATGTGCATCTGGCTTACATGGGTCCTGGAGAGTCGAACTGGGATCCTTTGGCTTGGCAAGCAAACACCTTAACCACTAAGCCATCTCTAGCCCCAGCCCTATTTTTTTTTTTTTTTTTTTTTTTTTCGAGGTAGGGTCTCACTCTGGCCCAGGCTGACCTGAAATTCACAATATAGTCTCAGAGTGGCCTCGAACTCACTGCGATCCTCCTACCTCTGCCTCCCAAGTGCTGGGATTAAAGGCTTGCACCACCACACCGGGCATTTTTTTTTTTTTTTTTGGTTTTGCAAGGTAGGGTCTAACTCTGGTCCAGGCTGACCTGGAATTAACTATGTAGTCTCAGGGTGGCCCACCAACTCTCGGCAATCCTCCTACCTCTGCCTCACTCTGGTCCAGGCCCTGTAACTATGTAGTCTCAGCTGGGATTAAAGGCGATCCTCCTACCTCTGCCTCCCGAGTGCTGGGATTAAAGGCGTGCGCCACCACGCCCGGCTACCCGGCATATTTTTTAAATTATTTGTTTATCCCTCCCTCCCTTCCTTTCTCCCTTCCTTCCTTTGAGGTAGGGTCTCACTGTAGTCCAGGCTGACCTTGAAATCACTATGTAGTCTCAGGATTTCCTTGAACTCACAGAGATCCTCCTACCTCTGCCTCTCAAGTGCTAGGATGAAAGGAGTACACCACCACGTCCAGCTTGTTTATTTGAGTTTTGAGGTAGGGGCTCACTGTAGCCCAGCCTGACCTGTAATTCACTATGTATTCTTTTTTTTTTTTAATATATTTTTAAAATTTATTTATTAGAGAGAGAGAGAATGGGCACGCTAGGGCCTCTAGCCACTGCAAATGAACTCCAGATGCATGTGCCATCTGGCTTGTATGGGACCTGGAGAATCAGATCAGGGTCCTAGGCTTTCCAGGCAAACACCTGAACTGCTAAGCCATCTCTTAGGCCCCTCAAGGTGTCCTCGAACTTACAGAAATCTTCCTACCTTTGCCTCCTGAGTACTGGGCCTAAAGGCATGGATCATCACATTTGGCTTGCTTTTTTCAAAGTTAAAAGATACTAAAGAATAGAAAAGACACTAGATTTCTGACCTTGTGACCTATTTAGAAGTGTGTGTGGTACTGTTAAATATGAACTATTAAGAAACATTTGTTAGCTGGGCATGGTAGCACACACCTTTAATCCCAGCACTTGGGAGGCTGAGGTAGGAGACTTGCTGTGAGTTTTAGACCTGCTTGAGACTAATTCCTTGTCACTTTTGGCTAGAGGAAGACCCTACCTTGAAAAACTAAACAATAAAATGAAATAAACATTTCGTTAAAAAAAGAAAGAAAGAAGCATTTCTTTTTGATTTATTCGAGGCATGATCTCACACTAGTCCAGGCTGGCCTGGAACTCCCTCTGTAGTCCCAGGCCAGGCTGGCGTGGAACTCAACAACAATCCTCCTACCTCAGTTTACTGAGTGCTGAGATTAAAGCTGTATGCTACCATACCCAGATAATTTATTTTCCCTCCCACCCTCCCTCCCTCCCTCTCTCTCTCTCTCTCTTTCTTTCTTTTCCTTCCTTCCTTCCTTCCTTCCTTCCTTCCTTCCTTCCTTCCTTCCTTTCTTCCTTTTCTTTTCCTTTCTCCCTCCCTCCTTTCCCCCTCCCTCCCCCCTCTCTCCCTCCCCCCTCCCTCCCCCCTCTTTCTTTCTCTCTTTCTCTCTCTCTCTCTCTCTCTCTCTTTCTTTCTTTCTTTCTTTGGTAGGGTCTCATTCTAGCCCGACTAACCTATGTAGTTTCATTTTTTTGTTTTTTTTTGGGGGGGCGGGGCTTGGGTTTTAAAATATATATTTTATTTATTTATTTATTTGAGAGAGAATGGGTTTTTCTTTCGAGGTAGGGTCTCACTCTAGTCCAGGCTGGCCTTGAATTCACTGTTTAGTCTCAAGGTGCCTTGAACTCACTGCTATCCTCCTACCTTTCCCTCCTGAGGGCTGGGATTAAAGGTGTGTGCCACCACGCCTGGCACTCTTTTTCAAAAAATTTTTTTTTTTTTTTTTTTTTTTTTTTTTTTGCAAAGGTAGGGTCTCACTCTGGTCCAGGCTGACCTGGAATTAACTATGTAGTCTCAGGGTGGCCTCGAACTCTCAGCGATCCTCCTACCTCTGCCTCCCGAGTGCTGGGATTAAAGGCGTGCACCACCACGCCCGGCTTCAAAATTTTTTTAAATACTTATTTATTTACTTGAGGGAGAGGGAGAGAATGGGTCCACCAGAGCCTCTAGCTCCAGATCCATGTGCCCCCTTGTCCAGATATCTGTCTTATGTGGGTCCTGGGGAATCGAACTGGGGTCCTTTGGCTTTGCAGGCAAATGCCTTAACCTCTAAGCCATCTCTCCAGCCTTTTTTTTTTTTTTTTTTTTTCTTTTTTGAGAGAGACACACAGAGGGAGAGGAAGACAGAGAATGGGCGCGCCAGCAGCCTCTCAGCCGCTGTGAATGAAATCCAGATACGTGCGCCCCCTTGTGGTCAAGTGCGGCATTGTGCCCTTGCGTCACTTTGTATCTGGCTAAACGTGGGACCTGGAGATTGGAACCGAGGTTCTTAGGCTTAGCAGGCAGACACCTTAACTGCTAAGCCATCTCTCCAGCCCCAGCCCTTTTCTTTTTTAATGAGAGGGAATGAAAGGCTGAGAAGAAGATTGGTGCGTCGGCCTACAGCCAATGTAATCAAACTCCAGACACATGCGCCACCTTGTGCATATGTGTGACTTTGTGCACTTGAGTTACCTTGTCCATCTGGCCTACAGGGATCTGGAGAGTTGAATATGGGTCCTCAGGCTTTGCAAGCAAGCCCTTTCCTGGCTTCTTCAAATATTTTTATTTATGTATTTGCAAGCAGAGAGACAGAGAATAGTCACACTAGGGCCTTCTGCTGCTGCAAACAAGCTCTAGATGCATGTGCCACTCTGAGCATCTGGCTTCATGTAGGTACTATTGAATTGAATGCCAGACATTAGGCTTTGTAGGCAAGCTCTTTAGTTTAACTGCTGAGATATCCCCAGCCCCCCCTTTTTTGTTTTTTTGAGGTAGGGTCTTGCTCTAGCCCAGGCTGACCTAGAATTCACTCTGTAGTCTCAGGGTGGCCTTGATCCTCCTAACTTTGCTTCTCGAGTGCTGGGATTAAAGGCATGAGCCACCATGCCCGGCTTTCCCCCTCTTTTTATTATTCATTTTTAAAAGATTTTTTAAAAATTTACTTATTTATTTATTAGAGACACAGAGATGATAAGAGTGAGAGTGAGAACGGGCATATCTGGGCCTCTAGCCACTGCAAATGAACTCCAGATGCATGTGCCACCATGTATATCTGGCTCATGTGGGATCTGAAGACTTGAACCAGGGTCCTTAGCTTCACAGGCATGCGCCTTAACCGCTAAGCCATCTCTCCAGCCCTAATTTTTTGATTTTTTTGAGGTAGGATCTTACTCTAGCCCAGGCTGACCTGGAATTCACTATGTAGTCTCAGCATGGCCTTGAACTCATGGTGATTCTCCTACCTCTGCCTCCTGAATGCTGGGATTAAAAATGTGTACCACCACACCTGGCTTAATATTTATTTTTTTAATTTATTTGCAAGCAGAGAGATAGAGAAAAGAGAGAGACATAGAGAATGGACAAGCCAGGGCCTACAGCCACTGCAAACAAAGTCTAGATGCATTTAACTTTCCGTGGGTACTGGGGAAATCAAACCAAAGTTGTTAGGCATTGCAGGCCTTTACCACTGAGCCATCTCTCCAGCCCTCATTTTTTTTTTTTTTTTGTACTTAACCCAAATAGCAGGAGCTCTTTTTTATTTAGTTTGTGAATTACCTTTGCTTTTAGTGTTTTACTTTGTGCTAGTCAGATGGGTTCATCTGTTTATTTACTTACTGAGATAATCTCATGTAGCCCAGGCTAAAGAGGAGCTCACTGTATAGCTGAAGATGATCTTGAACTCTAGGTCCTTATGTCTCCATTTCCCAAATGTTGGGATTATAAGCATGTACCCCCAGTCTAGTTTTGTTGGTCAGGTATTGTTATAAACAGGTAGTTCACCCACTTTTATAAGAAAGCAGTGGGAAGTAATAGCTTGGGTAGTACCAGAAATTGTTATTTACTATACTGCTTACTTGCCAAGTCTTGGAAAAGGTTTGCTAGGAAGAGGAGTCGGAAATTAAAAAATAAAATTAGGTTGAAGGGTTGTCTTTGGATTTCATTTAATCATTCATTTGTAGAATTGTTTATAAGTATGTTATATCTGCTTTCCCTTGGAACTAACCTTGCAGGACGCTTTGTGATTCCTCCTTGAAGAGTGATTTAGATTGCCTGCTTGACATTACTGAAAACAGCTAATCTAGGTGGCTCTTTCTTTTCCCCCCACCCCAGGGTCTTGCCATAGCCCAGGCTTACCTGGCTGGGCTTTGAACTCCTTCCTATCTCTGCCTCCCCAGTGCTGGGATTAAAAGTGGGCACCACCACACCTGGCTGTTTACATTGTTTGGCATGAAAAGTTCCTCTTGAGCTGGGGATGTAGTGTCAGTTGGAACATTTGCCTAGCATGGGTGAGGGCCTTTTTATTAATTTTTTTTCTGGTTCTTGTTTAATTTAATTTTATTTATTTAGTTTTAAAAATATTTCATTTTTTAAAAATTTATTAGAGTGGGGAAGGGGCAGGTAGAGAGAAGAAAGAGAATGGGCATACCAGGGCATTCAGCCACTGCAAACGAACTCCATATGCATGGGCCACCTTGTATATCTGGCTTACATGGGTCCTGGGGAATCAAACCTGGGTCCTTTGGCTTTGTAGGGAAGTGCAACTTTGACTTTGTAGACCATATGTAAGCAAATCACTAATTGTGCTCCACTAAAACTTAACTGAATTTTGGCCCATAGCTATGGTTTACCAACTCTTAACATGGAGTAGTAAGCATTTTAGGGAGAAGGCTTCTCGGAATTGACCAGGAAGAATAAATGACAATGCTCAGTTTGTCTATCTCTAGTTTAGAAATGTGCTTTTCTGTCACTGAGCTAAACTGGAGCATATTAGTCTCGAAATAGAGAAGATACTTTTTTTTTTTTTTTTGAGGTAGGGTCTCACTTTAGCTCAGGCTGACCTGGAATTCACTATGTAGTCTCAGGTTGGCCTTGAACTCACAGCAGTCCTCCTACTTCTGCTTCCCAAGTGCTGGGATTAAAGGCATGAGTCACCATGCCTGGCTTTTAACTTTTTAAAATATTTATTTGTACGTGAAGATGGAGGGAGACACAAAGAACAAGAGTAGGCCACTGCAAACAAACTCCAGATGGAGTCACCACTTTGTGCATTTGGCTTTATGTGGGTACTAAGACATGGAACCCAGGCTGTCAGTCTTTACAAGCAAGCACCTTTAATCATTGAGCCATCTTTTTAGCCCCAGAGAAGAGACTATTAAAGGCCAATATTGGGGGCTGGAGAGATGGCTTAGTGGTAAAGCTGCTTGCCTTCAGAGCCTAAGGACTCCTTTCCACTCTCCAGGTCCCATGTATGCCAGACATACAAGGTGATACAAGCACGCAAAGTTGCACATGTGCACAAGATGGTGCTTGGGTCTGGAGTTCTATTGCAGTTGCTGGAGACCTTGGTGAGCCAATTTTCTTTCTCATAAAAAATGGAAAAAAAAGCTGGGCATGGTGGCACATACCTTTAATCTCAGCACTCAGTAGGCAGAGGTAGGAGGATCGCCATGAGTTGGAGGCCACCCTGAGACTACATAGTTAATTCCAGGTATGCCTGGACCACAGTGAGACCTTACCTTGAAACCCCCAAAAAAAAAAAAAAAAAAACACATGAGTTTATGAGGGATTAAAGGCTAATATTGGGGTTGGAGAGTGGCTCGTGGTTAAAGCACTTGTCTGCAAAGCCTAAGGGCCTGGGTTTGAGTCCCAGTACCCACATAAAACCAGATATACAAGGTGGCCCATGCATATGGAGTTCGTTTGCAGTGGCTGAATGCCCTGGTATGCCCATTCTATCTCTCTGCTTGTCTCTCAAATGTATGCATACATACATACATAGAATTTTTTTTGTTGTTGTTTTTTTGAGATAAGGTTTTGCTCTAGCTTAGTCTGACCTGAATTCACTATATAGTCTCAGGGTGGCCTTGAACTCATGTCGATCCTCCTACCTCTGCCTCCAGAGTGCTGGGGTTAAAAGCATGAGCCACCATGCCAGGCTTGTAAATACAATTTTATTATTGTTTTTTTTTTTTTTTTTGGCTCCCCCCCAGGTAGGGTTTCACTGTAATCCAGGCTGACCTGAAATTCACTATTTAGCCTCAGGTGGCCAGGTTCTTCCTACCTCTGCCTCCCTGCTAGGATTAAAAAATCATGTGCCTCCATGCCCGGCCTGTAAATACAATTTTAAAAAGGCCCAAAGTTAATTTTCTTCATAGAGCATGTGCTATTTATTTATTTATGCTGGGAATCTAATCTAGGATTATGTGCGTTCTAGGCAAGTGCTGTATTACTGTGCTACTTTTCCAGTTGAGTACTACTTTATCTGACAAGTGAAAATCATATATGTGAAATATAAAAGTGGGGCCCTGGCTCACCCATATTCATTCATTCATTCATTCTTTCTACTTGTAAATAAAATATATTAAAATTTGTATGTAAAGCCAGGTGTGGTGGTGCACTCCTTTAATCCCAGCACAGGTAGGAGGATCACTGAGTTTGAGGCCACCCTGAGACTACATAGTGAATTTCAGGTCAGCCTGGGCTAGAGCAAGACCCTACCTCGCAAAAAACAAACAAAATTTTGTATGTATATGTGTATATGTATGTATGTTCGTGAGTAAAACATAGACCAAGGTCCATGTCCAGAGGGCACTTTTATTTGCATTAGGTTTTATCTTTAGGAGCAGTTCTCAAAGCCATTCCACAAAGCAGCTGCTCAGTTAGGGTTTCACAGACCCACCCAGAACCATATGACCATTGCCATGGCCAAGAAGTTACTATAAGAAGCCTCCACTGATGCTGTCAGTTACGTTTTGGTATTTGTGTACATTGTGGGGTGGCTAAACCAACTTAATACATACATTACCTTATATACTTTTGGGGTAGGTGCGAGTAAATGCTGTATTGACATTAGTTGTCTTAGGTATGTATTTTACTGAACTGCATCATTGACTCTTCAGAATGGGTTTCAATATATAGATGAAGAGTAGATCCTATGGCAGGAGACATTAAGTACCTTGCTTCGGATCACGTGCCTTGTACATATTATGGAGTTTGAGCCAAAATCTTCTGTCTTTTCTGTTTCCCTTCTTTCTCTTCTCTCAGAGTACAGGAAGCAGCAGCACATGGCTTTGTTATAGAGTAAGATCAGCTCTTAGTCCAGTAGTGCCTTAGTCCAGTGCCTGTATTCAGCTATTCAGGAGGCTGAAGCAGGATGATTTCAAAATTGAGGCCAGCCTGAGTGACATAGCGAGAGACCCCTGTGTCTCAAAGTCAAAACCCCTAAAAACAACAGAAAAAAAATGGTATAGAAAAGTCAAAGGGAAAGACAAGTTTCTACTTAAAAGAAAACGTAAAAACAGTATACATATAAAACAAGCTCTATTTCTCTACAAATGTGGTCCCTCAGTTTGGATGATAAAGTTAAACACATTTTTAAACTGATTTTTCAAAAATATTTATTTATTGGGGGGATATATGTGTGCACCAGGGTTTCCAACCATTGCAAACAAACTCCAGATGTATGTGTCACCTTGTGCATCTGGCTTACATGGGTACTGGGGAATCGAACCTTTGTCCTTAGGCTTCACAGACAAGTGCCTTAACTGCTAAGCCATCTCGCTAGTCGCCTAATTTTATTTATTTATTTTTTTTGGAGAGAGACACAGAGAAGAAGAGGCAGAGAGAATGGGCACGCCAGCAGCCTCTCAGCCACTGTGAACGAAATCTAGATGAATGCGCCCCCTTGTGGGCAAGTGCAGCATTGCGCCCTTGCGTCACTTTGCATCTGGCTAAACGTGGGACCTGGAGATCAGAACCGGCGTTCTTAGGCTTAGGAGGCAGGTGCCTTAATTGCTGAGCCATCTCTCCAGCCCTGATTTTTTTTTAAATACAGTTTATTTATTTGAGAGAGAGAGAATAGGTGCGCCAGGGCCTCCAGCCACTGCAAATGAACTCCAGATGCATGCACCCCCTTGTGCATCTGGCTTACTTTGGTCCTGGGGAATCGAATTTGGGTCCTTTGGCTTTGCAGGCAAATGCCCTAACATTAAGCCATCTCTTCAGCCCTTGAACTGATTATTTCAGCTATTTATTTTTCCTTTTTTTTTTTTTTCCCCCTTCTTGGTTTTTCAAGGTAGGGGCTTATGCTAGCCCAGGCTGCCTTGGAATTCACTATGTGGTCTCAGGGTGGCTTGAACTTATGGTGATCCTCCTACTTCTGCCTCCTGAGTGCTGGGAATTAAAGATGTACCCCACCATGCTTAGCTGTCCTTTTTTTTTTTTTTTTTTTTTTTTTTTTTCTCCTGAGGTAGGGTCTCACTCTAGTCCATGCTGGCCTGGAATTCACTCTGTCCTCTTGGGATGGCCTTGAACTCATGGAGATCCTCCTACCTTTGCTTCCCGAGTATGTTACCATATCAGGCTTTTTTTCCTTTTTAAAAATTTGAAGCTGGGCATGGTGGTGCACACCTTTAATCCCAGCACTTGGGAGGCAGAGGTAGGAGGATCGCTGTGAGTTTGAGGCCACCCTGAGACTACATAGTGAATTCCAGGACAGCCTGAGCTAGAGTGAGACCCTACCTCGAAAAAACAAAAAAAAAAAAAAAACTTTGAGAGCTGGGCGTGGTGGCGCATGCCTTTAATCCCAGCACTCGGGAGGCAGAGGTAGGAGGATCGTAGTTCGAGGCCACTCTGAGACTACATAGGGAATTCCAGGTCAGCCTAAGCTAGAGTGAGACCCTACTTTGGAAAACTAAAAACAACAACAAATAAAACACTAAATATAAAAATTGGAGAGAGGGCTGGAGAGATGGCTTAGCGGCTAAGGCACATGCCTGCAAAGCCTAAGAACTCTGGTTCTGTTCTCCAGGTCCCATGTAAACCAGATGCACAAGGGGGCGCATGTGTCTGGAGTTCGTTTGCAGTGGCTAGAAGGCCTGGTGTGCCCATTCTCTCTCCCACTTTCTGCCACAAACAATCAAATAAATAAATAGAAACACTTTAAAAATTTAGAGAGAGTGAATGAATGGGCATGACAGGGCCTCTAGCCGCTGTAAACGAACTCCAGACACATGCGCCGCCATATGCATCTAGCTTATGTGGGTTGTGGGGAGTTGAACCTGGCTTTGCAGGCAGTCACCTCTCTCTCTCTGCCATTTTCTCTTTTTGTCTGTTGCTCTCAAATAAATAAAAATAAACAGAAAAAATTAACAACAACAACAACAAAAAGCAGATAGAGAGAGGGAGAGAAAGAATAAGCACACCAGGGCTGGGGAAATGGCTTAGCGGTTAAGGCATTTGCCTGCGAAGCCTAAGGACCCGGGTTTGATTCCCCAGAACCCACGTAAGCCAGATGCACAAGGGGCGCATACATCTGGAGTCTGTTTGCAGTGGCTGGGTGCCATGGCATGCCTATTCTATCTGCCTCTGTCTTTCTCTCAAATAAATAAAGAAAATATTTCTTTAAAAAAAAAAAAAAAAAAATAGGCACACCAGGGCCTCTAGAGCCACTGCAAACAAACTCCAGATGTGCAGCTGGCTTATGTGGGTACTGGGGAATTGAACCTGGGTCCTTAAGCTTTGTAGGCAAGTGCCTTAACTGCTAAGCCATCTCTCTAGCTCCTGGTTTTTTTTTTTTTTTTTTTTTTCTGAGATGTCACTATATCCCAGGCTGGCCTGGAGCTCATCGTCTTGCCCCAGCCTCTTGAATGCTGGGACAGGTGTATTTCTGGTTTGGATATGGGAATTTAACCACTATAGTGATTGTTTTACTATATATTTCATAACACATTGTATACCTTAAACATCATAACATTTATTAGAAAAAAGGAGGGAAAACATTATGAGATCATTAGCTAAAGGAAGGTTGGATATATAAGCTTTTCTGAAATGACCCACAAGCCACCTTCTTTGTGCTAATAATGTTAAAGTGGTATTTAATATTTGTACAGCGTATTACACCTTACGTAGTGCTTCTTTTTTTTTTTTTTGGTTTTCTGAGATAGGGTCTTTTTTTTTTTTTTTTTGTTTTTCGGGGTCTCACTTGGCCCAGGCTGACCTGGAATTAACTATGTAGTCTCAGGGTGGCCTTGAACTCACGGCGATCCTCCTACCTCTGCCTCCCGAGTGCTGGGATTAAAGGCGTGCGCCACCACGCCCGGCTCTGAGATAGGGTCTTACTGTAGCTCAGGCTGACCTGGAATTCACTATGTAGTCTCAGGGTGGCATTGAACTCTCAGCAATCCTCCTACCACTGCCTCCCGAGTACTGGGATTAAAGGCGTGCGCCACCAAGCCCGGCTTTGTAGTGCTGTTTTGACAACCTCACAGAGTGTCCTCAATGGTCATATTGTGAAATGGCTTATTTTAATATGTGTTCTCAGATAAATTGTTGAGTTCAAATTTCATTTTATATCCCAGTTGGGTTTTTCTCAGACACATGACAATAGATTAGTTTCAGGGTCTTGGCAATAGAGAAGGACATTATTATCAGTGTTCAAGAGGTGTAGTCACTGGTTGGAGCTGTAAGTGGTGTTCAGTGACATAATTAAATATAACTAAAAGTATTGACTTTCCTGACATGTGGTTTTTGTTTTAAATATGGTTGGAGATAAAATTTTGCTTATAATGTGTATTGACTGTAGCTTGATCAGGTTCTGTATTATGTTGTAGAATATGATGTGTTTTACAAGATCTTATAGTGTCCTAGAATTGTAGTGTTTTTCATCATAGCTAGACATTTAATAGATCTAGTCTTGGAACAACAGGAAGCGATAAATAGAGGCAGACAGAGAGGATGGGCATGCCAGGGTCTGTAGCCACTGAAAATGAACCCCAGATGCGTGTACCACCTTATGCATCCGACTTTACATGGATACTAGGGAATGGAACCTGGGCCCTTTAATCTCAGGGTGATCCTCTGACCTCTGCTTCCTGAGTACTGAGATTAAAGGCATGTGCCACCACACCTGGCTTAAACTCTTTTCTTTTGTTTTTTCCAAGGTAGGGTCTCACTCTAGCTCAGGCTGACCTGGAATTCACTATGTAGTCTCAGGGTGGCCTCGAACTCATGGCGATCCTCCTACCTCTGCCTCCCAAGTGCTGGGATTAAAGGCGTGCACCACCACGCCTGGCAAACTTTTCTTTTTTTCTTTTTTCAAGGTAGGGTCTCTCTCTAGCCCAGGCTGACCTGAAGTCACTCTGTATTCTCAGGGTGGCCTTGAATTTACAGCGACCCACCTACCTCTGCCTCCAGAGTGCTGGGATTAAAGGCGTGCACCACTATGCCTGGCTTTCTGGTGGTTTTTGAGAAAGCTATCAGGTAGTACAGGCTGGCCTTGACTCTTTTTCATTCATTTATTTATTTATTTATTGGAGAGAAAGTGGCAGAGAGAGAGAATGGCCTCCAGCCACTGCAAACTTTTTTTATTGTTTGTTGCTAGCCAAGAATGAAGATTTTCTAGCCAGATGTGGTGGCATAAGCCTGAAATTCCAGCATCCAGGGAGCTGAGGTAGGAGGAATCTAAATTCCAAACCAGCCTGACCTATACAGTGAGACCCTGTCTCAATATCACAAGAGTAAGGGCTTTCTAAGAGCTGTGTCTGAAAGGGCAAGAGCAAGGTTCATTAGGATGACAGTTGTCTTAGTCACACTTGTCTGCTGACCTAGGCAGCAGCTGCAATGCTTCCAAACCTCTCTGAAGACAGCTGTATTGGAAGACCCAAATATACAGGGACACCAAACTGAGAGCTATACAGTGGAGTCAGTAAGTCAGAGCAGTAGGATCCTCTCTGGACTCTGCTTCTCTTGCTTCTCTGAATCTGATAAATGTTTGGAGTAAGAATTCCTCTGGATTTTCTTTTTTCTATTTATTTATTTATTTATTTTGGTTTTTCGAGGTAGGGTCTCACTCTAGCTCAGGCTGACCTGAAATTCACTATGTAGTCTCAGAGTGGCCTCAAACTCACGGCAATCCTCCTTACCTCTGCTTCCCAAGTGCTGGGATTAAAGGTGTGCGCCACCATGCCTGGCTTATTTATTTATTTTTGAGAGAGAAAGTGAGAGAGAGAGAGAGAGAGAAATTAAGAATGGGTGTGCCAGGGCCTTTAAGCCACTGCAAATGAACTCCAGATGCATGCGCCCCCTTGTGCATCTAGCTTACTTGGGTCCTGGGAATCAAAACGGGATCCTTTGGCTTTGCAGGCAAACACTTTAACTGCTAAGCCATCTCTCCACCCCTGCTCTGGATTTTCTATAGCACCTGTGTTTTCTTGGTCTGGCTTTGTGGTAATAGATGACTGGTGACTAAGTCCCAAGATAAAGTGCATATTGCTTGGGTTTTGTTGTTTTGATTTCCTCTTTTTCCTTCATGTCACTGAATCCACAAAGGGATATGTGCCCTTGGTATTCATTTAATCACTCATTTGTGTTACCCAGCAGCAGGCATGACTGGGAACCATTTAATACTTACATGCTTTAGTATCCATATCAAGGTGCTATTTATAAAATCGCCACAGGAGGAAGCACTGGTTTGTAGAAGAGGAATGACTGTTTTCACTGGAAATAATATGGAATGAAAAGAGAAGCAGGAAAGTGCAGGTTGACACGTACAGCCCTTTGACTTTGTACGTTTGGTTTTATGTGGTTACATGGGTGCTGGGGAATTGAATCCTGGGTTGGCAGGTTTTGCAAGCAAATGTATCTTTAGCTATGGAGCCATCTTCCCAGCCCCTTATATATAGACATTTCAATTAAGCCACGTGCACATTAGTTATTAATTACAAATACTTGTAGGTTTATGTTTTTGGTTTTCCTAAATTTAGCGTGCACTTAAACTTTGTGCACTTTTTTTGTTAAAATATTTTTATTTATTTATTTGAGAGAGATACAGAAACAGGCAGAGAGAGAGAATGAGAACGCCAGGGTCTCTAGCCACTGCAAACGAGCTCCAGGTGCATGCGCCACAATATGCATGTGGTTTACGTGGGACCTGGAGAATCGAACCAGGATCCTTTGGCTTCACAGACAAACGCCTTAACCACTAAGCCATCTCTCCAACTTTTTTTTTTTTTTTTTTTTTATGTAAAATCTCACTGTAGCTTAGGTGGACTTGGAATTCATTACTCAGGGTGGCCTTGAACTCCTGGCAATCCACCTACCTCTGCCTCCTGAGTTCTGGGATTAAAAGCGAGCACCACCATGCCCGACTGTGCTTTTTATTCTTTGATTTGCCCGTCTAGTTAGTGCTTTAGGTTTTTTTGTTGTTGTTGTTGTTATTGTTTTGTTTTTTTGAGGTAGGGTCTTGTTCTAGTGTAAGCTGACCTGGAATTCAGTATGTGGTCTTAGGCTGGTCTCCCACTCACAGTGATCCTCCTACCTTTGCCTCCAAGTGCTGGGGTTAAAGATGTACACCACCATGTCCGGCAGTGCTTCAGTTTTGACTGGTATTGAAAATGAAGAGCAGTGTGGGTGATAGTCATTGCATTTATTTTTTTATTTTTATTTTGTTTTTTCAAGGTAGGGTCTCACACTAGCCCAGGGTGACCTAGAATTCACTAGGTAGTCTCAGGGTGGCCTCAAACTCACGGTGATCCCCTACCTCTGCCTCCTGAGTGCTGGGATTAAAGGCGTATGCCACCATACCTGGCTAGTCATTGCACTTAAAAAGTTGCAATCTCAGGCTGGAGAGATGGCTTAGCTGTTAAGGTGCTTGCCTGCAAAGCCAAAGGATCCTGGTTCAACTCTTCAGGACCCACATAAGCCAGATGCAGAGGGAGCACATGCATCTGGAGCTTGTTTGCAGTGGCTGGAGCCCCTGGAGTGTCTCTTCTTCTCTCTCCTCCTTTTTCTCACTCCCAAATTAATTAATTAATTAGTTAAAAAATTGTAATCTCTGACTGAAGCCTAAAAGACATACCTGACACCTTTGCTACTTAGTATGTGAGCTCTCTCTGGCCTTCTGACAAGAACCATAAATTTGCTAACATAGAATAACTGGAACATATGTAAATATACAGTTACAAAAATGTGGGAATATTTGTTTTGTAAACAGTTAAGTTGAAGGTAATGATTATTTATTCTACAAAAGAAGGCTTATCCATGTTCTGCAAGAGTTTTCATGTCTGATAAAGAGCAAGCAAGATAATGTCCTTTTTACCTAGACTTCCAATTTTGAGGACAGGAAACATACGTAGATTATTTCTTATTTTTTTATTTTTTTGGAGAGACAGAGAGGGAGAGGGAGACAGATAAAGAATGCGCCTCTCAGCTACTGTGAATGAACTCCAAAAGTGTGTGTGCCCCCTTGTGGGCAAGTGTGGCATTGTGCCCTTGATTCACTTTGTGTCTGGCTAACCGTGGGACCTGGAGATTGGAACCGGTGTTCTTAGGTTTAGGAGGCAGGATCCTTAACCACTAAGCCATCTCTCTAGCCCCTGTAGATTGTTTTTATGGTAACAGTATCTCCATACCTGATTGGCTGGGTCTATTTTGTTTTTTCCCCAAAGGTAAGGTCACTCTAGCTCAGGCTGACCTGGAATTCACTCTGTAGTCCCGGGCTGGTATCGAATTCATGGTGATCCTTCTACCTCCACTTCCTTAGTGCTGGGATTAAAGGTGTGTGCTATGCCTGGCTTTGAAACAGTCTTCTGTATCCCAGGCCACTCAAACTCTGTGTGTAGCTGAGGATGATCTTAAATTTATGGTGTGCCTCAACCTCCTACCTTCTGGATTTACAGTGTGTGCCACCACTCCTTGTTTATGTGCCTGTTTACACAGTGCTGGGGATCAAACCCAGGGCTTTGTGAATGCTAGGCAAGAGCTCTGCCAACTGAGCTACATCTGCAGTCCAGGTGTCCTCTGTGAGAGAAATTTACTCATACAACTTCCTGGTGAAAGCTGATTCTTGTAGCTGAAGGTTAGGTGGTTGGAGCATTTTTTTTTTTAGATTGCCATGGAAATACAAGGTCTAAACTGACTGATAGCTGAAGGTGTCAGTTTGTAGTTGCAGGTTCAGGTAAAGTACTTGAGAGGACACTATGGCTTAGTAATATAGCCAAAGGCGCAATGCAGGTCAGTGATAGCACTCTGCTTAGGGTACCACACAGGTGGTGGTGGGGTTTGCAACAGTTAATCTAGTTAGCTAGCACTCATTTCTGCTGACTTTGCCACATGCCCCTGACAAAGTTTTAGCATTTTCGGTTCTGTTCACACTAGAATTGAAGTGTATAATTACCTACTTCATTTTCCTTTGCTTTCAGACCCTTTGGAGGAGATTGGATAACTTGTGTTTTGGGTGGGGGTGGAACAAGAGATATATTTGAAATCTTCTGTAGCCAGTGTCACTGTTACTCAGGTTGAATAGTCACTCTGGCTGAGATTTATATCCATTTTGTTCCATCTCTGGCAAAAATTCAAACTCTGCTGGGCAAGGTGGCGCACACCTTTAATCCCAGCACTTGGGAGGCAAAGGTAGGAGGATCGCCATGAGTGTGAGACCACCTGAGACAACATAGTGAATTCCAGGTCAGCCTGGACTAGAGTGAGACCCTATCTGAAAACAAACAAACAAAATCAAACTCCTTCCCCACCCCAGCTTAATTTGTTATTTCTTTCTTTCTTTCTTTATTTATTTATTTTTGGTTTTTCGAGGTAGGGTTTCACTCTAGCCCAGGCTGACCTGGAATTCTGTATGTAGTCTTAGGGTGGCCTTGAACTCACAGTTATCCTCCTTCCTCTGCCTACTGAGTGCTGGGATTCAGGCATGCACCACCACACCTCGTTTGTCATTTCCATTCTTAACATATTCTGCAGAGATTCTTGGTTTCCTGAGCCAACTCTGCTGTCTTAAGGAATAGGGTGATATGCTTTGTAATTATCATGTAGGTGACAAGGACATTTTACTCTTTGTGTTCAGTAATCACCACAAGTTGTAGAGAAAATCTTGGCTGATCCAGCATTGGAGATGAGTTTAGTTTTACGAGGAGAGACATTTTAGAAGGGATTGAGACTTCAAAGAGAGAGACTCCTGTGGTTCATGAGATGAACACTTATCTGGCCACGTGCTTGTGGCAAGGAGCTGCCACTCTCCAGTTTTTCCTTGGAGATTTTGGATTTTCTAAGGCATTATTTAGAAAGCAAGACTCAAGGAAACCCCTCCTGGTTACCAACGTTTCTTGGTTTCTGAAAAAGTGTTGCTTGCTACTTAAAATACACATCAGTAGTTCTCTTTCCATAGCAACTGTTTTCAAGCTATGAGGCTTTCATGTTACAGTTGGGATTGCCGTTGTTCAGAATATACTGATTTCTCTGTGAAGTTGTGGCCTTATGGTGCCAGAGTGGTAGCCAGATCTGAAAGATTATTTATATGCTCGTTTCTCTGTCCATGTCCTGAAGACCAGATGAGCTCTGGCTTCAAATCACAGGAAAGGTTTGTCCTGCTTTCCTCTCCATCCTACCTCTGCCTCTTGACTGCTAGAATTAAAGGCATATGCCACCATGCCTGGCTTTTTGATTTCACTTTAAATTTTTAAAAAATTATCTATTTGAAAGAGAATCAGAGAGAATGGGTGTGCCAGGCCTCTAGCCACTGCAAACGAACTCTAGACGCATGTGCCACCTTGTGCATCTGGCTTACATGGGTCCTGGGAAATCAACCTGGGGTCCTTTGGCTTTTCAGGCAAGCATCTTAACCACTAAGCCATTCCTCCAGCCCAATTTCCCTTTTTAAAAATATATTAGGGGGGCTGGAGAGGTGGCTTAGAGGTTAAGGCGTTTGCCTGCAGAGCCAAAGGATCCTGGTTTGTTTCTCCAGGACCCACGTAAGCCAGATGCACAAGGTGGCGCATGCATCTGGAGTTCCATTTGCAGTGGCTGGAGGCCCTGGCATGCTCATTCTCTCTCGCTCTCTGCCTCTTTCTCTCTCTCAAATAAATAAATAAAATATATTTAAAAAATGTATTAGGAAGAGGGAGAGAAAGAGTTCACCAAGGCCTCTAGCCACTCCAAATGACTGTAGATGCATACACCACCATGTGCATCTGGCCTATATGGGTTGAACCTGGGTCCTTAGGCTTCACAGGCAAGTGCCATAACCAGTAAATCATCTCTCCAGCCCAAGATTTCCCTTTCTTATAGTTAAGCCCAAACCAGAATAAAGTGCTTCATTTTATCATTAAAAAATTAGATACTTTGTTTATTTTTGTTCCTATACAGCACTGTTTGGCTTATGTTTTGGAGGGCAATTTAAAGCAAAATCTAAATGTTAAAGGATTCCAAACATATGGGCACCACTCAAACATGCTAGAGATATAATCCCTCCCTTTTTTTTTTTTTTTTCCGAAGTAGGGTCTCACTCTAGTCCAGGCTGACCTGGAATTCACTATGTAGTCTCAGGGTGGCCTTGAACTTATGGCGATCCTCCTACCTCTGCCTCCCAAGTGCTGGGATTAAAGGTGTGCGCCACCACGCCCGGCACAGAGAGAAAGGGAGGGAGAGGAAGACAGATAGAGATGGGCGTGCCAGCAGCCTCTCAGCTGCTGCGAACGAAATCCAGATGCATGCGCCCCCTTGTGGTCAAGTGTGACATTGCGCCCTTGTGTCACTTTGCATCTGGCTAAAAGTAGGACCTGGAGATTGGAACCAGCCTTCTTAGGCTTAGGAGGCAGGCACCTTAACCTGCTAAGCCATCTCTCCAGCCCTTTTTTTAAAAAAATATATTTTTTTATTTATTTTTATTTGTTTGGAGAGAGACAGAGAGAAACAGAGAGAGAGAGGAAGACAGAGATGGGTGTGCCAGCAGTGTCTCAGCTGCTATGAACGAAATCCAGATGCATGCCCCCTTGTGGTCAAGTGGGGCATTGCGCCCTTGCGTCACTTTGCATCTGGCTAAACGTGGGACCTGGAGATTGGAACCAGCGTTCCTAAGCTTAGGAGGTAGGTGCCTTAACCCCTAAGCCATCTCTCCAGCCCCCTTTTTTTTTTTTTTTTTTTTTTTGAGGTAGGGTTTCATTATAGTCTAGGCTGACCTGAAATTCACTATGTAGTCTTGGGGTGGCCTTGAACTCACGGGCGATCCTCCTACCTCTGCCTCCCAAATGCTGGGATTAAAGGCGTGCACCACCACGCCCGGCTTAATCCTTTATATTTAAGGATTGTGTGTTCATGTGTGTGCTTGTGCATGTGTGTATAGTGTGCTGCAGAGTCACACACTCCGCTGTAGAGTCATTAGTATGCTTTTTAAAACTATTGGCAACTTCCATACATAGAGACAACATACTATGATCATAACCCTCTTACCACCTTCCCTTTTCCCCCTTCCCAGCCCCTCTCCACTGAATCCTTTTTTTCCAAAACGTCTCTCTTCTATTTTGATACCATCATTTTTTTCTTTATGTTATGCAGATCTTGTTTAGGCAGCATCAGCCACTGTGAGGTCATGAATATCAAGGCCACTGTGTCTGGATGACAGCATTGTAAGATTAGTTTGCTTTTTAGATGCATTATATGCCTTTCTGTTTGTCTTAACTGCCTTGTTTAACACATTTGTTTTGTCTCACACTCAAATTTTTCTTTGTAACCCAGGTGTGTGTGGGGGACAGTATAGACTGATGCTTCCTAGTCTATTTTATTGGAAAGGATTTCCTAGGTTTTATTAGTCTATTAGATTTTACTAGACTATCTTTTGATCATTTTGTGATTGTTCCACCAGAGGGCGGTGAAGGAACAGACATGAGGTAGAATTCAGACCATTCCTTTTTCTGAAGAGCTGGGCAGGGTTGCCCTCAGCTCAGATGAAGGTAGGTAGCATCCATGGTTAGGTTTGCTTGAGTCCTGGCTCCTTGTGTGAGCACAGATAATGATGCTGGACACGCAAAGCCTTGATTGCCTCTACTTTTGGTCTGTAAAGGTGTGGTGCACATTAATTTCTAAACTTGACGCTTTAGTACAGTAGAGGATTAGTGCATTATTTTCTCTTTAGGAATGTATGAGTTAGAGCCTTTTATCTCTGGCCATCACTTGCCTTCACCTAGCCCCCAGGCCTACTTTATAATGTTACTCTGCTTTATTTTCTCCCTCTCCTTTATCACTGAAGTCTCATGCTACTGTTTACATGTATATGGTCTATCTTCATGCCATCTTCAGGCTGAATTTCTAACCCAAGCATAGGACATGTTGTACATGGGAGGCCCTCAGGTAGAAAGAAAGGGAAAGGTGCTTTCCAAGAACAGCAGTGCCTATCAAACACTGAGTTGTAGGTTTTTAGGTGGTGTGTTTTTTTTTTTTTTTTTTTTTTTACATTTGGGGTCCAATGATAAACTATCCAGACCAGTCTTTTGTGGCCTGTTTCTTTAGTTTAGGCACTGACTGTTGGAAAGAATGAAAGGGAGTGCTTTTCTGAGTTTCTTTCCTTTCCCTTACCCTAGCTTGCCAGCAAAGCACGGACGGAGAAGGAGGAGAAGCTGAGCCAGGCCTATGCAATCAGCGCTGGTGTCTCCCTGGAGGGCCAGCAGCTCTTCCAGACCATTCACAAGACGTGAGTTGGGGAGCATAGGGGTTCTTTTTTTCAGGGCTGATGTTGCTTGGGTGTATGTCTAATGGTAGACGTAGAATAGTTTCTTCCTAAATGTATCCCAGGAAAGCTGGTTTTGGCAACACACTGGCATCCAGAGATGTAGTGCTTGGTGCTCCTTTGCACAGGAAAACAGTGTGATATAACTGGGTTGTCTCTGGGCTTCAGTTTCTTGTCTGTAAAACTTTGTTTTGGATTGGATTGTCTGTGAGGGTTCCTTTCTAGATTAGTCATCCATAATTTAGTGCTTAGCTTCTTGTTTCTTGGTATTTCATACTATTCTCTAAAAGTGGTAGTTTTATTAACAGAAAGTTATATCACTTTTCTCAATTGTATGTTGTCCAAGCAGAAGGCTACCTTCCTACTTCCTCATAAAAGACATTTAGGCATTTTTGTCACAGCAGAAGTCATTTGACTCTCTACTAGCTTCCCTAACTGCTGAAAATCTGGAACATTTGACACTCCCTGCTCCTGCCCCCTTCTGTTACCTTGTTTAACCACCCTGGGTCTGGAGTACAGATGGCAGCTGGCACTAGAATTATCTGAGGCCCTGGTGTATCTAAGAATTTATAGGTACATGAAGGAACTCTCTTAGCATCAACTGCCCTGGGGGTTCCCAAGTGTGAACTCAGATGGGCTTTCCCAGTCTGGCAGATGTCCAGCTCTCTGATAATTGAGAGGGGCCAGTTGGTACTCAGCTCTCGTGGTGGATATTGGAGGCAGAACACAGATCACTGTAAGAAGGGATGTTCTCTCATTGTAGAGGTGATATTTCTCCTTAGGCCAAGAGTGGGCTAAATCTCATTTATAAATATATCCTCTGTGGCTTTTTTTTGTACCACAGTGGCAGAATTTAGTAGTGACAGAGTCCATGTCCTGCAAAGCCTGAAACATGTACTATTCGACCCTGGCTAGAAAATAGTTGTCAGCCTCTGCCTGAGGCTGTTAAGTTGAATCTAGTAGCCTGAGTCTAATTGTTGTTTGTAACTAAACTTGGTTTGGACTTGTGAGGCTGCCACCAAATGTTTTATGGTTCTCCAGGTCCCTGACGCTTCAGAGTAACAGTTCTGGGCTCCTCGGGATAAGTGAGCATCAGTTTCATTGCTTTCCTGGCCAGCCGTGCCCAGGAATGTTTCTTGGCTCCTCTCTCTGGCTGCTGCCATCTAGCTGCTGGCTGAGTGGTGAGCTGGGAACTTGGGGTCAGCCTCCTGGAGTTAGTTCTTCACC
The DNA here is from genome assembly GCA_036365145.1 of Orientallactaga sibirica. Lineage (NCBI taxonomy): Eukaryota > Metazoa > Chordata > Mammalia > Rodentia > Dipodidae > Orientallactaga > Orientallactaga sibirica. The sequence continues at coordinate 23,664,746 of JAEOAD010000013.1, read as the reverse complement.
AGGCAGGTGTGAGAGGTCCCCAAGAGATAACATTCACCTGCTTTCTTCTCCTTCCAGCATTAAAGACTGTAAATGGCAAGAAAAAAACATCGTAGTCATGGAAGAAGTTGTTATTACACCCCCATATCAAGTGGAGAACTGTAAAGGCAAAGAGGGGAGTGCACTGAGCCATGTACGCAAAATAGTAAGTAAAGGAGTCTTGAAACTCTAGGGAAGAGGATTCCCCAACCTTCCCCTCCCTCCATTAGAACAAGACATTGTAGTTGTACATGCATGATGCCTCCTAGCAGTCCTACTTTACCTTCCTTGTACTGTTGGCAGGACTCTAGCTGTGGCTTGCAAGATGTGGGGATGGAGCCATTGGCTGATATGTGGACTAAAGTGAATGGTGTCCTTGCCGCACATCTTGATGAAATTAATTAGACCATTCCTAGCTATGGAGCCTGAGTATTCCTCTTAGCTCAAGCTGGCTTCTTAGCTGTAGGTGCCCTTCTGGGAAGGACTAGCTATTACAAATCAGTTGCCCTCCTACTCTTATATTTGAACAAAGAGAAATTGTCATCGTGAATTCACTAAGTGCAATAGGACTGATTCTACTTCTTACTAATTTTTCATGCACTTCTGTTAGGAAGGGAGGAGAAAGGGTCTGGGGAGGTGGCTCAGTTGGTAATCTGTTTTCTATACATGGATGAGGACCTGAGAATGACGAGCACCCATGTAAAATTGGTCATGGCAACATGCCTGTAATTCCAGAGCTGGGGAGGTAGAGACAGAATGCCCATGCGGTTTGCTGGCTAGCCATTCTAGCCAAATGGTGAACTGCAGGTTTAGTGAGAGACCCTGTCTCAAAAAATAAGGTGAAAGCCAGGCGTGGTGATTCATGCCTTTAATCCCAGCACTCAGGAGGCAGAGGTAGGAGGATTGCTGTGATTTCAAGGTCAGCCTGAGCTAGAGTGAAACCCTACCTCGAAAAACCAAAACAAACAAACAAAAAAAGATAAAAAGCCAGGTGTGGTAGCACATGCCTTTAATCCCCAGCACTTGGGAGGCAGAGGTAGGAGGATCATCATCAGTTCAAGGCCACCACGAGACTACATAATGAATTCCAGGTTAGCCTGGACTAGAGTGAGACCCTACCTCCTAAAATCAAAAAATGAAATAAAATTAAATTAAGGTGGAGGGCTAAAGTGATGGCTTAGCAGTTAAGGCACTTGTCTGCAAAGCCAAAGGACCCATGTTCAATTCCCCAGTACCCACATAAGCCAGATGCATAAAGTGGTGCATATGTCTGGAATTCGTTTGCAATGGCTGAAGGCCCTGGTGTGCTTATTCTCTCTTTCTATCTGCCTCTATCTCTTGTAAATAAGTAAACAAGCAGATAAATAAATAAATACATGTGAGGAGTGATTGAGAAACCCATCTGATGTTGACCTCTGGCCTCCATGTCTCTGTACATCCACATTACAAATAAGCAGATAGAGCCGGGTATGGTGACACACACATTGAATCCCGGCACTGGGGAGGCAGAGGTAGGTGGATCACTGTGAGTTCAAGGCCATCCTGAGACTATATAGTGAATTCCAGGTCAGCCTGGACTAGAGTGAAACCTCAAAAAATCAAAACAAGCAGACGCATGTGCCCGCACAGCATATACTTACAAAACAGGTCAGAGCAGGAGGAATTTGGGGGTAATCTTTCAGTTTATATATGAATCTGTAGATTGACTATCTAAGCCATCCTGGCTAAGCTGCCAAAAATGTGGCTGAAACAGGAGGTTTCTGCCACCTTGTGGTTGGGAAGCTCAGTAGACAGTAAGGCCAAAGCTGTCTGCATAACCCATGTGCCAAACAGCCAGGCTGGGGCAGGTGAAGCCTGGCTTGGGTTTCTGGGAGACATTGCCCATCTCCTTTCTGACTTGGATGCCTGGTTTCTTGCAGGTTGAAAAACATTTTAGAGATGTGGAAAGCCAAAAGATATTGCAGCGTCCACAAGCCCAACAACCACAGAAGGAGGCTGCCCTGTCATCCTGAGTCCACCCACGGAGGGCTCTTCCAACATCCAGCCACAGAGGTGGTGGTGGCTTCAGCGGAGGCAGGCCGGGGGAGGGAAGGGATCCTATATTTCCTGTTGGCTCTTGTTAAAGAGTCAGCATTTTCAGAACCTAGACTTGAACAAAGAAAACACCCAACAAAAAGAACAAGAGAATAATTTAAAAAGTTGAATCATTACTTGACTAACAGACTTCGGTCCACCATGTCCTTTTCATAGCCCCCTTCTGGAGCAGTCATCTTGTTAATTTTATTTTTGAAAATTCCTTTCCCATTCTGCCCTTTACCTTTGACTTTCCTTTCCTACTACCTTCCTGCCATTCTGTTTTTATAAGTGGCTACACTTGCCTTCTATGATTGAAAGAAACTTTTACATCTTTTCTTCCAAAATAAAAGTAACAAGTTGACTGTGATTCTTAAGTTGAGACCAGAGCAGCAGAGGTCTCACTTTAAATTTTTCTTTTTCTTTAACTTTTTTTTTTTTTTTTTTTGCACAGGGCATGGCTTGAATTAGTTTTATTTTTCTTAACTTTAAATATATATATGGAAATATATATTAAAATGTTCTCTAAGTATTTTCTGCTTCTTGCAGGTCTCTTTTTACTAGATCATGGCCATTCTTCCCACCTCTTTGCTCTGGAGAAAAAAAAAGGAGTAGTAGCCCTTTCTATCACCACTAGCCAGATAACTAATTTTACTTAGTTCACAACAAGGATCTCCTGCAGCATTTTGCAGAGCCAGTGTGCGCAGATAGGATTTGGCTTTGAGGGTTCCTGATGGCTTTCTAGTTTTTAACTGTCTACCTGTCTCACATTTGGCCCCAACCTCAGGACTCCCTCTGCCTTTGTCTTCAAGGTACTAGAAGAACCTCTCACCACTCTACTGGGGAGTCAGCCACCCTCCCCCGTGCCTCTGCAGGAAGAACTCGCTTGCATGGCACATCTCAGCTCGTCATCCTCCGGGGCTGATTTTCTCTTCTAAGAAACCTGGAGTCCATCTACTCCGGCCATTCTTTAAGTCTATATCCAGAGCCTCTAGCCCAGGAAAAAGCTCGAATGATCTTTAGTTTCTCTTCTCCTGCCATTCTCCTGCTCTTCTGCCCCCTCTTACCCCTATGATCTTACAAGCTAATGAGTTTGTATGTGCTCAGCCAATGGGCAGAAAACCTGGAAAGAATTTCTGGACTTTAGCCCACCAGTTTGTCTGGTTTGACTATCCTGCTGAGAGCTGAAACTGGTACTTGTTGCTCCTGTGCCCTCAGGGTGGTCTCATGGGGCACAGTGTGCCAACACCTGAATATCAGGCACTGAGTGGGACATGGTGATGCTCATGTGACTGGCTAGAGCTTTGGGGGTGGGGTGGGGGTTAACCTTTTTTGGCCATGATCTCTTTTCCCTTACTTTTTTTTTTAATTAAATAAATGGATCAAAACTAAATAATTCAAGCCCTGCCTTCAAAATGGAAATTTTTTTTTAGTATTGTTTAGCAAAAACAATAAAACCCAAATTTTTTTAACCATCACTCAAAACGTCTCAGGTTTGTGTATAATTTAGAGACCCCAGAGTAAGGGGGTCCAAGGTAAAGAGAAGGGTGTGTCTGATTGGTTTGATCTTCTCTTCAATTTCTATATTTCTTTTCTTTATCTTCTCTTCTCATTCCCCAAGAACTTGTCCAGAAACAAACTGCAGCATGGTTTATGAGAAGGGTCCAGGATTCTGAGTTGTAAAGTGACATGGGGGAAAAAAAAGCATGGATCTGTACAGAAGAGTATTCCCTGGAGGCTGTTTGCTAGAACAGCTGAGAATTCCACCTGCAAATCTACCTGCTATTGGTCAAAACTTGATTTCAAAAACTGAGAGAGGACTGGAGAGATGGCTTAGTGGTTAAAGCATTTGCCTGCAAAGCCAAATCACCCAGGTTCGATTCCCTAGGACCCACGTTAGCTAGATGCACAAGGTGGCACATGTGTCTGGAGTTCATTTACAGTGGCTAAAGGCCCTGGCATGCCTTTTTTTCTCTCTCTTTCAAGTAGATAAAATTAAAATTAAAAAGGAAGAAAAAACAGGGCTGGAGAGATGGCTTAGCAGTTAAGGCACTTGTCTACAAAGCCTAAGGACCCAGGTTTGACTCCCCAGAACCCATATAAGCCATGCACATGAGGTGGTGCACATGTCTGGAGTTCAATTGCAGTGGCTAGAGACTCTGGTGTGCCAATTTTCCCTCTTCCTCATACATAGATCCGCTCTCATTAAAAAAAAAAAAAAACAACAACAAACAGAAAACAGGTTGCCTGGTGAGCAAGGTGATTGAAGAGTAGGTGGGAGCCAGGTGTGGGACTTCCATGAAGAGAAGCAAAAGGTTTTCCATAGTCAAAAGAACTGGTCTGATTTTAGACAGCTGCAGTAGGACTGAAAGGCTGTTCTGTGCTAGGAGGCTGCTGTCGTGGTCAAAGCAGGAAAATGGTGGTAGCCAAAAAGTGATTTTAGTACTTTTAGGATCTGAAGTAAGAGCGACATGGTGAGGCACTAAGGAAGAGAAAATGATGGCAAGCAATGGGAGAGGCAGAAGGTTCTGGGAAAAATCTAGCTTGTTTTGTACCTTTTCTTTCTTTTTGGTTTTCCAAGGTAGAGTCTCACTGTAGCTCAGACTGATCTGGAATTCACTGTGTAGTCTTAGGGTGGTCTCGAACTCCGGGTGATCCTCCTGCTTTTGCCTCCCAAGTGCTAGGATTAAAGGCTTCTTGTACATTTTTGTCTTTCTCATGAAACAGTACAGTTGCAGACAGCAGCTAGATAATAAGCCTGGATCTCAGAGACAGTTAGGGTCTTACTCTAGCCCAGGCTGACCTTGAATTCACTCTGTATTCCCAGGTTGACCTTGAACTAATGGTGATCCTCCTACTTCTGCCTCCTGAGTGCTGGGACTAAAGGCATGTGCCACCACACTGGCGTAGATATTAACTTTGTTACTTAAGAGAAGATGAGAGGATAGGATCTATGCCCACAGTGTGTGGATTTGCTTCTCATACAGGCCCTTCCTCTATGAGGAAGGAGACAGTACAGTCCTATCCATCGATCTCAGTAGGGTACTGGGTCCAGACTCTCTATTGTATCAAAATCTGGATGCTGAAATCCTTACATGTAAAATGCACATTTTCACCTATATTTTGTCATCTCTGGAGTACAGATACAGGTTTAACATCATCCCTCCTCTGGAAATTTGAAATCCTAAATGCTCCAAAATTTGAAACTACTACTGTCACACCACAGTGGAAAACTTCCCCAAGATATCTGATGTGTTTTATCTGATGCAGGTATTTCTGAAATCTGAAAATCTGCTGATATCAAGCATTTTAGGAAAGGGATGGTCACCAGTAATAATACAATGTAAATGCTATGTAAAGAGCATTAACACAGACATGATTTTTTTCTCTCCAAATGTTCTCGATCCATAGTTGGTTTATACATAGATGATGGGCCAGTAGGGTAAAGGAGCTCCTATGTGGTGACTCAGTAACAGCAAGAGACACAGGGTAAGGTTATCAATGTTTTAGGAGGTAGGTGCTCATTCATTTACGGTGTAACCACGTTCCATTGAGTGACTCTGCAAGTCATGTTGAGTGACTTCAATGCAGATCAACAGCAGGTAGATATCCCTTTCTCTCAAATAAATAAAAAACACATTAAAAAAAAAAGGGCCAGGTGTGGTGGCACATGCCTTTAATCCCAGCACTCAGGAGGCATAGGTAGGATTGCCACGAGTTCAAGGCCACCCTGAGAATACAGAGTGAATTCCAGGTCAGCCTGAAATAGAGTGAGACCCTACCTCGAAACACAAAACAATAAAACAAAAAAAGGGCTGGAGAGATGGCCTAAGCAGTTAAGGCCCATGTTTGCGAAGCCTAAAGACCCTGGTTCGATTCTTCAGGTCCCACGTAAGCTAGATGCACATGGTGGTGCATGCGTCTGGAGTTTGTCTGCAGTGACAAGAGGTCCTGGCATCCCCATTCTCTCTCCCTCTCTCTAATAAATAAAAACAAACCTTAAAAAAAAATTGTGGGCGGGAGATATGGTCTAGTAATTATGTTGCTTGCCTACAAAACCAAAGGACCCAGGCTCAATTCCCCGTGACCCAGGGGCTCGTGTGTCTGGAGTTCACTTGCAGTGGCTGGAGGCGCTGGCATGCTCATTCTCTCTCCATCTGCCTCTTTATCAAATAAATGAAAATATTCCGGGCGTGGTGGCGCACACCTTTAATCCCAGCACACGGGAGGCAGAGGTAGGAGGATCGCCGAGAGTTCGAGGCCACCCTGAGACTACATAGTTAATTTCAGGTCAGCCTGGACCAGAGTGAGACCCTACCTTGCAAAACCAAAAAAAAAAAGAAGAAACCAGCACAAATAAATGAAAATAAAAAACATTTTTAAAAAGCACAAAAATGTAAATGGGGAGACTCGAGACATAGTTCAGTGGTTAAAGAGCTTGTTTGCAAAGCCTGACAATGCCAGTTAAATTCTCCAGTACCCATGTAAAGCCAGATGTAGATAGAAAACGGCCCATGTATCTGTAATTTGTTTGCAGTGGCAGGAAGCCCTGGAGCATCTCTCCCTCCACCCTTCTCTTATTGCAAAGAAATAAAATGTTTTTAAAAAGAAGGTAATAGGGAGCTGAAGATATGATTCAGATGATTCCTCTATAACAGACATGCCACTATCGCACCCGTTGGCTCATTTGGCCTGCCTGGCCAAATTTAAAGCTTGCAGTGTTCACTGTTGAGTACCTTCACTGGTGTTTTCTCTCTCCCATTGAACTGCATGCAATGTAGCTTTTTCCAGCTTTCTGTCAGCTGGTCCACATGGAAGAGGCTTTCAGCTCAGCTCCAGCAGGATTTCTCAGTGACCTTGCTACCCAAGTATGTGGAGTCTTCAGCAATAGGGTCTTACCATCTATTCCTGGTGGGAAACTAAGGGCCTCGGCAATGGCCTATAATGTTTTGGGGGTATCTGTGACCTCCTGGCCAACAACTCACTGGAAGGTATCTCGTCCCTGGCACTGAAAATTTTCTAGTAACAATCTATGGCTTCTGAGTCAATTAGAATCTTATCAACAGAAGCCATCAACCTGTGTGAGGGGTTAGGATTCAGAGGATATCCCACCCCAGCTCCTCTGTTTTAGGTTCCTTACTTTTTTTTTTTTTTTTTTTTTTTAGGTTTTTCAAGGTTGGCTTTCACTCTAGCCAGACTGACCTGGAACTCACCATGTAGTCTCAGGGTGGCCTTGAACTCAAGGCGATCCTGCTACCTCTGCCTCCTAAGTGCTGGGATTAAAGGCGTGCACCACCACACCCAGCTTGTTTTTGTTTTTTGAGGTAAAGTCTTGATCTAGCCCAGTTTGACCTGGAATTCACAGTCTCAGGCTGGCCTCCAACTCATGGTGATCCTCCTACTTCTGCTTCCAAGTGCTGGGATTAAAGGTGTGCACCACCACGCCCAGCTGCCCCCCTCCCCTAAAGTAGGGGATTCCCCCTAGTTTAGGCTGACCTGGAACTCACTGTGTAGTCTCAGGGTGTTGTTGAAATCACAGCGATCCTCCTACCTCTGCCTCCAAAGTGCTGGGATTGAAGGTTGGTGGTCAGGTTATGGAAAAGACTCAGGCAGAGCAGCAACTGAGCTGCTGTCTAGGGGCAGGCAGGCCAGCCAGTCCAAGAAACTTATTACCTACCCCCAAGTCCCATTAGCCATATCCCAGAGGATATTGTAGGAACACAGTAGCACCCAGAGGCACTGGAAAGGGACAAGAGGAAGTGGTTATTATTGTGGCTAAACTTCAGGATACACACTCCATCAGGGGCCTGGGAAAAAGGCTGAGCAGGTCGGGGCTACACAGTCCACCACACTGTCCGCGGCTGGGCATGTGCACACTACGTCAGATTCCAAAGGTCAGTCCCACCATTATGCTCATGGCTACTCAGTGAGGAGTGGCTGCAACTGCACTGCCTGCTTTTGACCCATGAGGGACAAATGAGGACGGCCCCAGACACTAGAGGATGCTGAGACCCCTGTGCTTTATTCCACCTGGGAAGTAGTGTGATGTTAGCACAGAAAAATATAAGCAGGTACTACTGGGGAGGGACAGGACACTGATTTGTTAGCTCTTCTGTCAGTAGACTGGCAAAGTAGGACAAGACCAAACTGGTGACTGAGACAACTTTCATCTTCTACAAAAGCCAAGGAATTCATCCTCTCACTCTAGCTACATCCTTTATAGAATCTCTACTATGTGAGACGACCAATCTTTTTACATTTTAACCATTTACATTTAAAAATTTTTTTTTTTAAAAAAATACTTATTCGCAGAGAGAGAGAATGAGCACAAATGGGCATGTAAGGGCCTCCAGTCACTGCAAATGAACTCCAGATGCATGTGCCACCTTGTCATCTGGCTTTACGTAGGTACTGGGGAATCGAACCAGGGAGGTTAGGCTTTGCAGGCAAGGGCCTTCCTTAACCGCTGAGCCATTTCTCTAACCCACCATTTCCTTTTTTTTTTTTTTTTTTTTGGGGGTTCCAAGGTAGGGTCTCAATTTAGCTCAGGCTGACCTGGAATTCACTATGTAGTCTCGGTGGCCTCTAACTCATGGCGATCCTCCTATCTGCCTCCTGGGTGCTGGGATTAAAAGCGTGCTCCACTGGGGCTGGAGAGATGGCTTAGCGGTTAGCGCTTGCCTGTGAAGCCTAAGGACCTCGGTTGGAGGCTCAGCTCCCAGTACCCATGCATATGGTGGTGCCCTGGCGCGCCCATTCTCTCTCTTACCCTTTCTGTCTCTAAAGAGGTCCTGGCATCCCCATTCTCTCTCCCTCTCTCTAATAAATAAAAACAAACCTTAAAAAAAAATTGCGGGCGGGAGATATGGTCTAGTAATTATGTTGCTTGCCTACAAAACCAAAGGACCCAGGCTCAATTCCCCGTGACCCAGGGGCTCATGTGTCTGGAGTTCACTTGCAGTGGCTGGAGGCGCTGGCATGCTCATTCTCTCTCCATCTGCCTCTTTGTCAAATAAATGAAAATATTCCGGGTGTGGTGGCGCACACCTTTAATCCCAGCACACGGGAGGCAGAGGTAGGAGGATCGCCGAGAGTTCGAGGCCACCCTGAGATTACATAGTTAATTTCAGGTCAGCCTGGACCAGAGTGAGACCCTACCTTGCAAAACCAAAAAAAAAAAAAGAAGAAACCAGCACAAATAAATGAAAATAAAAAACATTTTTAAAAAGCACAAAAATGTAAATGGGGAGACTCGATACATGGTTCAGTGGTTAAAGAGCTTGTTTGCAAAGCCTGACAATGCCAGTTAAATTCTCCAGTACCCATGTAAAGCCAGATGTAGATAGAAAACGGCCCATGTATCTGTAATTTGTTTGCAGTGGCAGGAAGCCCTGGAGCATCTCTCCCTCCACCCTTCTCTTATTGCAAAGAAATAAAATGTTTTTAAAAAGAAGGTAATAGGGAGCTGAAGATATGATTCAGATGATTCCTCTATAACAGACATGCCACTATCGCACCCGTTGGCTCATTTGGCCTGCCTGGCCAAATTTAAAGCTTGCAGTGTTCACTGTTGAGTACCTTCACTGGTGTTTTCTCTCTCCCATTGAACTGCATGCAATGTAGCTTTTTCCAGCTTTCTGTCAGCTGGTCCACATGGAAGAGGCTTTCAGCTCAGCTCCAGCAGGATTTCTCAGTGACCTTGCTACCCAAGTATGTGGAGTCTTCAGCAATAGGGTCTTACCATCTATTCCTGGTGGGAAACTAAGGGCCTCGGCAATGGCCTATAATGTTTTGGGGGTATCTGTGACCTCCCTGGCCAACAACTCACTGGAAGGTATCTCGTCCCTGGCACTGAAAATTTTCTAGTAACAATCTATGGCTTCTGAGTCAATTAGAATCTTATCAACAGAAGCCATCAACCTGTGTGAGGGGTTAGGATTCAGAGGATATCCCACCCCAGCTCCTCTGTTTTAGGTTCCTTACTTTTTTTTTTTTTTTTTAGGTTTTTCAAGGTTGGCTTTCACTCTAGCCAGACTGACCTGGAACTCACCATGTAGTCTCAGGGTGGCCTTGAACTCAAGGCGATCCTGCTACCTCTGCCTCCTAAGTGCTGGGATTAAAGGCGTGCACCACCACACCCAGCTTGTTTTTGTTTTTTGAGGTAAAGTCTTGATCTAGCCCAGTTTGACCTGGAATTCACAGTCTCAGGCTGGCCTCCAACTCATGGTGATCCTCCTACTTCTGCTTCCAAGTGCTGGGATTAAAGGTGTGCACCACCACGCCCAGCTGCCCCCCTCCCCTAAAGTAGGGGATTCCCCCTAGTTTAGGCTGACCTGGAACTCACTGTGTAGTCTCAGGGTGTTGTTGAAATCACAGCGATCCTCCTACCTCTGCCTCCAAAGTGCTGGGATTGAAGGTTGGTGGTCAGGTTATGGAAAAGACTCGGGCAGAGCAGCAACTGAGCTGCTGTCTAGGGGCAGGCAGGCCAGCCAGTCCAAGAAACTTATTACCTACCCCCAAGTCCCATTAGCCATATCCCAGAGGATATTGTAGGAACACAGTAGCACCCAGAGGCACTGGAAAGGGACAAGAGGAAGTGGTTATTATTGTGGCTAAACTTCAGGATACACACTCCATCAGGGGCCTGGGAGAAAGGCTGAGCAGGTCGGGGCTACACAGTCCACCACACTGTCCGCGGCTGGGCATGTGCACACTACGTCAGATTCCAAAGGTCAGTCCCACCATTATGCTCATGGCTACTCAGTGAGGAGTGGCTGCAACTGCACTGCCTGCTTTTGACCCATGAGGGACAAATGAGGACGGCCCCAGACACTAGAGGATGCTGAGACCCCTGTGCTTTATTCCACCTGGGAAGTAGTGTGATGTTAGCACAGAAAAATATAAGCAGGTACTACTGGGGAGGGACAGGACACTGATTTGTTAGCTCTTCTGTCAGTAGACTGGCAAAGTAGGACAAGACCAAACTGGTGACTGAGACAACTTTCATCTTCTACAAAAGCCAAGGAATTCATCCTCTCACTCTAGCTACATCCTTTATAGAATCTCTACTATGTGAGACGACCAATCTTTTTACATTTTAACCATTTACATTAAAAAAATTTTTTTTTAAAAAATACTTATTCGCAGAGAGAGAGAGAATGAGCACAAATGGGCATGTAAGGGCCTCCAGTCATTGCAAATGAACTCCAGATGCATGTGCCACCTTGTCATCTGGCTTTACGTAGGTACTGGGGAATCGAACCAGGGAGGTTAGGCTTTGCAGGCAAGGGCCTTCCTTAACCGCTGAGCCATTTCTCTAACCCACCATTTCCTTTTTTTTTTTTTTTTTGGGGGGGGGGTTCCGAGGTAGGGTCTCAATCTAGCTCAGGCTGACCTGGAATTCACTATGTAGTCTCAGGGTGGCCTCTAACTCATGGCGATCCTCCTCTCTGCCTCCTGGGTGCTGGGATTAAAAGCGTGCTCCACTGGGGCTGGAGAGATGGCTTAGCGGTTAAGCGCTTGCCTGTGAAGCCTAAGGACCTTGGTTGGAGGCTCAGCTCCCCAGTACCCATGCATATGGTGGTGCCCTGGCGCGCCCATTCTCTCTCTTACCCTTTCTGTCTCTAATAAGTAAATAACTAAAATAAAAACCTTAAAAAAAAAAAGTAAAAGCGTGCACCACTAAGCTCAGCTTCACTATTCACATTTTTTAAAAAAAGTGTTTGTGAGCCGGGCGTGGTGGCGCACGCCTTTAATCCCAGCACTCAGGAGGCAGAGGTAGGAGGATCACCATGAGTTCAAGGCCACCCTGAGAATACAGAGTGAATTCCAGGTCAGCCTGAGTCAGAGTGACACCCTACCTCAAAAAAACAAGAAAAACAAAAAAAAAAAAGTGTTTGCAAGCAGAGAAAGGGAGAGAGTTTGAGCACGTCAGGGCTTCTTGCATTGCTAATGAACTCCAGACCCATGCATCCCTTTATGCATCTGGTTTACCTGGGCACTGGAGAATTGAACCCTGGTCGTCAGCCCCTATAAGCAAGGGCCTTTATCCGCTGAGCCATCTCTCTAGGACCAACATTTACATTTTTACATTTCCCAACAACTCCGTTAAGTAGATATCATTATTCCATTTCCCAGATAAGTCTCAGTTTAGGTGATGTACCCAAAATTACAGGATTGGATTTCCAATTAGAGCCCCAGGTTTGGTTGCATCCTGACTAGTTTGCTTCATCAGGCTACAATCCAAGACTTCTGATATTCTGGTCATACGTTCCTTCCTTTAATTTTCGCTCTTGAAAATAAAAAGAGGCGCTCTAAACTCTTCATGGGTAGATAGAAAGGTTCAAGTACGCTATTAGAACACATCCTTCGGTCCGGAACTAGAGAACAGAAGCTATGTTTCCGGAGGAACGGTGTTGGGGAGGGGGAAAGCAAAGGACCGGAAGTCGTGTGTATCTTCCCCCGTGTTAGCCTTCGAGACCGGAGTGAGGCCTTAACGGACTGCCCTTTCCCAAGATGGCATCGAAGATAGGTTCGAGACGCTGGATGCTGCAGCTGATCATGCAGTTGGGTTCGGTGCTGCTCACACGCTGCCCCTTTTGGGGCTGCTTCAGTCAGCTCATGTTGTACGCTGAAAGAGCCGAGGCGCGCCGGTGAGCGGCCCCGCGTAGGGATCTAACGCGGTGGGGGCGGTGCGGCCCGGCTCCAGGAACTGGGGGGCGGTGATGTGGGAAGGTTGGGGCCCGTAAGTGTGCTCTTGAGAAGAACTGGTACTCAGACTCATTGGGAAGGGCTCTGGTTCTGGTATACGGCCACATCTGTTACGGCGGCAGGGATTCCAGTTTCCGGGGAGCAATGGAGTTTGCGGGAACTTACGAGGTGTCAAGGCTCTTCTTTCCCCTTCATTCTGCCCTCGTTGCCTCCCTACTCTTGGCTTGCAGGAAGCCCGACATTCCAGTGCCCTACCTGTACTTCGACATGGGGGCAGCTGTGCTGTGTGCTAGCTTCATGTCCTTCGGAGTGAAGCGGCGCTGGTTTGCGTTGGGGGCCGCACTGCAGCTGGCCATTAGTACCTATGCTGCCTACATCGGGGGCTACGTCCACTACGGGGACTGGCTGAAGGTGAGCATGTCAACCCTTGAAGGGACTTAGCTATGGGAAAGGTGCAGCAGTCCAGTTCCTGTGGGCATATAGGTTCTTACAGAGCACCAAAAAAATGAAAGTCAGTAACCACATAGATCTCCCCTCTATAGGGTGAAAACTAAGATCCGAGTTGTGAAACAGACTTTCCCAAAATCACACCACAGCATACTGATGGGACCAGAACCCAGATCACCTGGTTCCCAGAATCTTTTATTCTTGTAATTTTAGACTTGGAAAGCAAAAGACACTTTAGAGAGTATCTAGTCTACCCATCTGAATTTCTGAAATGTAGTTAATACTAGTTAATACTAGTGCAAAATCTGTCCCAGGCAATGCAGGCTTGGGGGTGAGGTTGGACAGAGGCACTAACCCCAAGGAAAGGGACTGTTATTCCGCGCGGGGAAGATGCGTGAACAGCTAGGACAGTGGGGAGCAGTGGTACTTTTTTAATGGAATAGGCTTCTTAGTATGTAGAGTTACAAACCCTGGACTGAGTCTCCAAACTAGGGGTGGAGGAGGAGGCAGTGTATAGTGCCTGGGTTCTGCCACTTACTTTCTGTAGGACCATGGACAATTTTCTTAATCCCTCTGGGCCTCAGTTTCTACTTCTGTAAAAAGAATTATCTATCTCTGCTGTACCTGCCCACCACACTTGGAACAGGTAAGAGGATTCATCAGCTGGAATGGGATGTGTAGAGGTGGCCAGTTAAGTGTTGCAGGCAGCCAGGAGAAATATGTGGGCTGTGATTCCTGACTGGGGTCCCCCTTCCCTGGCCTTAGGTCCGCATGTACTCGCGCACAGTTGCTATCATCGGTGGCTTTCTGGTGCTGGCCAGCGGGGCTGGAGAGCTGTACCGCCGGAAACCCCGTAGTCGGTCTCTACAATCCACCGGCCAGGTGTTCCTGGGCATCTACCTCATCTGTGTGGTAGGTTGGGGTTCTGTTGGTTGGAGGTGCCTGTCTGGGAGTGAAATGTAAACTGAGACCTCGCAGAACCCTGGAAGGTGGGCAGAATAAGGCCTATGTGTGGTTCCTAGTGGTCTGTCTCCCAGGAGTTACCCTGGATAGCATCTAGGCCGCGGGGCTCTCCAAGCACCTAAGACCTGGCTAAGGGTCCCTTATTCCAACATCACTGCCACCAGGTAGAAAAGGAATTGGATAAGCCAGGCATGGTGGTGCACGCCTTTAATCCCAGCACTTGGGAGGCAGAGGTAGGAGGATTGTTGTGAGTTCGAGGCCACCCTGAGACTACATAGTGAATTCCAGGTTGGCCTGGGCTAGAGTGAGACCTTACCTCAAAACAAAAAAACAAAAAAACAAAAAAAAAAAAGGATTCAATCCCAACTCTTAAGAAGTGGACAAGTTGGGTCATTTGCTCATGACTTAAGTTCTCCAGAGGACTGGGAGAGGGGACAAAGGAGAGGCATGGTGTGGTTCAGCTCCATCAGGGACTTTGCCATCTAGAACTTGTGGGAGCTGCCTAGGGGAGTCAGTGATAGTCCTGTCCTGTGCTTGGAGGCCACTGTACGTGAGGATATGGACAGGCTCCCAGTACTCGGCCTCATCTTAGTGACCAGGCGTCACATCCCATGTGCAGAGTTCTTTGTGGGCTTTCATGGTATGTATATTCAGAAGTGGGTGCCCCAATCTGATTGTGGAAACACACTTCCTTCAGAAGCCCCAGGAGGAATGGAGAGACAGGCTGTATTCTAGAGTCCCCATTTTCTAAGCTCAAAAGCCACCGTGCAGGCACTGACTTGCAGCGCCATCTCAGGGGGGCTCTCAGCTTGCTGGAGTGTCTTAGAGGTCGATGTGTCTCCAGGCCTACTCGCTGCAGCACAGCAAAGAGGACCGGCTGGCGTATCTGAACCACCTCCCAGGAGGGGAGCTGATGATCCAGCTGTTCTTCGTACTGTATGGTGTCCTGGCCCTGGCCTTCCTGTCAGGTTACTACGTGACCCTGGCTGCCCAGATCCTGGCTGTGCTGCTGCCCCCAGTCATGTTGCTCATTGATGGCAATGTTACCTACTGGCACAACACACGGCGTGTTGAGTTCTGGAACCAGATGAAACTCCTTGGTGAGAGCGTGGGAATCTTCGGGACTGCTGTCATCTTAGCCACTGATGGCTGAGTTTCACCATGAGGGGCTGAATGGGCACAGGGAGCCACTGAGGGCCACCCTAGCCTTTCTCCGTGTTGGTCCAGTTGCTGTTTGTTTATCCTTCTTGATCTGTTGGACTGCTTTTTTAATTATATAGTTAAGGTTTCCCAAATTCTTGGCTGAGCCCTTGAAGAGTTGAGAGGCCTGATGTTAACACCTCATAGGGTTCTTTTAGGGGAGAGCCCGGGCCAGTTGCTCCCCCCACCCCCATTCCCATGCATCCAGGGAGAGAAGTGTCTCCGAGAAGGGAGTGAGGCAGAGCTGAGGTGCAGATCTTGGGAATGGAATACAGAGGAAGAGCCAGAGCAAATATGCAAATTTGAACCTGGCAGATGCAGTTAAGCTCCACAGTGCTTTTCAGACTGGGGGGGGTGCATGTGTGTTCATGTGGATGGAGCCCTGGAAGAGCATAGTGGCTGGTACTGTAGAAGTCATGTGGGTTCCTGGGATATGCTGGGGCCCAAAAAAGTACTAACTCTCTGTCATCCACTGTGAGTGCAGAGTAGGCCCTGGTCTACTGAGATACACAGGGTGCAGCAGGCAACCCATCTGCTGCCACCTCTGTTCCCAGCTCCATGGTTGTTGGCCTGGTGGGTGGAGTGCTCATGCAAACACCAGACCACACAGCCCTCCAAAAATAAACATTTTATATAGACATTTGCCTTGGCTTCAGTCTTCTCCATGGGGCACTTTGTCATTGGTTTGGATTGATCTTGGGTTTCTTGACAGATCATAGCTGGTTAAGCCCCACCCTGATGCCTCTGTGAGTTCCCATAGTTCAGTGGCTCTGAAAAAAATCTGAACCAAGTATATGTTACTCAGTAGTGGTAAAGCACTTGCCTAGCATGTGTCAGGCCCTGATTGAGTTCTTTTTCTTTTTCTTTTTTGGTTTTTCAAGGTAGGGTCTCACTGTAGCACAGGCTGACCTGGAATGGAATTCACTCTGTAGTCTCAGGGTGGCCTTGAACTCATAGCGATCATCCTACCTGTGCCTCCTGAGCTCCTGAGGCAGGAGCAGCTCTTTTGATGAAATTTTTGTTGAGGGTAACTAGGAGGAGAGAACTAATGTTATATCCATGTATGTGTGTGCACATGCGCACGTGTGCATGTTGAAGTCAGAAGACTTTGAGTGTTGGGCCATGCCTTCCACCTTGTTTGAGGCAAGGTCTCTTGTTCACTACATTTGCCAGCTTAGATGGCCCATGAACTTCCAGGCTTTTTGTTTTTCGAGGTAGGGTCTCACTCTAGCCCAGGCTGACCTGGAATTCACTATGTAGACTCAGGGTGACCTTGAACTCATGCCAATCCTCCTACCTCTGCCTCCTGAGTGTTGGGATTAAAGGCGTGCGCCACCATGCCCAGGGAACTTCCAGGCTTTTAAGTAGAAGTCACGTTATGATTTCTTTGTGGTCCTGTAGGTAAATACACCATTGCTGTTTGCTGGGCTTTGAACCCACCTGGGTGGGGGGCTCTGGGTCCACAGGGACAGGTGGCCTTTTGGGTAGTGAAGTGGAGGATGTTTCCTAACCTAAGGATAGAGCTGTCCCCTGGGGGCTGTTGATCTCCAGGTGAGTAGACACTGGCAGCCTTCACCCTTAGTGTCCTCCATTTCATTAGCCCCTCTGCTCCCTTTCTGGCCTCCCGCCCTCAAGTTCTCAGAGGGCCACTGCCATTCTCCTTTCAGGTGTGAGCTGACTCAGGCAAGTATTTTGGTTTTAATCAAGGCCTCCTGAAAACTCGAAATACCCAAAGGAATTAAAATGAATGGTAGATCAGGTGGGGTGGGGTTGCTATTAAAGGCAAAGGAGTCTCAAAACAATGCAGAAGCCACAGAAACTGGCCCACCCTTAGGCTTAGCCCTAAGCAGAGCCTCTGTTATGGCTTTGGAGCAAGTCAGGGTCTTAGGCTGCTGTCCCTTCTGTGTTTGTCCCACTTCAGCACTCCCTTGACAGACCTGAGGCTTCCTCCCTCCTTGTGGATAACTAGACTGTATGGGGTCAACCCCAACAGGCATGGCTTTTGGTCCACCTTGGCTGTCCCAGACTCTGCAGGGCTCATGACAGGGGTCAGCTGCCTGGGTCAGAAGCTGGCTTGCAGAAGGAGTCTGGCAGTCCCTTGGCATGATTGACCAGTTCATAAGAGTCCCGAATGTCGGCCAGGCCGAACCAGAAGAAGATCCATTGCTTGTTGGAGAAGCTGCCATCACAGTGCTTGAAGTACCTGGGTGCAGGGGTGGGGAGCAAATAAGGCTTGTTTTAGGACAAGGCCAGTGCTCACTGCCCACTAGTTCTGTTTTCAAGAATATCTGTGTGTGGTGGCCCACGCCTTTTTTTTTTTTTTTTTTTGGTTTTGCAAGGTAGGGTCTCACTCTGGCCCAGGCTGACCTGGAATTAACTATGTAGTCTCAGGGTGGCCTTGAACTCTTGGTGATCCTCCTACCTCTGCCTCCCGAGTACTGGGATTAAAGGCGTGCACCACCACGCCCGGCTGGCCCACGCCTTTAATCCCAGCACTTGGGAGGCAGAGTTAGGAGGCTCTCTTTGAGTTTGATGCCACCCTGAGACGACATAGTGAATTCCAGGTCAGCCTGGGCTAGAGTGAGACCCTACCTCGAAAACATAAAATAAAAATAAAAAAATCTGTCATTTGCCTGTTACATGTTATACATCGCACTGGGACCCATTGTCTGTTATCCCATTCTCAGAGTGGTAGCCTGAGTTTGTCATGAAGGCTGTATTGTTATTTCCCCAAAGAGCAGCTAAGGCTCAGAGAAGCTAGCCAGGGTCACTCAGCTAGGAAGGTGAGAGTGGGGATGTCCCCTATTCTCTGCACAGGGGAGGGTTTGGGGTCCCAGAGCAGTGAGTGTTCTTTGGAGGCACAGTGGGCAGCCTGCTTTGGGGTTAGGATAAAGTCACTTGCTTCAAGGAAAGAGCAGATGTGTGGACCAGAGGAATAACAGTGGGCTAGTGAGAAAACGTAAAGCCCTCCTTCTGGGTTGGTGAGTCCCCCAGGGAACGACTGGCTAGACACCCTCCCAGGGCAAGGGCTTACCAGGGATTGATGGGGTTGGTGACCCGAGAGCGCCAGAAAAG
Organism: Orientallactaga sibirica; assembly: GCA_036365145.1. Classification (NCBI taxonomy): domain Eukaryota; kingdom Metazoa; phylum Chordata; class Mammalia; order Rodentia; family Dipodidae; genus Orientallactaga; species Orientallactaga sibirica. The sequence goes on along the minus strand of JAEOAD010000013.1, from coordinate 23,646,260 downwards.
CGTTTGCAGGTCCCGTCGAAGGCACTCCCACAACATCTGGCCAGAGCCTTGGCCCTGGCGGCTGGAGCTCACCACAAACTTGTCCAGGTATGGGGTGCCCCCCAAGACAGGCTCCACTGTCAGGATGGCAGCAGCGTTGTACCTGACAGCAGGAGAGAGAGGCAGGCTGGGATCTCTCCTTGACCCCAAGCTGCGAGGCTTAGACTCTACCCTTTGGTGCCCATAAGCTCACCCCTCAGAGAAGTAAATGGAGTGCAGCCGTGGGCGCAGGGAGTCCAGGTAGTCATCTCGAAGCTTCTTGCCGAAGCTGGCGTTGACCAGGTTCACTAGGCGGCCCTGGTCCAGGCTGTCCAGGTTGCGCACTCGCAGCATTCGTTCGGCGTTCTTGAACAGGGTGCCCGATCCTGGGACGAGATTGGTGGAGGGAGGCTTAGGTTATCCACAGCTCACGGTGTGAGCCCTGTTTCTGGCTCCCGACAGGGCAAAGGCTGGGAGGATAATTTCCCTTTGCAGAGCCCTTCACAGTTAAAAAACCTGTGTGGTTTGCATTGATTTGCCTGAGGTTTGTCCCTGTATGTAGCACCCATCGTCTTTAGCAAATCCTGTTTGCTCTGTCTTGCTTCTCCCTAAATTTTGTCCGGTGCTGTTCCGCCCACCTTTCCTAGTCTTGTCCATCTCCCTTGGTCCCGCCCCACAAGGACCCACCCACCTGTGGTCCCTCCCACCTACTCAGGCTCCGCCCGCCTGTCTGCCTAGTTCCTTTGGAGTCTCACACCCTCCAGGTTTCCATAAGTGTGGCCTCCCCTGACAGTTTACCCGCCGTCTGGCCTGCCAGTGCGCACTCCTGGACCTGGCCTGCCTGGCCTGCCGTTCTCACCCTTGTTGCTGAAGAGCTCCGTGAGCAGCGTGCTGGCGGCCGTGATGACTGCCGAAGAGTAGTGGGGCAGGCGGCTAAGCACGTCCACGATGAGCCGGATCTGCTGCCTTTCTTTGGTTCTCAGCCACTCTGCGTTGGTCATCAGGTCCAGGTCGGCGGGCAGGTTCACGTTGCTCAGGATCTACGTCCGCGGAAAGGAAGTGAGCCTGTGACCCACAACACCCCGACGGTACCCCTGCCCCTCCACACTGACCTCTCGTTGACCCATTTACCCTCAATTCCTCCCGGGATCTCACTAGGGGCCTAAACTCCGCCCCTGCATTAGACTTTTCCTACCCCACTGGCTTAAGAGTGACCTAGGCCTGTGGGGGACGCAAGAGACAGGGTCTCAGCCCTGCCTAAGGGCCACCAGGTGGCAGGGTAGGGAGCACCTTATGTCTCGTATCGCGCAGGCCACCCGAGTTATTGAGGAAGATGATCTTGGTGGGCTGCAGAGCCTTGGCCAGCGACGCAGTCACCTCCAGGGAATCGAGGAGCACTGAGCGGCGCGCGGCCGTCTCCCCAATGGGGCACAGGATGGGGATGCTGCTGGACTCCAGGCACCACTGCAGTAGGTCTGTCTCCACCGAGACGATGCCTCCATAGCTGTGGGGCCAGATGTGGTGCTCAAGAGGGTCCCCTTCATCCCTCAGGGACCAGGGCAGGGGAGAGCGGAGCAGTCCACTCTAAGGACTCCGGGCCGGGCGGGCAGGGCCAGCACTAACCTGGCATGCGGGGCCGGTTCGGCAGCGCTCAGCACCGACCCGCCGCCAAAAAAAGGCACGGCTGTAGCTGCATTGTGCCGCAGCTCGTCCACCAACACCTTGCAGCTCTGGGCAAGCTGCGCCTTGGCCTCCCAGAAGGAAAGACAGCCCGAGGGTGCCGTGGGGGCTGGCAGCCCCAGGACCACCAACGGCTTCATGTCCATGCGCTGCAGGAAGGCCAGGGCGAAGGCCAGGGCGGACACAGCCTGTGGGCACTTGAACACTTCCTCGTCCACCTGTGCAGGAGTGGGCGTTCAGGGGCCTCACGTGGGCCCAGGAACCACTTGCCCCCCACTTGACCCTCAGGACCCCAGAATGACTGTCAGGCCCCACATTTGGCCACCGGTGCCCATCTGCTCCGCCCTTTGCCCGTTGGGTCTTGCCACCCCATCCCCTTATCTCGCACCAGTGTTCCTCCCTCAGCTCCTCCCTTGCGGCCTTGGACTCTGAGACACCTTGGGGGGAGGGGTGATGCCACAACTCCGCGGTCTGAACCCCACACTGCGTCCGTGTCCATGGTGAGGCCTTCTTCAGACATCCCCACCCCTGGAGGATTGGGGCTCCCCGCGGTCTTGTCACTAGTGCCCGGCGCAAGGTTTCAGGAGCTAAGCCACCTCACTACGTTCCTTGCACCTTTTCCAGCGCTCCCGCGCTAACCCTAACCCTTCCCGGTTCGACCTTCCCTGACGACTTGTCGCCCCCCATCCCCCCTTTGCTTGTGACCCGGCGACCTCGCTGGGCTCCGCTTACCTCGATGACCGCGAAGGGCTTGTCCACAGAGTGGTGGCGAGCCTGGAACTGCGTGAGCCAGTGGCGTGCCTCCCCCGGGCTCGCTCCGCACTGGTACAGGAAGGCCTGGATGTCTCTCTGCACCAGCGATCGGCCGGCCGGGGGCGCAGGGGTCTCGGGGGCGTCCACGACGGCTCCTCGGCGGCTGGCGACCGGGCACGATCCTCCGCACCCTCGGCCTCCTCCCTCGGGGGCTGGGTGCGCGCCCAGGCCGTGCTGAGCCGGCGTCCCGGGCTGGTCCCCCTCGCGGCCCGCCGCCGCACGCTGCCACTCAGCCTCCGAGAGCCGCCAGGGCCACGGGTCCCGCGCAGCCTTCTGGCCGCTGTAGCGGTCCGCAGGGCCGCGGCCACCCACGCCGTCGCCATGACGACAGCCAAAGCGGCTCGCCCCCCACCCCCAACGGGTGGCGGTCTGCGTCCAGCGCCCGGCCCCGGGGGGCTCTTAACCGGCTGCTAGACGGGGCTGGATCAGGCTGGAGGCAGGGCGGGATAGGGTTCGTGGAGTGGCTGCTGGATGCATTTGGGGAGGGTCGGTCCACGGGTCAGAGGGCGGGGCCTCGAGCATTCCCCGCCCCTGGGGATCACGAGGGCGAGGTAAGAGCGGTGGAACTCTTTAATTTGCCGCCAGGGCCGGGTCACAGGAAGGGCTCAGTGACCCTAGTAGTGACTTCGGTCTGCTTCAGGGTTTCAGGGTCCTGGTGAGGAGAGAGAACAGGTGTCCACAGGTGTCCTTTAGCGCAGGTGGGTTGGGTTGGAAGGAGGGTGCTGGGGAGGCTGGACACCGGCTGCAGGCCTCACTGGAGTGCAGGGATGCAAAGTTCTGTTGTCAAGCCGAGGCGTGGTGACGCGTGTTTGTAATCCCAGCGCGTGGGAGATTGAGGCAGAAAGATTGCAGAGAGCTGGAAGTTAGTCCAAGCTACCTAGCAAGACCGAGGCCACCCTGACAATACAGGGATTAAAGGCGTGCACCACCACACTGGGCTCCCCCTTGTGACCTGGAACTCACTGTGTAGCCCTAGGCTGGCTTCGAACTCACAGCCATCCTCCTACCTGTGCCACTCCAAGGTTGGAATCAAAGGCCACCATGCCTGGCTCTCCTCTGTTATTTTTTTTTTAATTTTTAATTTATTTATTTGAGAGTGACAGACAGAGAAAGGGGTAGAGAGAAAGAGAGAGAGAGAGAATGGGCACAGTAGGGCCTCCAGCCACTGTAAACGAACTCCAGATGCATGTGCCCCCTTGTACATCTGGCTTACGTGGGTACTGGGGAATCAAACCTTGAACCAGGGTCCTTAGGCTTCATAGGCAAGCACTTAACCGCTAAGCCATCTCTCCAGCCCATCTCCTCTGTATTTTTAAAGGAGGAGATAAGACCTTCTTGTCATGGTGTCTTGGTCAGGGTCACACAGCTTATCAGTAATCATGGCCAAGTGCTAGGTCTAGGCATTGGGACTTCCTACATTTTCTGTTTTCTTCCTTTGTGGACTTTTTTGCTTGTCATTTTTTTATGTATCCCAAGATGGCCTTGAGCTTGCTTCAGTCTCCTCAGTTCTAATAACTGTCACTATGCCCCCTGATGATGATTATTGCTATTTTTAATAAATAAATAAAATTAATTAATTTGAGAGAGAGAAAGAGGCTGAGAGAGAGAATGGTCACGCCAGGGCATCCAGCCACTGCAAACGAACTCTAGACACATGCTTCCCCTTGTGCATCTGGCTTACGTGGGTCCTGGAGAATCGAACCAGGATCCTTTGGCTTTGCAGGCAAACACCTTAACCACTAAGCCATCTCTCCAGCCCTATTTTTTTTTTTTTTTTTTTTTTTTTGTTGAGGTAGGGTTTCACTCTGACCCAGGCTGACCTGAAATTCACTATGTAGTCTCAGGGTATCCTCAAACTCATGGTGATCCTCCTACTTCTGCCTCCTGAGTGCTGGGTTTAAAGGTGTGCAATACCATGCCCAGCTTGGGTTTTTTTTTAAAAATATTTTATTTTATTTATTTATTTGAGATAGAGGGAGAGACAGAGAGAGAGAGAGAAAGTGAGAATGGGCACGTCAGGGCCTCTAGCCACTGCATATGAACTCCAGACGCATGTGCCACCATGTGCATCTGGTTTATGTGGGACATGGAGAATCGAACCTGGGTCCTTAGGCTTCATAGGCATACGCCTTAACCACTAAGCCATCTCTCCAGCCCGTTCTTTTTTTTTTTTTTTTTTTTGAGAGAAAAATTCAGCCAGGCGTGGTGGCGCACGCCTTTAATCCCAGCACTCAGGAGGCAGAGGTAGGAGGATCGCCGAGAGTTCGAGGCCACCCTGAGACTACATAGTTAATTCCAGGTCAGCCTGGACCAGAGTGAGACCCTACCTCGCAAAACCAAAAAAAAAAAAAAAAAAAAAAATTCATGTAATTCAGGCTAGCCTCAAATTCTTTTTTTTTTTTTTATTAATTTATTTATTTGAGAGCAACAGAGAAAGAGAGAGAGAATGGGCCCACCAGGGCCTCCAGCCACTGCAAATGAACTCCAGATACATGTGCCACCTTGTGCATCTGGCTTATGTGGGTACTGGAGAATCAAGCCTCGAACCGGGGTCCTTAGACTTCACAGGCAAGAGTTTAATCACTAAGTCATCTCTCCAGACCTAGTCTCAAATTCTTGATTCTCCTGCTTCTGCCTCCCCAAAGCTGGGATTATAGGCTTGCCCTACTTACTACATCCTGCTCACCCTCCATCGTTTTATTTTTTGTTTTGTTTTGTTTTTTTTTGAGGTAGGATCTCACTCTATCCCAGGCTGACCTGGAATTCACTAATTCACTATGTAGTCTCAGAGTGGCCTTGGACTCATGTCGATCCTCCTACCTCTGCCTCCCAAGTGCTGGGATTCAGGGCGTGTACCACCATGCCCGGCTTGTTTGTTTTGAGGTAGGGTCTCACTCTAGCCCAGGCTGACCTGGAACTCACTGTAGTTCCAGGCTGTCCTCCAACTCACAGCAATCCTTTTACTCTACCTCTGCCTTCTCAGTGCTGGGATTAAAGGCATGTACCACTACACCCAGCTCTCATCCTTTTTTTTTTTTTTTTTTTTTTTTCGAGGTAGGGTCTCACTCTAGCTCAGGCTGACCTGGAATTCACTATGTATTCTCAGGGTGACCTCGAACTCATGGCAATCCTCCTACCTCTGCCTCCCAAGTGCTGGGATTAAAGGCGTGTGCCACCACGCCCGGCTTCATCCTTTTTTATTTTTATATTGGAGGCAGATATATATATCAGAGAGAGAGAGAGAATGGGCATGTCAGGGCCTCTAGCTACTGCAAACAAATGCCAGATGCCTGTGCCACTTTATGAAACTGTCTTATGTGGGTGCTGAGGAATCAGACCTGGGTGTTTAAGCTTTACAGGCAAGTGCCTTAGCAATCTATCTATCTATATTTATAATTTTTAAAAAACATTTTAAATATATTTTATTAATTTATTTGAGAGAGAGAGAGAGAGAGAGAGAGAGAGAGGGAGAGAGAATGGGCACAAGGCCACCAGCCCCTGCAAACGAATTCCAAATGCATGCGCCCCCTTGTGCATCTGGCTTACGTGGGTCCTGGCGAATCAAACCGGGATCCTTTGGCTTTGCAGGCAAACGCCTTAACCACTAAGCCATCTCTTCAGCCCAATATTTATAATTTTTTTAATAGAGAGAATGGGTGCACCAGGGTCTTCTGCCACTACACACAAAATCTAGATACATGTGCCACTTTGTGTGTCTGGCTTTACTTGGGTCCTGGGGAATCCAACCTCAGCAGGCAGACTTTGCAAGCAAACATCTTTTACCACTGAGCCACCACCCCCATCTTAATGTGGCTTTGTGCCCCTCAGGCTGGGACTCAGGCACCTGAGGCACCACTTAAATGAGGAGCAGTGGCCTTCTGAGTATTCAGGATGCTGGAATGGGGATGTAGCTGTGCTAGAACATGTGCTCTGTATGTGTGAGGGCCTTGGGGTCTATCCACAGATGAAAAAAAGAAAAAAAATTCCAAGCCGGGAGTGGTGGCACATGCCTTTAATCACAGCACTCTGGAGGCAGAGGTAGGAGGATCACTGTAAATTCGAGGCCAGCCTGGAACTACAGAATGAGATCCAGGTCAGCCTGGGCTAGAACAAGACCCTACCTCGACCCTCCCCCCCCACCCCCCGCCAAAAAAAAAATCCAGTAGCTGCTGGATGAGTGTTCATGCTGGAAACTCTCCCTCCCACACACACTGCCCCAGGTAGGAGGTTCTGGAGGGGGAAGGGTTACGGCCTTTGTGACCTCTCTGGTATTTCCATTCTGCTCAGAAATCTTGGCAGGGAGTGCAGCAAGGCTAGGAGGGGGTCCACACCCCTCCCCTGTGGGTCATCCCAAGGGCCTTCCTGGTCCTTCTTTACTGCAGCTCCCAGAATCCTTGCCCCATACATTCCCCACGGTCCTCCAGAGGAGGTGGGCCTAGCCCCTGGGCCATGAGAGTTTTCCTCCCCAAACTCCTCCCTCAACCTCAATCTCCTCCAAAGCCCACAAGAGCACCCACTTTCTGGTCCCTCTCCTCGGAACTTCTCCTCCTGTGCCCCACTCCCCACACTGGAGCTCCGTGGACGCAGGGCTGCTGCCACCGCCTGGACTTGGACCTTCCTGAGTGTTTCAGCATCAGTTCTTGCTCGCCCCTGAGCCTGTGCGGGGGACAGACACTGGCTCGGCTTCAGCCCAGAGGGCTGTGTCTCCAGGCAGCCAATGGGACCCAGCTGTACCCCTAGCGAATGATTAACTCCAGGCCTGTGGACCTAGGGCCATTGTGTCCCCACTGTCTCTCTCTGAGGGAAGACCAGCCGCTGAATGAATGCACGTGTGGGGGTCAGGGCTCCTGGACAAGCCTACCCCTCCTGACCACAGGCCAACAGGACCAGGCAGTCTTTTGCGTCCCACTCCTGTTAGGCCTTGGGATTTGGGGATTCTGAGACCAGCCTTCTGATCATACAAACACCTCCCCAACAGACTCCCGGCCCCTGTGCATAGGAGCTGTTTTGAAAGGGCCAAGGCTTACCGTCCGTTCTTGGCTGTGACTCAGCCCAGGTGTGCATAGAAGCGGCAGCGATCTGGGCAGGGTGGAGGGTCATGGTCGAGGTCTGACAGTTCCACAACATAGTGCATACCGGAGGGGATCTTAGGGGTCTTCTGTAACACCATGTCCTGGTTCTTTGGACAAAGAATTGAGGGCTGGAGAGATGGCTTAGCAGTTAAGGAGCTTGCCTGTGAAGTCTAAGGACCCATGTTTGACTCTCCAGGTCCCTTGAAAGCCAGATGCACAAGGTGACGCAAGCATGTAAGGTCGCACATGCGCACAAAGTAGCACAAGCGTCTGGAGTTCGATTGCAATGACTTGAGGCCCTGGTGCACCAATTCTCTTCCTCTTTCTCTCATAAGAAAATTGCATAAAGAATTGAACAAGATGCAGAAAAGTTGTAGTGATGGGGAGATTGCTTAGTGAATAAAGGCACTTGCTTGCAAAGCCTGATGTCCAGGGTTCGATTGCCCAGTACCCATGTAAAGCTAGTTGTACAGTGTGTCACATTCATTTGGAGTTCAGTTGTAGCTTCAAGGAGGCTTGGTGTACCCATGCTCATTCATTCATTCTCGCCTTCTTCTTTTTTTCGAGGCAGGGTCTCACTCTAGTTCAGGCTGACCTGGAATTCACTCTGTAGTCTCAGAGAGGCCTCAAACTCATGGTGATCCTCCTACCTCTGCCTCCTGAGTGCTGGGATTAAAGGTGTGCGCCACCACGTCTGGTTCTCACCTTCTTTTTAAAAAAAATTTATTTGAGGGGGAGAGAGAGAGAGAAAGAGGCAGATAGAGAGAGAATGGGTATGCCAGGGCCTCTAAGCCACTGTAGACAAACTCCAGGTGTATGCACCACATTGTGCATCTGGCTTAAGTGGATACTGGGGAATTGAACATGGGATCCTTAGGCTTTGCAAGCAAGTGCCTTAACTGCCAAGCCATCTCTCCAGCTCCTGAATCAATATTTTCTTTCTTCCTCCTTCCCCCTTCTTCCCCCTCTTTTATTTTCAAGGTAAGGTAGGGTCTCACTCTAGCTCCTACCTCTGCCTCCCAAGTGCTGGGATTAAAGGTGTGCACCACTATGCCCAGCTATCTCTCTCTCTTCTAATGTCTTGTTAAGTAGTTCAGACTGACTTTGAATTTTCATCCACCTGCCTCAGCTTCCCAAGTGCTGGGATTAGAGGAGTGGCTTAATCTGGTTATGTTATGATATACTAAATACCCTGCAAATACCTAGTTACTTAGTACAAGGCAGGGGAGTGAGTTATGGATTGAAGAAATTTCAAGTGTTCTACCCATTCCTGTCCAGCAGAGGGTGCCCGACTCTTATATATTTTTCTCTGCTGCCCTAAGGAAGTTGTGGAAAGGAAAAAAGATTATCATTTGACAGAGACTTTCAGTTTGAGACTTTGAACTGACTATAAGAGGGAGAGACAGGGGAAGAAAAAGAGAAGAGGGGGAGGAAGAAGAGGAAGAAAGAGAAGAATCTACTCCCAGCAACACATCCAGCAAGGCTCCAGTTCCCAAATTGCCATCAGCTGGGATCCAGTCATTCAGAACACATGAGTTTATGGGGGACACTTAATTCAAACCACCACGGGTGGGGGCGGGGGTGGATGGGGAGCCAGGTGTTAATGAGTGGGAAGGGGACTGGAATGAGGCCGTAGCTGGAGAAGCGGTCTTTGCAAGCAAACACCTCTAACTGCTGAGCGATCTTCCCAGCCCCGAGAAACAGTCTTTGAATCAGTCAATCAATCAACCAGTCTATTTATTTATTTATTTATTTATTTATTTATTTATTTATTTATTTATTTGAGATAGGATCTCCCTGTGATGCCCAAACTTGTCTCCAACTCCTGGGTCCCAGGGAGCCTCCCTCCTTAGTCTTGAGAGTATCTGGGATTTCAGGCATATGCCATGATGCTTGGCTTACAGTCTTGGCTTATGGTCTGTCGCATTAAAAAAGGAAATACTCTTCAGTGAATCTGACTCTGTGCGTGTGGGGTGGGTAGATGCTGGTTCTGGTCCTGTGAGTGTGGGACAGATGAAAGAGACAGATGAAAGAGAACACTGGAGAGAACCAGGATACACCAATACATCAAGAATAGAGAGCCAAGCTGGGCATGGTGGTGCACACCTTTAATCCCAACACTCAGGAGGCAGAGGTAGGAGGATCACCATGAGTTTGAGGCCATCCTGAGACAACATAGTGAATTCCAGGTCAGCCTGAGCTAGAGTGAGACCCTACCTCAAAAACCAAAAACAAAACAACAAAAACAACAACAAAAAAAAATAGAGAGCCAGGGCTGGAGAGATGGCTTTGCAGGCAAGCACCTTAATCACTAAGCCAATAAATAAATAAATAAATAAATAAATAAATAAATAAATAAATAAATAAATAATATAAATAAGTAATAAATAAGAGGGGCTGGGGATATGGCTTAGTGGTTAAGGTTTTGCCTGTGAAGCCTAAGGATCCTGGTTCGATTCTCCAGGACCCATGTAAGCCAGATGCACAAGGGGATGCATGCATCTGGAGCTTGTCTGAAGTGGTTGGAGGCCCTGGTGCAACCCATTCTGTCTTTCTCTCTGCCTTCGTCCTCTCTCTCTCGCTCTCTCAAATAAATAAATAAAATATTAAAAAAGAGAGACTGCTTGAGAGGGGGAGGTGATATGATGGAGAGTGGAGTTTCAAAGGGGAAAACGGGGGGAGGGAGGGAACTACTATGGATTATTGTCTACAATTATGGAAGTTGTCAATAAAAAAGTAATAAAAAAGGGCTGGAGAGATGGCTTAGCAGCTAAGGCACCTGCCTCCTAAGCCTAAGAACGCTGGTTCCAATCTCCAGCGGTTCCATTCTCCAGGTCCCACGGTTAGCCAGATGCAGTGACATAAGGGCGCAATGCCTCACTTGACCACAAGGGGCGCATGCATCTGGATTTCGTTTGCAGCAGCTGAGAGGCTGCTGGCGTGCCCATCTCTATCTGTCTTCCTCTCTGTCTCTCTCTGTGTCTCTCTCCAAAAAAAAAAAGTAATAAAGTCTTTTTTTTAAAAAAGAAAAAAAATTATTTATTTATTTGCAAGCAGAGAGAGACAGAGAGAATAGACAGAGACAGAGAGAGGGCCTCCAGCCACTTCAAAGGAACTCCAGATGCATGTGCCACTTTGCACATCTGGCTTTAGGTGGGTTCTGGGGAATTGAACCTGGGTTGTTAAGCTTTGTACGCAAGTGCCTTAAGCTTTTTTTTTTTTTTTTTTTTTTGAGATAGGTCTCGCTCTGGCCCAGGATGACCTGGAATTCACTATGTAGTCTCAGGGTGGCCTTGAACTCACGGCAATCCTCCTACCTCTGCCTCCCAAGTGCTGGGACTAAAGGCGTGCACCACCACGCCCGGCTGCACCTTAACTTTTGAGCCATCTCTCTGGCCCTCGTTTTTTTTTTTTTTTTTTTGGAGAGAGACACAGAGAGAGGGAGAGGAAGACAGCTAGAGATGGGCACGCCAGCAGCCTCTCAGCTACTGCGAATGAAATCCAGATGTGTGTGCCCCCTTGTGGTCAAGTGTGGCATTGCGCCCTTGCGTCACTTTGCATCTGGCTAAACGTGGGACCTGGAGATTGAAACCGGTGGAGATTGGAACCAGCGTTCTTAGGTTTAGGAGGCAGGCGCCTTAACTGCTAAGCCATCTCTCCAGCCCCGGCCCCGTATCTTTTCACTCACAGCTTCCATAAGTGTAGATAATAAGCCATGACAATTCCCTTCCACCATCCTCATTTCCCCCTCGCAAATCCTCCCTCCATTGAATCCCTTCTTTCCAATTAGTCTCTCTTCCATTTTGATGTCATCATTTTTCCTCCTATTATGAAGGTCTTGTGTAGATAGCATCAGCCACTGTGAGGTCATGAATAGCTTGTGAAGAGGTGTCACAGGTACATCTGTATGTGAACGAGGGCGATGGTGTGCTGAGGGCAGAGTTCATGTGTGTTTTATGTCTTTTGTATGCGTTACAGTCAATAAAGGACTTTTCAGAAAGTTCAGTCCAATAACGTGCATGTCCCAAGTAGAAGATGTGCGAGTGCAGGAAGTGGATTCTGGGATGCCGGTATTCATGAAAATATTCTTGGAAAGAATATTTAGCCTCCTGGAATCCGTTTTGTCGGTGGGGCGTGGGGGGAGGGGGCTGTGGTGCTGGGTGAGGATTCGGTTTCCATTTGCGCCCTCACGTTGTAGTTACAAATGATTGCCACGAGGGGGCAACGCGGCCCCGAGGAGGAGGTGGTCTCCCTGGGGACCGCGCCAGGTCTCTGTCCGAAACCATCCACTGATGCCCCTGTGAGGATGGGGACGCCACGGCACGACCAGGGGAGGGACCGAGGCCAAGGAAAGACCGAGGCCACTGTGTGTGTTGGGGAGAGAAGGGAGGCTGAGGCGACCTGGGTCCAGCTGCTGCTTGGTAAAAATAATTTAGGGAAATTACTGAAACGATTGAAAATAAGATCACCAAAATTTATCTAGGGCTCAGTGGGTTAAAACTTAACGACCCGAGTTCAATTCCCCAGTAGCCCACGTAAAGCCAGTTTTGCATGCATCTGGTGTTCATTTGGGGTGGATAGAGGCCCTGGCATGCCCATTTTCTCTCTCTGCTTGCAAATAAATAAAAATATTTAAGAAACATTAAAAATTGAGCTGGAGGCCGGGCGTGGTGGCGCACGCCTTTAATCCCAGCACTTGGGAGGCAGAGGTAGGAGAATCGCCATGAGTTCGAGGCCACCCTGAGACTACATAGTTAATTCCAGGTCAGCCTGGAACAGAGTGAGACCCTACCTCAAAAAAAAAAAAAATTGAGCTGGAGAGATGGCTTAGCAGTTAAGGTGCTTTCTGGCAAAGCCAAAGGAACCAGGTTCCATTCCCCCGTACCCATGTAAAGCCAGATGCACAAGGTGGTACATGTGTCTGGAGTTCGTTTGCAGTTGCTAGTGGCCCTTGTGTGCCCATTCTCCCTCTCTCTGGTTCTCAAACAAATAAGTAATCTATTGATAGGGTTTTGTTTTGCATTTGGTCTGCGTCCTTCTACACTGTTTTTATTTTTTAATTTTTTTGGGTGGGGGGAGACAATGTCTCATTCTGCAGCTGGAACTCACTATGTAGCCTAGGCTGGCCTGGAATTCTCAGCAGCCCTCCTGTCTCAGCTTCCCTTCTACACTTTTTTTTTTTTTTTTTGGTCAGTGTCTTTGAGACAGGGTCTCATTTAGCTTAGGCTGGTCTCAAACTCACTATATAACTGAGCTGTCTTTTTCTTATCCCCAGACTTTCAGCTCAAAAACAAGTACACATTGCACATGTGGGGAAGCATTCCTGTCTCCTAAGTGCTGGGATTAAAGGTGTGCGCCACCATGCCCAGCTGCTACACTCTTTTTTTTTTTTTTTAATATTTATTGACAACAAAACATACTTACATACCAAAGGTGCGTATTTTTCCCTCCCCTCCCCCCTTCCCCTTTAGAACTCCACTCTCCATCATATCCCCTCCCTCTCTCCATTAGTCTCTTTTTTTAATATGATGTCATCCTCTTTTACTTCTACTATGAGGGTCTTGCGGAGGTATTGCTAGGCACAGCAAGGTCATGGATATCAAGGCCAATTTCTGTCTGGGCAGTTGCATTGTTGCTACACTCTTTTTGTGTGCAGGGGCACATGTACATGTGTCCCCTAGCATGTGGAGGCTAGATGGCAACTCTGAGTATTATTTCACTTCTCAGGATGTCATGGCATTTTTCATAGTACTTTTTATTTTTATTTATTTATGTATTTACTTGCAAGGAGACAGGGACAGAGAGAGCATGGATGTACTTGTCCTCTTGCCACTGCAAAGGAATTCTAGAGGGATGTGCCACTTTGTACATCTGGCTTTATTTGGGTACCAGGGAATTGAGCCTGAGCTTTCACACTTCTGATTTTGTAATCAAACACCAATAGCATGTGAGTCCACTTTCTTTTCTTTTTTCTTTTTCTTTCTTGTTTTTTCAAGATAGGGTCTCACTCTAGCCCAGGCTGACCTGGAATTCATTGTGTAGTTCCAGGCTGGCCTTGCCTTGAATTTACAGCAATCCTTCTACCTCTGTCTCCCAAGTGCTGAAATTAAAGGTGTGTGCCAGCACACCTGACTTACTTTCTTTTTTTTTCATTTTATTTTATTTTATTTATTTTTGTTTTTCGAGGTAGGGTCTCACTCTAGCCCAAGCTGACCTGGAATTCACTCTGCATTCTCAGTGTGGCCTCGAACTCATGGCAACCCTCCTACCTCTGCCTCCCAAGTGCTGGGATTAAAGGCGTGCACCACCTTGCCCAGCTATATTTACTTTATTTTATTTTTTTGGTTTTTCAAGGTAGGGTTTCACTCTAGCCCAGGCTGATTTGGAATTCACTATGTAGTCTCAGGATGGCTTAGAACTCAAGTCAATCCTTAGAACTCTGCCTCCCAAGTGCTGGGATTAAAGGCGTGTGCCACCACACACGGCTTCACTTTCTTTTTTTAAAAAAATACTTTATTTATTTGAGAGAGAGACGGAGAGAGGTAGAGAGACACAGAGAGAACAGGCACTCCAGGGCCTCTAGCCACTGCAAACGAACTCCAAATGCATGTGCCACCTTGTGCATCTGGCTTACATGGATACTGAGGAATAGAATCTTGGTTCTTAGGCTTTGAAGGCAACTGCTTTAACCACTAAGCAATCTCTCCAGCCTGAACCCACTTTCTTTTAAATATTTTTTATTTATTCATTTGCAAGCACCCATGTGCGCACACACACACAGAAAGAGAGAGAGAGAGAAACAGACTGGGCAGGCTAGGGCCTCCAGCCACTGCAAATGAATTCCAGATGTATACACCACTTTATGTATCTGACTTTACGTGGGTACTGGTGAATTGAAACCAGGCTTTCAGGCTTTGCAAGCAAGAGCCTTTAACTGCTGAGCCATGTCTCCAGCCCCTCATATTACTTCTTCTTTTTTTTTTTTTTGGTTTTGCGAGGTAGGGTCTCACTCTGGTCCAGGCTGACCTGGAATTCACTATGTAGTCTCAGGGTGGCCTTGAACTCTCAGCGATCCTCCTACTTCTGCCTCCCGAGTGCTGGGATTAAAGGCATGTGCCACCACACCCGGCTTCATATTACTTCTTGTATGAGTTTCCTAAGGCTACTGTAACAAAGTCCTGTACCACAACTGGGTGGCTTACCGTGACAGAAAGGTGTGTCTCACACACTGAAGACCAGAAGTCAGAAATCAGTGTGGTCAGGCCAAGCCTTCTCTGGAATCTGTTGGGGAAACTCCTTCCTGGAGGGACTCCTTCCTGGTGGAGAGTTTTTTTTTTTTTTTTTTCTATGGGGGTCTCCTTCCCATGATCCCATGATGGGTTCCTCCCTGTAGAGGGACTCCTTCCTGGTGAGGAGACTCCTTCCTGGCCCCTTGTGACAGTGGCCGACAGTCCAAGCATGCCTTGGCTTGTATTGCATGGTTCCAATCTGCTTCTACATTACAGTCACACAACTGTCTTGTCCCTGTGAGTCTGTGTGTCGGTCTCCCACTGCTGTGGGTCCATCCCACTCCAGCATGGCCTCAACCTCACTAATGACATCTGTACTGATTTTGTTTTCAAGTGAGGTCACGTTCTGCCATCGTGGGCGAGTGTGGACATGCGTGTGGAGGTCAGAGGACAACCTCGGGTGTCTGTCCTCACCTTCCGCCTTGTTTGAGGCAGGGTCACTTGTTCACTGCTGCGTATGCCAGGCTAGTTGGCTTGTGAGCTTTCAAGGATTCTCCTGTGTCTGCCTCCCATCTTTCCGCAGGTGCGCTGGGATTTTGCACATTCAGTTTTATGTGGGTTCTGGGGATCTGAACTCAGGTTCTCATGCTTAGCGCTTTACCTATTGAGCTCTTACTTACAACCTCTCCCACTTACAATGTGTGTGTGTGTGTGTCTGATGGATAGCACGCTCTCATTTATTCACAAGGGGAGTGGGTTTATAAACACTTGAGAAAGGTTGAGAAGGCACATACAGACTATATGGCGATTAGATACATAGTGTATGGGTTGCTATCTAATTGACTGGTGTTGGAAGGCAGAAGTTGCGAGGGAGAAGCTGCAAGGGAGATAGTGGCAGGAAAAGCTATGTGACTTCAGCCACATAAAGGTCTCTTGGGCAGCTAGCCACAAGGTCAGGAACTGTGGGGGGCAAAGCCTGACTATGGAATGGTCAGGTGCTTTTTGGTGCACTCTGGGCGAAGACAGGGCACATTACAACCTTGCCCGAGGGCAGGGAGGGTCAGTCTCCGTTGCCAGAGTGGGTTCTCGACAATAAGGCCAGATGTAACCCCTACAGCCCAAGGTCCAATAGTCCAGGCCAGCTTCCTCACAGTCCCAGCCCGTATTTAGCAATGCCCGACATGTGTGTATGTGTATGGTGTGTGTATGGGCATGCACATGCCACAGCATTCATGTGGAGGTCTAAAGCCAATCTTGGGGTGTTTGTCCTCTCTTTTCACCTTCTTTCTTCTTCTTCTTCTTCGAGACAGGGTCTCATTCTAGCCCCGGCTGATCTACCTCTGCCTCCAGGATGCCAGTGCTGGTCTTTTCACCTTCGTTGTAAGGCAGGGCATCTTGTTGTCTCTGCTACTGTTTGCACCAGTTTCTCTGACCCTTGAGCTTCCAGATTCTTCTGGCTCTGCTGTAGGCACATTGGGACCACAGATGTATACATCCATTTGTGTCCAGTTTTACATGCTGGGAATCAAACTCAGGCTGACAGGTTTTGCAAGCAAGCACTTTTTATCTTTATTTATTTATTTATGAAAGAGAGAGAGAAAATGGGTGTGCCAGGGCCTCTAGCTACTGCTAATAAACTCCAGATGCATGTGCCACCATGTACATCTGGCTCACATGGGTTTTGGGGAGTCAAACCTAGGTCCTTAGACTTCTCAGGAATGCACCTTAACCACTAAGCCATCTCTCCAGGCCACCAAGCACCTTTAACCGATGAGCCCTTGTAACACGCTTAACTCAGTTTTCTGTTATTAAACACTTCAGTCTCATTCAATTTACTTATGATTGGAAATGATGCTGTAATTAACACTGTTGTGATTTTTCTCATTGAATAATTTGTAAGGATAAATATGCAGAGAGGGAATATGAACGAACGTTTACAACAGGATTTAATGAAATTATTGGTGTGAGGGGAGAAGCACAGAGATGCAAAATGAAGAAAAGGAACATTGTACTAGCCTGTCAGTCAGGAACTCCCACCCGTCAGCCTTTGCATATACATAGTTTGCTTGCTTGCACTTCAGGGCATGAGTGTTTTTGCCACCAAGCTGCCAGCCCCAGGCAGTCTGTGTACTTTTTTTTTGTTTGTTTTTTTGTTTTTTTGAGGTAGGGTTTCACTCTACACCAGGCTGACCTAGAATTCACTATGTAGTCTCAGGTTGGCCTTGAACTTACTGGGATCCTCCTACCTCTGTCTCCTGGAGTGCTGGGATTAAAGGCATGCACTATCACGTCCGGCCCAGCCAGCTCTCTCTCTCTCTCTTTTTTTTTTTTGAGTCAGGGTCTCACTCTAGCCCAGACAGACCTGAAACTCACTCTGTAGCCCAGGCTGGACTGAAACTCATGCTGCAGCCTGCAGAGATTAAAGGTGAGTCACTATACCTGGCTTAAACCTGTGTGCTTTTTTAAAAAAAAAATTATGTATGTATGTATGTATGTATGTATGTATGTATGTATGTATGTATTTGAGAGAGGGAAAGAAGTAGAATGAGAGCAAGAGAATGGGCATGCCAGGGCTTCCAGCCACTGCAAACAAATTCCAGATGCACGTACCACCTTGTGCATCTGGCTCACGTGGGTATTGGGGAATCGAACCGAGGTCCTTTGACTTTGCAGGCAAACACCTTAACCGCTAAGCCATCTCTCCAATCCAAACCTGTGTGCTTTTAGATCTTATTTCAGGTAACATTTTGTAGCCTGCTATTTTCACTTCAGCAGTTTCTGTCATGGTAAATGCCATAGTCATCTTTTCGGTGATGGTTCATGTTTGTGTTGTGGGAACACTGAATAATTTAATATTTAATAGCATATTCAATATTTGATATTTATAAAAATAATATTTTTCTATTATAAGCTGTGTGGTATTATAATAGGTATGTCTCTGCATTAATTTTCTCTCAGGAAGTGGCTAGGAACTAAAATTTATTTATTTATTTGCAAGCAGAGATAGAGAGACAGAAGAGAGATAGCTAGAGAGAGAATGGGCATGCCAGGGCTTCTAGCCACTGCAAATGAACTCCAGATGCATGTACCCCTGTACATCTGGCTTATGTGGGTCCTGGGGAATCAAACCTGGGTCCTTTGGCTTTGCAGGCAAATGCCTTAACCACTAAGCCATCTCTCCAGCCCTAAGTTTCTTTTTTTTTGTGTCCATGTGTGCATGTGATGTGTGTGTATGTGTATGGGTGTGCACGTGCAGTGGTGCTTGTATGGAGGTCAGAGGGCAACCTTGGGGTGTTGGTCTTTTTCTTCAATATTTTTTAGTTTGTTTTTTTAAAATTTTGAAGTAGGGTCTCACTTTATCCCAGGCTGATCTGGAACTCACAGTGACCTTTCTACCTCTGCCTCTCAAGTGCTGGGACTAATGGTGCACACCACTATTTTATTTATTTAGGTTGGAGAGATGGTTTAGCAGTTAAGATGCTTGCCTGTGAAGCTTAAGGACCCAGGTTTGATTTCCCAGTGCCCACATAAGCCAGATATAGAAAGTGGCACATGTGTCTGGAGTTCATTTGCAATGGCTAGAGGCCCTGATGTGCCCATTCTATCTGCCTCTCTCTCTCTCTCTATCTGTGTGTGTGTGTGAAAGTGCACCAGTCTCTTCCTGCTGCAATTATATGCTTATCTGGCTTTATGTGGGTGGCTGGGAATTGAACCCAGGCCAGCAGGTTTTGCAAGGAAGCACCTTTAACCACTGAGCCATCTCCCCAGGCCTCTCTTCAGTCTTTGAAGTTGTTTTCCTCCCTCCCTCCCTCCCTCCCTTCCTTCCTTCCTTTTTTTTTTTTTTTTTTCTGAGGTAGGGTCTCACTCTAGCCCAGGCTGACCTGGAATTCACTATGTAGTCTCACGGTGGCATCAAACTCATGGCGATCCTCCTACCTCTGCCTCCCAAATGCTGGGATTAAAGGTGTGTGCCACCACGCCTGGCTTCTTCCTCCTTTTTTTTTTTTTTTTTTTTTTTAAAGGCAGAGTCTCACTCCAGCCTAGCTTGACCTGGACTTTACTCTGTAGTGCAGACTAGCCTCAAATTCATGGCGATTTTCTGATCTCAGCCTCCATAGTGCTGGGGTTAAAGGCATGTGCCATAGATGCTGCTTTTCAAAGGGTTGTCTTAGTGTATACTCTCCTGGTCATTTCCCTGTGCTCATGTCATATGTGACCTCCCCCTCCCTTCCATCCTTTCTCTCTGTCAATGGGTAAACCATGGGATTCTATTTAGCTCTTCACAGTTACCAATGATACTATTAGTTGTAATGATTGCTTGCTAATTGCTTTTCCTCTTTTGGAGTCATTGGTTCAGGTCCATTTATCTTTTGAGTACCTCAGTGTTTTATTAGACATGTATTTATTCATGTGATATATAGAGATATTAGCCCTTTATCATATCTGCTGATATGGCTCTATTAAAAAATCATGGGGCTGGGACTGGAAAGATGGCTTAGTGGTTAAGGCATTTGCCTGCAAAGCCAAAGGAACCAGGTTCGATTCGCCAGGACCCACATAAGCCATATGCACAAGGTGGCACACACATCTGGCATTCGTTTGCAGTGGCTGGAGGCCCTGGCACGCCCACTTTCTTCCTCCCTCTTTCTCTCTCTCCCTCTCTCTCTTTCAAATAAATAAATAAAATATATTTTAAAACAATCATGGGGCTGGGCTGGAGAGGTGGCTTAGCAGTTAAGGTGCTTGTCTGCAAAGCCAAAGGACCCAGTTATATTCCCCAGGACCCCCATAAGCGAGATGCACAAGGTGGCACATGTCTGGAGTTCATTAGTGCACCTGTTCTTTCTATATCTGCCTCTCTCTCTCTCTCTTTTTTTTGGGGTGGGGGGGAGGTTTCGAGGTAGGGTTTTCACTCTAGCCCAAGCTGACCTGGGATTCACTATGTAGTCTCAGGGTAGCCTTGAACTCACGGTGATCCTCCTACCTCTGTCTCCCAAGTGCTGGGATTAAAGGCGTGTGCCACCATGCCCAGCTTCTCTCTCTGTCTAAATAAATAAATAAATAAATAAAAATAAAATATTTTTAAAAACCATGGGGCTGGGGAGATGGCTCAGTGGTTAAAGGTGATTGCTTGCAAAACCTGCCTACCTGGGTTTGATTCCCCAGAACCCATGTAAAGCTAGATGCACAAAGAAGTGCATGTGTCTGGAGTTTGTTTGCAGTGGCAAGAAGCTCTGACAAGCCCATACTCTCAAATAAATAAATTAAGTAGTTAATAAAAAGAAAATCACCATTGGGCTGGGTGTGGTGGCTCATGCCTATAAATTCCAGCACTTAGGAGGCTGAAGTAGGAGGATCATTGTGAGTTCAAGGCCACTCATGGTTACAGAGTGAATTCCAGGTCAGCCTGGGCTAGAGTGAGACCCTACCTCGAAAAAAAAAAAAAAGCCATAAAAAAAGTTTAAAAACAAACAAACAAACAAAAAAGTCAAATCTAGCTGGACATGGTGATGCACGCCTTTAATCCCAGCACTCGGGAGGCTGAGGTAGAGGATCACTGTGAGTTTGAGGCCACCCTGAGACTATATAGTGAATTCCAGGTCAGTCTGGGCTAGAGTGAGACCCTACCTCAAAAACAAACAAACAGGGCTGGAGAGATGGCTTAGGGGTTAAGGTGCCTGCCTCCTAAGCCTAAGAACCCGGTTCCAATCTCCAGGTCCCATGTTTAGCCAGATGCAGTGACGCAAGCGTGCAATGCCACACTTGACCACAAGGGGGCACACACATCTGGATTTTGTTCACAGCAGCTGAGAGACTGCTGGCACGCCCATTCTCTATCTGTCTCCCTCTCCCTCTCTGTCTGTCTCTCTCTGTGTCTCTCTCCAAAAAAAAAAAATAAATAAAATAATTAAAATAAATAAAATAAATGAAAACAAACAAACAAACAAAAGAATAAACTCTTGAAGTGAGAATCAAAGCCATCTTGCAGGTATGACTACCAGAGCAGTTATCTTCTCGTGACAAAACACCCTACCAGAAGCAGTTTATGGGAGGAAAGGGATTATTTCAGGGGAGGCTTCATCATGGCAGGGAACACAGTCAAGAGCAGTCAGCAGGGTGTCACATCTTGTCACATGAGCTGGGAGGAAGAAGCAAGCGTGAGCTGGCTAGTATTGGCAAAGTGGGGCAGATTATAAAATCCTAAAGTTGAGCTGGGCATGGTGGCACACACCTTTAATCCCAGCAGAGGGTAGGAGGATCGCCATGAGTTCAAGGCCACCCTTTTATATAGTGAATTTCAGGTCAGCCTGAGCTAGAGCAACATCCTACTTCAAAAAATCAAAATCATCATCATCATCTGCTCTCAGTGACACACCTCCTTCAGCAAGCCTCCACCTCCTAAAGGCTCCACCTGCTGGTGTCAAGTATGAAGCTTCACCACAGACACATGGGGCACATTTTACACTCAAACCACCACAGCCACTCTTAATACAAGCTGGGTGCGGTGCTACATGCCTGTAAACCCAGTACTCAGAAGGACCAGGAGTTCAAGGCCAATCTTGGTGACATAGTGAGTTTGAGGCCAGGCTGGGCTATATGAAACTCCTACCTCTGCCTCCCAAGTGCTGGGATTAAAGGCATGCTCCACCATGTCCAGCTTAGTAATACTTTTTTTTTTTTTTTTTGGTTTTTCAAGGTAGGGTTTCACTCCAGCCCAGGCTGATCTGGAATTCACTAGGCAGTCTCAGAGTGGCCTCAAACTCACAGTGATCCTTCTATCTCTGCCTCCCGAGCGCTGGGATTAAAGGTGTGTGTACCACGCCCGGCTTGGTGATACTTTTTTAAAGTTCAGGCTAACCTGTCACTATAGCCCCAGGTTAGCTTCCAGCTCATGATAATCCTCCTACCTCAGCCTTCAGAGTGCTGGGATTAAAGACATGTGCCACCAAGCCTGGTTCCAGATAATATATTTTATAATAAAAATTAAAAAAAAAGAAAAGAACAAAGAATTGATCTGTTTGTTTGCTTGTGTGTGGTACACGATAAACACCTCTGTCTTGTGGCAGGGGCTGGGACAAGGTACCTGCAGCAATGCCCCAGGCCAGTTGTTCAGTATGGACTGAGGATCTGGAACTCCCAATCTGAGCGGCCCTTCCCAAACATGCCCTTTGTAGCGGAAGCCGGGGCTAGGTTAGAAACAGAGTCAGGCCTGCCCCCCAACACCAGGCTGGGGAAGGCAGAGCTGGAGGAGGAGGCGCTGCTCTCTATGAAGAGGCTCTCAGGGCTCCGAGACAGTTATTACAGCCAGGAGGAGTAATTAAGGCAGCAGGACACTCTCTTTTCTCAGGAGATTCTGGTGCAATTAACAAATGAGGGCAGGAGGGAGAGTGCTATCCTGTGTGGGAATATTGACAATAGAGATTTGGCTTCAGGGCCACCATCACCCAGGACTATCCTGACCTCCAGAGTCTCAGAACAATCACAGGCTGAGGAAGGTGCTGATAGCCCACTTCTTTGTTGGGGGCCTGAGCTTCAACTCTGATATTGCCAGACCCTCACCTGCTGTAGGACCTCAGGCAGATTGAAGTTGATTCACCTTCCTTTCTTCTTCTTTTCTTCCTTCCTTCCTCCCTCCCTCTCTTTCTCCCTCCCTCTCTTTCTTTCTTTTAAGTATTTATTTATTTAGTTGAGAGAGAGAGAGACAGAGAGAGAGAATGGGCACGCCAGGGCCTCCAGCCACTGCAAACGAACTCCAGATGTGTGTGCCCCCTTGTGCATCTGGCTTATGTGGGTCCTGGCGAATTGAACCAGGATCCTTTGGCTTTGCAAGCAAATGCCTTGACCACCAAGCCATCTCTCCAGCCCACTTTCTTCTTTAAAAAAAATATTTATTTAAAAGAGAGCGAGGGAGAGAGACAGAGAAAGATAGAGCAAGGAAGAGACAGACAGAGAATGGGCACGCCAGGACCTCCACCCACTGCAAAGAAACTCCAGATTCATGTGTCACCTTGTACAGCTGGCTTGCATGGGTACTGTGGAATCAAACTTGGATCCTTAGGCTTCACAGGCAAGTGCCTTAACCACTAAGCCATCTCTCCAGCCCTTGATTCACCTTTCCAAGCCCCATTCCTTATCGGTAAAATGGACCTTACAGGATTGCTGTGGGGATTTAATGCAAGATGCTTTGAAACATGCTTAATATGCACAGATACATACCGAGCTGGGGTTCAAAGAACTGTCTGTGGCAGCTGGGCCTGAGTTTCCATGGTGAGAGGTGACAGGCCAATGGGAGGAGGGAGCGTACACCAGCTGCTCTGATGGTGGCCCATGGTTCTAAGACTTGGCACTGACATCACAGAAAAGGTGTTTATTATTTTGAGACAGAGTCTAATGTAGCTCAGGATGGCCTACCACTCCTTATGTAGCCAAGGTTACCTTTGACCTTATCCTCCTGCCTCCGCCTCCCAAGTGCTAGGATTATAGGCATACACCACTGCGCGCTTGGCTTACTTTTTTTTTCATGACTACAATGTAATTTGAGCATATTTCTCCCCACACCCCACAACCTTCCCCTTCTCCCCCTCTCCCGCTATCCCCCTGTGTTTCCCAGTTTTGCTTCTACTTTCATGGCATCTGTATATATGATTTTATGCATGTGTCTATAAAGTCTAGGACTCACAGATGAGAGAAAGCATGTTGGGCTGGAGAGCTAGCTCAGTGGTTAAGATTGGTTCCTGCACAAACATAAGGGTTGGAGGGGACCTGGGTCTGCCTGCTGAGGAGGAACTGATACACCCATTTTCTCTCTGTCTGCCTCTGTGTGTGTGTGTGTCCTAAATACATAAATAAATATGTTTTATTAGAAAAGTAATAGATAGAGCCAGGTGTGGTGGCACACGCCTTTAATCCCAGCACTTGGGAGGCAGAGGTAGGAGGATGGCCGTAAATTCAAGGCCACCCTGAGAACACAGAGTGAATTCCAGGTCAGCCTGGGCTAGAGTGAAACCCTACCTTGAAAAACCAAAAAGAAAAAGAAAAAAAAAAAGAAAAATAATAAATATTCACTGTTGGTGTATGAAAAGCGCAGAAAATGTTAAAAAAAATCACCAATAATCTTACCAGAGAGATATCTACTCAACAATTTTATTTATTTATTTATTTTTTATTTATGGGGGGAGAGGGAGAGAATGGGCATGCCAGGGCATCCAGCCACTGCAAACAAACTCCAGATGCATGCACCACCTTGTGCATCTGACTTACACTGAGAACTGGGGAACTGGATCTGGGTCCTTTGACTTTGCTGGCAAATGCCTTAACTGCTAAGCCATCTCTTCAGCCCTTGCCCAGCTTCTTGTGTTTATCTCTGGATACACCCACAGCTTAGCCTCCATAGACATGGAAACCCTGGGTTACAGGGTAAGTGTAAGGGCATGTAATCCCTAACCAGCCTCGTGCAAAGTCCTGTTACAGTTTCCTGGGTAGCATTTGTGAGCAGTTTGCTGTGGCCAGGGTAGTGTCACTCTCACTAAACTGTCCAGGAAGGACTTGAACTTGTTCCTCCTGTCTCAGCCTCCCAAGTAGCTGAGATTATAGGCATGTGCTATCACATTGTGTTGAGTAGTGTTAAATTTGAATGTAGTCAGATTTTTTTTTTCTCCCTGAGGTAAAGTCTCACTGTAGCCCAGGCTGACCTGGAATTTACTAGGTAGTCTCAGGGTGGCCTTACACTCATGGCGATCCTCCTACCTCTGCCTTCTGGGTGCTGGGGTTAAAGGCGTGCGCCACCATGCCCGGCTCAGATTTTTAAAAATTATTTTTAAACCTGACGTGGTGGCGCACGCCTTTAACCCCAGCACTCGGGAGGCAGAGGTAAGAGGATCGCCATGAGTTGAAGGCCACCCTGAGACTACATAGTGAATTCCAAGTCAGCCTAGACTAGAGTGAAACCTTACTTCAAAAAAACAAAACAAGCCGGGCATGGTGGCGCACGCCTTTAATCCCAGCACTCGGGAGGCAGAGGTAGGAGGATCGCTGAGAGTTCGAGGCCACCCTGAGACTACCTAGTGAATTCCAGGTCAGCCTGAGCCAGAGTGAGACCCTACCTCGAAAAACCAAAAACCAAAACAAAACAAAACAAACTACATATGTTGTGATTTTATTTAGAAAGGCCTTCACTTTTTCACTTTAGGAATCATCTACATGTTTGAAAAGGAAACAAACAAAATCATGGCAGGTTCTTCCACCTCTTACTATCGGACACAATTTAATTAAGAGCAAAATTGAGATTTAATGAGCCAGCAGGCTCTGGTCTAGACTTAGAAATAATCAATTTCTGTAACCTCCGGGCGAGCTGCGTGCCTGACACCAAGATGGAGTGCATGGAAGGGCCCACGGTGGTACACGAGCAGACAGCCTGAAATCACTGCCTGAGTTTCTCCATCTGTGAAAGCAGGTGCTTGCACCAACCCACTGGCTTATTTTATTTTATTATTTTATTTTATTTGAGAGAGAAAGAGGCAGAAATGGAGTGTGAGAGAGAGAAAATGGGTGTACCAGGGCCTCTAGTCACTGTAAACAAACTCCAGATGCATGTGTCACCTTGTGCATCTGGCTTTATGTGGGTACTGGGGAATCGAATCTTGTCCTTAGGCTTTGCAGGCAAGTGCCTTAATGGCTGAGCCATCTCTCCAGCCCACCACCACCAGCACCGCCACCACCACCACCACCATCACCACCACCACTGGCTTCTTAAGACAAGTCAGGTGGCTGCCTACTGAGAGAGGCAAGTTCAAACAGCCAACTGCTAACTGGCCAGCTTTGAGCCCTAGGGGTTTCCATCTTTCCAAGTGGGTCCTAGGCCTCAGTCAAGTTCGACAGGAGTAGCAGCTGCCCTGGTGATCAAATTTAGGAATTCCCATGGAACCTCCTGCTTCTCCAGGTGGCTGGAATCCAGCTGTGTGGGAGGCAGACAGGTGCTGAAGGGTCAGCTGGCCCTGGTCACTGGGGCCACGAGGACAGGCAGGGAGGGGCTGACTATGGGGGCTTCTGACAGCGATCCCGTCACTTCTCGGATCCAGGGGTGACTGGAAGCGGGCAGGGAGCTGGGAGTGGCAGCCCCTTATCAGTGATGGCCCGATGGCCCGATAAGCAGCAGTTCCTGGGGCCTAATGGAGGCTGGCGGGTGGACCTGCCGGATCTCACAGTGTTTGCGGAGATAAGCGCCCGCCGCGCACCCCGCTGGGTACACAGATGCCACTTAGCTGAACAAACAGCCTGGAGACACTCAGCTTGGGCTGGCACTGACCCGATCCGCAGACCCTGCGTGGGCAGGGGCGCAAGACATGGGGGACTGGGTGGGGGCAGCATGTGACAGGCAATCGCATCGCTGGACCTGCCCGGTGGGTGAGGTGGGAAGCTGGGACTGAGCCTGGGGTCATACCAAGGACATGAGTGTGCATGCGTATCTGCGTGTGTGTGTGTGTGTGTGTGTGTGTGTAGTCTGTGACAGCACCTGGTCTGGCAGAAGTGGGTGCAGTAGGGGATCAGGAGGTATTTGAGGGAGTGTTCTGGTAATGGGTGTGTCTAGGGACTCAGGGACCCCAGAGCACAGCCACTACTCCCTGTAGGGTCCCCTTTAGCCAGGCTGTCCCTGCCTACAACCTCGGACAGATGTCAAGTCACTCTCCTTGCCTGGGCCAGTGACCCAGAGCCCTGAGGTCCCAGCAGAGGGAGGTTGAGTCTGTGTCCCTGCAAGGCTGGGTTTGTGGGACACTGGACAGGTCCTAAAGCTGCATGTGCAAGGCGCCCAGCAGCGCCAGGGCGGGAGAGGCTTTGGGAGTGAACCCCATACTCTGCCTCTCTTATCTCCTTTCTACTCCAGAGGCCCTTGGGACCCCACCATTCCACAGGAGATGACAGCCTTGGGGCCGCCCTCCTCTTCCTCTCCTTAGATGTCCTTTACCAGAGCGTATCTAAAGAAAGGAGAAAATGACAAGGGACGAGGGAGCCTGCTGAACACAGATGGAAGGATGGCATCAGGCTCACCCTCCCTACAGGGCAGAATTCAGCTTGGCCCCGTGGTACACATAGCCTCACTAACCTCTCATTAGCTTGAACTACTACTAATGCCATGTGAAATAACCAGAATTCTCACAGATGTTTTGGGAAACTGGACATCTCTTCTACTACAGCTCAACATACACATCAGCAATCCCACTCCCAGCTGTATGTATGTATACATACATATATGTATTATATATATATATATTCAGTAGAAGTGTGTACACATGGTCACCAAAAGACACTTCCAAAATACCTGAAGTGGAGTCATGGTAATAGCCCCAAGCCCAAAACTGTCCAAGCAGAAAGGACAAATAACTTGTGACATGTTTCCCAAACCAAATACTATATAGAGATGAGACTGAACAGAGTGGAACTGCACAGAACACCGGCCAGTTTCCCAAACATAACATGGAGCCCAAGAAGCTGCACTTAGAACACTGACCACATACTTCCACTGATACTTTATTTATTTATCTATTTTTGTTTCTTCGAGGTAGGGTCTCGCTCTAGCCCAGGCTGACCTGGAATTCACTATGTAGACTCAAGGTGGCCTCGAACTCATGGTGATCCTCCTACCTCTGCCTCCCAAATGCTGGGATTAAAGGCGTGCGCCACGACTATCCACTGATACTTTAGAGAGCAGAACAAATGGTCCCTGAGTTAGGGAGGTGGCAGGAGAGGGACATCTAAGGGACTTGTATTGGGTTCTGTTTCCTACCCTGGGTGCTAAATACACAGATAGATGTGTTTAGTTTGTGAAAATCCATCCAGCTGAACATTTACAGACTGTGCCCTTTAATGGGGATGCGCAAGTCTCCAATAAAAAGGTGAATTTTTTTAACATTTATGGAGCTAACATTTGGATGAATTTAAGCTGTATGCCACCCATTAAACTCCTCGTCCTGCCACACCCTCCTCATCTGTCCTCTGTCCCCTCCTTTCATTCCTGGGCCTTGTCCAGCACTTCTGTTCCCACTTCCCAGGCTTTCCTATATCTGGAGGCTCAGGTTGTACAAATGGTATTCTAATATATAAAACAGTTTTGGGGGGGCTAGAGAGATGGCTTAGCAGTTAAGGCACTTGCCTGAAAAGCCTAAGGACTCTTGTTCAACTCTCCAGGTCCTGCATAAACCAGATATAAGGAGTGACACATGTGCAAGGTTGCACATATGTACAAGGTGGTATATGTATCTGGAGTTCAATTTCAATGGCTGGAGGCCCTGGCATGCCAATTTTCTCTCTCTCTCTCACACACACATATATGTATATATATTATATGCATACACACACACACACAGCCAGTCCATTGGGCTTGCCTCAAAAAAACCAGTTTTTCTTTTGAGGGGGGGGATAGGGTCTCATGTAGCCCAGGCTGCTCTTGAATTTGCTATGTAGTACATTACATTTCTGGGAGACTGAGGCAGGAAGATTGCTGAGAGTCAAGGTCATCCTGGGCAATCTAATGAGTTCCAAGCCATCCTGGGCTACTGTGGGAGACCCTGTCTCAAAGAACCAAAAAATTTAAAAAATGTATATATGAGGGCTGGGGAGATTACTCAGTGGTTGAAGACGCTTGTTTGCAAAGCCTGATGACCTGAGATTTAACTCCCCAGTACCCATGTAAAGCACGATCCTAAAAAATGTATATGAGCCGGGCATGGTGGCGCACGCCTTTAATCCCAGCACTTGGGAGGCAGAGGTAGGAGGATCGCCATGAGTTCGAGGCCACCCTGAGACTACATAGTGAATTCCAGGTCAGCCTGAGCTAGCGATCCTACCTCAAAAAACAAAACACAGAGAGAGAGAGAGAGAGAGAGAGAAAGAGAATGGAATGGAACGCCAGGGCCTCCAGCTGCTGCAAACAAACTCCAGATTCATGCGCCACCTTGTACATTTGGCTTTATGTGGGTTCTGGGGAATTGAACTTGGGTCCTTTGGCTTTTCAAGCAAGTGCCTTAACTGATAAGCCATCTCTCCAGCTCTGCTTGCTTGCTTTCCATCCATCCATCCATCTATCTATCTATCTATCTATCTATCTATCTATCTATCTATCTATCTATAGATATATAGATATATATATTTGAGAGAGAGAAAGAGGGAGAGAGAGAGGGAGAGAATGGGTACGCCAGGGCCTCCAGCCACTGCAAACGAACTCCAGATGCATGCGCCACCTTGTGCATCTGGCTTACGTGGGTCCTGGAGAGTCAAACTGGGGTCCTTTGGCTTTGCAGGCAAACACCTTAACCGCTAAGCCATCTCTCCACCCCCTGTTTTTGGTTTTTTTAAGGTGAGGTTTCACACTAGCCCAGGCTGATCTGGACTTCATTATGTAGTCTCAGGTTGGCCTTGAACTCACAGCAATCCTCCTACCTCTGCCTCCTGAGAGTGCTGGGATTAAAGGTGTGTGCCACCACACCAGGTGAACTGTCAGGGGCCTCAGATCCTTTAAACTTTTCACCCTGGTTCCCTCACCTCCTTGCCCAGAATTATTGCTTAAGCTCTGACCATTAGGAACTCCTTCCAGGATATAGGAAAGGACAAAAGGATAGCATGGAGATGGTGCCTCTAAAAACACTTCATATGATAAATACCATTTCTACCGTGGCTCATTGGCCACAGCTCAGGCCCATATACATAATCGTAAGGGAGGTTGGGGAATATGCATTTTATAATTCCAGAGGCATCTATCTGAAGCAAGAGTTACTAAAGTGGGAAAGACAGACACTGGGGAAGATCAGGAGATAAAAGACACATTCACCCACTCTGTCTGCCCAGGGTCAGGGGGCCAGCTGGGCCAGCATCCTGGGCCAGCAAATCACCATCAAGTGACCTGAGGCAAGGCAAGTCACTTGATCTCTTTGGGTTTTATGTTCTGGCATGTGAAATGAGGACCCTTTCCTGCCTTCCCCAACACAACTTGAGTTCCTCCTCCACCTGGCACTTTGCATCAGCCAGAGATGGAGACAGATGAGATGGGGCTATTAGATTCTGTGCCTGCAGCCCAGGAGCAGAGGGACCGCACCTGGACCCTGCAGTGCCCTGGTGATCCGGGTGTTGAGAGCTATAGGAAGGAAGTGGTGCTACAGTAGTCATTCTCACCTACCTATTCTGTTCTGAGGACTCCATTTTCAAAATGGATATGTGTAGCCGGGCATGGTGGTGCACGCCTTTAATCCCAGCACTTGAGAGGCAGAGGTAGGAGGATCACCATGAATTCAAGGCCACCCTGAGACTACATAGTGAATTCCAGGCCAGCCTGAGCTAGAGTGAGACCCTACCTCGAAAAACCCAAAAAAAAAAAATTAAAAAAGGATATGAGTGGGAATTACAAATGGATTTTTCCCCTGGGGTACAGAGCGCTGAACCACTGGTGCCTTAGAGATGAGATGTCCCTGTCAGCTGCTGGTGACTCTTAGCAGCCCCCAAGCTCCAGGAGCTGGAAGGCAGTATTTTCCAGAGCTTTTCCTGAGTAATCTAACCCTGGTGCATGACTCTAAGAAGGAAGACTCTTATGGTGATCAGGCAGAGAGTGTCCCGAGTGATCTTATCAGATGGAGGAGAGCCACGCTAGGGAGGCAGGGCATGCAACACCACAGGGCATGCAAGATGGATCCGGGGAGGCCTTGGATGAGTGACAGGTCAGGGTTGCTGGAACAGGCTGCAGGCTGTCCCTGGATGAGTGCAGTACTTCTGCATCCTGTCAGAGGCCAGAGTGTCCTGGACAGGCCCTTAGGACCCTGGTTTCCATGGAGCTGTCCCAGCCTGTCTTCCTGGGAGGCGGCAGTGGGGCGGGAGGTGGGTCATTTTGTTGTTTTCTCCTTTCTCAGCTGTTACCTTCCACCTCCTCTCTGATGGATGGCACAAGCTAAGTCACACTAATGGCTTTCCACGGAGCTCTTAAACTAATGAAGCTGCGAACGAGTGACTAAGTAAATGAGCAAGGCCCCTTCATCTCTCTCATCCTCACCCTCTGCCGAAGATCACAGAGTAGGCCATGCTGTGCAGAAGTTGTGGGACACTGGGGACCCAGAGTGGGGTTGGGAATAAGGCCTGTCACCCAGGCTGGGCGAGGATGTGGGTTGGGAAGAGAGAAGTGGTCTGTTTTAGGTAAAGGACAGAGGGAGTCAGTGAGAACCATGAAGAGAGATGGGGAAGGCGGGGACAGAGGAGAAGGGGCATGTGGGGTGCATTGAAGATCCCCTTCCTTGTCAAACACCAAAGCACAAAGCCCCAATTTTGTCTTCTTTCTCCCTTTCTTTCTTTTGTCTTTTTTTTAAAATATATTTTATTTATTTATTTGAGAGAGAGAAAGAGGCAGAGAGAGAAAATGGGTGTGCCAGGGCCTCCAGCCATTGCAAACAAACTTCAGATGCATGCGCCCCCTTGTGCATCTGGCTTACATGGGTCCTAGAGAGTCAAACTGGGATCCTTTGGCTTTGTAGGCAGACGCCTTAACCGCTAAGCCAGCTCTCCATCCCATCATTTTTCTTAAAAAAAAAAAAATTATTTATTTGCAAGCAGAGAGAGAGTGAGGGAGAGAGGAGAAGAGAGACAATGGGCATGCCAGGGCCTCCAGCCACTGCAAACGAACTCCAGATGCATGTGCCACCTTGTGCATCTGGCTTCCAGGGGTCCTGGGGAATTGAACTGGGGTCCTTAGGCTTCGTAGGCAAGAAACTTAACTACTAAGCCATCTCTCTGGCCCTTTTCTTCTGTTTTTTGTTTTTTAGGTTTTTTTTTTTTCTTTCAAGGTAGGGTATCTAGTCTAGGCTGACCCAGAACTCACTCTGTAGTCCTAGGCTGGTCTCTAACTCACAAGCGCTCCTCCTACCTCTGCTTCCCGAGTGCTGGGATTAAAGGTGTGCACCCCTATGTCCAGGCCTTTTTCTTTTCTTTTCTCTCTCTTTTTTTGTATGTGTTTGTGGTGTGCATACATGTATATGCATGTTTGTAGGCACATGTGTGCATGTGTGTGTGCAGACATGTGGAGGCCAGAGGCTGACGTAGGTCTCTTCCTCCATTGTGCCCCACCATTTTCTCTGAGTCAGGGTTTCTCATCTGAACCCAGAGCTCACCAGTTCAGTTAGTCTCGATAGCCAGCTTGCACTGGGAATCCTGTGTCTCCACCTCCAGAG
The DNA here is from genome assembly GCA_036365145.1 of Orientallactaga sibirica. Taxonomy (NCBI): domain Eukaryota; kingdom Metazoa; phylum Chordata; class Mammalia; order Rodentia; family Dipodidae; genus Orientallactaga; species Orientallactaga sibirica. Next base: position 23,614,250 of record JAEOAD010000013.1, on the reverse strand, counting down.
TGCCGGGATTATAGGCTGGCTGCCACGGTCATCCTGCATTTACACGGGCTCTGGGGATCTGAACTCCAGTCTTTATCCTTGTGTGGCAAGCATTTCATCCACTGAGCCATTTCCCCAGCCCCTCTTTTTTTTCTTTTTTTAAATGTTTTTTAAAATTTAAAAAGCAGAGAGAGAGAGAGAGAGAAAGAGAGAGAGAGAGAGAGAGAGAGAGAGATAATGGATGCACCAGGGCTTCTTGCCCCTGCAAATGAACTCCAGAACCATGTACCACTTTGTGCATCTGGCTTTATGTGGTTACCAGGGAATTGAACCCAGGCCATCAGGATTTCACCTTTAACCATTGAGCCATCTCACCAATTCCCTCTTTTTTTTTTGGTTTTGTGAGGTAGGGTCTCACTCTGGTCCAGGCTGACCTGGGATTAACTATGTAGTCTCAGGGTGGCCTCAAACTCTCGGCGATCCTCCTACCTCTGCCTCCCGAGTGCTGGGATTAAAGGAGTGCGCCACCACGCCCGGCTTTTTTTCTCTTTTTGAGACAGAGTCTCACTAGCAATACAGGCTGGCCTAGAACTTGCAGTTCTCCCATCTCAGCCTTCTTTGTGCTGTTACAGACATATCCATCATGTTTTGTTTTCAAACTCAGAGCCTTGCTAATGGTAATTTTGCCATGAGAAAATAGTAGTTTTAACATAGCTGAATTTATTAATCTTTTTGTTTTGTTTTGGTTTTTTGAGGTAGGGTCTCACTCTAGCCCAATCTGACCTGGAATTCACTATGTAGTCTCAGGGTGGCCTCAAACTCATGGCGATCCTCCTACCTCTGCCTCCCGAGTGCTGGGATTAAAGGTGTGTGCCACCGTACCTGGTGAGATCATAAACAGAACCATCAACTATTTAAATATCAAAAGAAGCCTGTGATGTGGGCTTAATTTTCTCTTTTTACCGTGAGGCTTAGTGGGGACTGAAAACTTGTCCAAAGTCACATAGAGATGAAAGGATGTCAAACCAAGAAGAGTGAGATGGCAGAACCTGTATTCTTGTACTGCCCTTGTTTTGTAAGGATGTGGAAAGGCCGGCATGAGGAGACAGAACACATGATGCTGGCTTCATCTGATTTTCTGTATTGATGGAATTATCTGGTCAGAGGTCAGAGCTCTATAAACTCCTGTGTCTGGGCTTTAGCAAGGCGCACAGCAAGATCTCTCCTGACACCCTGCAGACACACGGCGATGTGTGGGCGAAGTGGCTGACAGGCTGAGGAAGGTCTGATTAGGTGGAGGACAGATTCTAAAGGCAATGACTGAGTCAAGTCAGATGCATGCACCACCTTGTACATCTGGCTTATGTGGGTCCTGGGGAATCAAACCTGGGTCCTTTGGCTTTGCAGGCAAGCGCCTTTACCTCCAAACTATCCCTCCAGCCCAGATTCAGAGTTTTTTTTTTGGGGGGGGGGTTAAGTGGTAGGGTCTCACTCTAGCTCAGGCTGACCTGGAATTCCCTATGTAGTCTCAGGGTGGCCTTGAATTCATCCTCCTACCTCTACTGGGATTAAAGGCATGCTCCACCATGCCCGGCTGGCTTCATAATTTTTGGCTTTTCTTTCTTTCTTTTTTTTTTTTTTGGTTTTTCAAGGTAGGGTCTCACTCTAGCTCAGGCTGACCTGGAATTCACTATGTAGTCTAAGGATGGCCTCGAACTCACGGTGATCCTCCTCCCTCTGCCTCCCAAGTGCTGGGATTAAATGTGTGCATCACTATGCCTGGCTTCAAGTTCTTTTTAAAATTATTAATTTTTTTATTGACACCTTCTATACTTATATAAAAAAAACATATGATATTTCCCTTCCCTCCTCCCATTCCACTTTAGAACACCAATCTCCATCATATCCCCTCCCTCTCTCCATTAGTCTTTCTTTTAATTTGATGTCATCATCTTTTTCTTCTATTTTGAGGGTCTTGCGAAGGTATTGCTAGGCACTGCAAGGTCATGGATATAGAGGCCAATTTCTGTCTGGGCAGTTGCATTGTAAGAAGTCATACCCTTCCTTTGGCTCTTCCATTCTAACCGCCCCCTCTTCCGCAATGGTCCCTGAGCCTTGGAGGGTGTGACAGAGGTGTTTCAGTGCTGGGCACTCCTCTATCCCTTCTTCTCAGCACTATGTTGCCTTTTGGGTGATCTCAGTGGTCATCACCATCTGAAAAGAGAAGCTTCCCTAACCAGAAGTGAGAGTAGTGTTAATATGTGAACATGAACATTAAGTGTAGTGCCCCCAGGGCAGCTTGGTGGGAATAATATATACATTTAGTCAGACAAGAGCAGGCTTTATACCCCTAAGGGTCATGACCTCACCTGCCATAGACTTTTGCTTAGGTTTTTTAGTACCAGGCATGTATTCCCTCCTGTAGAGAGGGCCTTCAGTCCAATTATGGAGCAGTTGGTTACCCCAAGAGTAGACATGCCACTATTGCACCTGTTCAGTTATTGGGCCTGTATGGCCAAACTTGAATATTCAGTGTCCACTGTTTTCACTGCTGATGACTTCTGTCTCCCATATGGCTGCATGCAGTGCAGCTTTTTCCAGCTTTCAGATGGCTGGTCTACAGGGAGAAGGTTTTCTGCTCAGCACCAGCTTGCTTTCTCAGTGACCTTGCCTCTCAGGCAAGAGATGTCTTCAGCAATAAGGTCTTACTATCTGTTTCTCAAGGGAAACCAAGGGCTTTGGCAAAAGCCTTTAATGTTTTGAAGGCTTCCGGAACCTCCTTGGCCAACAACTCACTGGAAGGTATCCCATCCCAGGCACTGAAAATTTTCTAGTAACAGTGGCTTCATATTTTTTTTTTTGGTTTTTCAAGGTAGGGTCTCACTCTGGTCCAGGCTGACCTGGAATTAGCTATGTAGTCTCAGGGTGGCCTCGAACTCACGGCAATCCTCCTACCTCTGCCTCCCGAGTGCTGGGATTAAAGGCGTGCACCACCACACCCGGCGCTTCATATTAATTTATTTGAGAGAGAAAGAGACAGAGAGAGGGAGAGAGAAAGAGAGAGAATTGGCATGTCAGGGCCTCTAGCCATTGCAGAAGAACTACAGATGCATGTACCACTTTGTACATCTGGTTTTATGTGGGTACTGGAGAATCAAACCTGGGTCTTTAGGCTTTTTAGCAAGCACTTTAACTGCTGAGCCAGCTCTCCAGCCCTCATTCACATAGACCAGACTGGTCTCAGACTAACTATGGATCAGAGGATGGACTTGAACTGCTGATCTTTCTGCTTCTACCTCTGTAGTGGTGAGATTACAAGTGTATGTCCTCACATCAGGTTTTATGCCATGCTAGGGAGTTAACCCTGGGCTTCATGCATGCTAGACAGGCACTCTACTACTTATTTGAGGAGGAGAGAGAGAGTGAGAGTGAGAATGGGCACATCAGGGCCTCCAGTCACTGCAAATGAACTCCAGATGTATGCGCCACCTTGTGCATCTCGCTTATGTGGGTAATGGGGAATCAAACCTGGGTCCTTAGACTTAGTAGGAAAGTGCTTTAACTACAAAGCCATCTCTCCATACCATTTTATTTTATTATTATTATTATTTGTTTTTTCAAGGTAGGTTCTCACTCTAGCCCAGGCTGACCTGGAATTCACTATGTAGTCTCAGGGTGGCCTTGAACTCATGGCGATCCTCCTACCTCTGCCTCCCGAGTGCTGGGATTAAAGGCGTATGCTACCACGCCCGGCTTCTATTTTATCTTATTTTTAAAATTTTATTTTATTTATTTATTAGAGAGAGACAGAGAGAATGGGTGTACCAGGGCCTCCAGCCACTGCAAACAAACCCCAGACACATGTGCCATCATGTGCATCTGGCTTATGTAGGTCCTGGGGAATTGAATTTAGGTCCTTAGGTTTTTGCAGGCAATTGCCTTAACCACATCTCTCCAGTCCTTATTTTTTATTTTTTGTTTATTTTTATTTTTATTTTTATTTTTTGGTTTTTCGAGGTAGGGTTTCACTCTAGCTCAGGCTGACCTGGAATTCACTCAGTAGTCTCAGGGTGGCCTCAAACTCATGGCGCTCCTCCTACCTTTGCCTCCCAAGTACTGGGATTAAAGGCGTGCACCACCATGCCCAGCTATTTTTTATTTTTGAAGAATTATTTATTTATTTATTTGCAAGGAGAGATGGGGGCACTCCAGGGCCTCCAGCTGGTACAAATGAACTCCAGATGCATGCATCATTTTGTGTATCTGCTTTACGTGGGTATTGGGGAATTGAACTCTGGTCATTAGGCTCTGCATGCAAGCACCTTAAATGCTGAGACATCTCTCCTGCCCCCATCTTTTTTAAAAAATATATTTAATTATTTGAGAGAAAAGGAGAGAGGGAGAGAAAGGGCAAGCACAGGAGAGAATGGGTCTTCTGCTGCTTCAAACTAACTAGACACATAAACCACTTTGTGCATCTGACTTTACATGGGTACCAGGGAATTGAACCTAGTCATTCAGGCTTTGTAAGCAAGTGCCCTTAACCACTGAGCAATCCTACCTCGAAAAACAAAAACAAACAACAAGAGAGAAAGAGGGAGGGAGAGAAGGAGAGAGAGAATGGGTATGCCAGGGTCTCCTGCCACTGCAAATGAACTCTAGACACATGTGCCACTTTGTGTATCTGGCTTTATGTGGGTACTAGGGAATTGAACCCCAGTTGTCAGGTTTTGCTAGCAAGCACCCTAACTGCTGAACCATCTCTCTATCCCCCATTCCTAATTTTTTGGTTTTTTGAGGTAAGGTCTCACTCTAGCTCAGACTGACCCAGCATTCACTCTGTAGTCTCAGGGTGGCCTTGAACTCATGGTGATCCTCCTACCTCTGCCTCTTGAGTGCTGGGATTAAAGGCGTGCGCCACCACGCCCGGCTCCCTAAATTTTTTTTGACAACCATTAATCTGTTCTCTCTCACTCTAGTTTTATCTTTTTGTGAATGTCATATAAATGGAATTGCATAGGAAGTAACCTTTTGAGACAGGCTTTGTTACTCAGTCTAATTGCTTTTGAAATTAACCCAATTTGTTCTGTATATCACTAGCTCATTCTTCTCATGACTAATGGTGAACAGCCCTGCTTTTGGATGGGCCATAGCCGTGGGAAGGTTTTCAGGTTGTTTCCAGCTTAGGACAATCATAGTCTATTAACAGTCACATTCAAGTTTTGTTTGTTTGTTTTTTGAGATAGGGTCTCACTGTAGCTCAGGCTGACCTGGGATTCACTATGTAGTCTCAGAGTGGCCTCAACTTTACAGTGAGCCTCCTACCTCTGCTTCCTGGGTGCTGGGATTAAAGGCGTGCTCCACCACGCCCGACCATTTAATGCTCAGGCTTTTGTGTATGCGTGTATGCATTCATCTCTAGCAGATAGATAACCCTGGAGTATTTTTTTTCTTGGTAAATGTATGCACGTTTTTGTAGGTGTGGTGTATGCATATGTATGTGCTTTGCAGCACCCATACACTTGCCTGCAGTGTCTGGACTGAAACGTCCATCGTTCTTCTGCCTTGTTTTGTGCCAAAGCCTCTTTTTACTGATTCTAGAGCTTTCGGGGCTCCGACGATTCTCATGCCTCTGCTTCCCTGTGGGACTGGGGTTACAGGCACACGTGGCCATGTGCTCATGTTCATGCAGAAAGCACACTCAACTGCTGAGCCATCTCTCCAGCCCCATGTATGCACGCTTTAATTTTAGAAGAAAGTGTCAACGTATTTCCTAAGGTGGCTGCACCATTTTGCATTCCCCATCAATGAGCAGGAAAGTCACGCTTACTCTGCCTTCTCTTAGCACTTGGTAATGTCACTGATTGTGGTGGTTTGAATGAGATGTTCCTCATAGGCTTGTGTGTTTTGAATATTTGTTCCCCAACTGATGGCAACTTGAGAAAGTTGTGGAGCCTTTGGGAGGTAGAGCCTTGCTGGAGGAGGAGGGTCATTGGAGGCTAGTCTTGAGGGGTTTTTGTTTGTTTGTTTTGTTTTTTTTTTTGTTTTTCAAGGTAGGCTCTAGCTCAGGCTGACCTGGAATTCACTGTCTTCTCAGGGTGGCCTCGAACTCACAGCGGTCCTCCTACCTCTGCCTCCCAAGTGCTGGGATTAAAGGCGTATGCCACCACGCCGGTTTTAGTCTTGAGGTTTGTTTGTCCAGCCCAACTGGGTGTAGCTAGATCAGTTTCGCTGTTTCCTCCCAGCTGATGTGACAAGATGTGATGTCCTGCTGTCTGCCCTGCCATGCTTTCCCTACAATGATGAACTAGGGAGATGGCTCCGTAGGCAAGAGCACTTGCCTCACAACCATGAGGGCCTGGTTCACCCTGAGTTCAGTTCCCCAGTACCCTTGTAAACATCTGGACATGGAGCACACCTATAATCCCAGCCCCGTGGGGAGCAGACCAGAGCATCACTTGGGACTCACTGGTCAGCCAGTCTGATTGAAAATAGTAGATCTTGGGCTGGAGAGTGGTTAAGGCACTTGCCTGTGAAGCCTACGGACCCAGGTTTGATTTCCCAATACCCATGTGTTGCAGTCAGGTTTGCATTGCTGTCAGAAAACATTTGACCAAAAGCAGCTTGTGGGAAAAAAAAAAAAAGTGATTTTTTTTTTTTTTTGGTTTACAGACTCTAGGGAAAGCTCCATCATGGCAGGGGAAAAATGATAACATGAGCAGAGGGTGGACATCCCCTCCTTGCCAACAGGAGAGTGTGCCAAACACTGGCAAGGGAACACGGAGTATAATATCCATAACAGTACGCTCCCAGAAGTACACCGCCTCCAGGAGGCGTTAATTCCCAAATCTCCATCAGCTGGAACCTAGCATTCAGAACACCTAGGTTTATGGGGGACACCTGAATCAAACCACCACACAATATAAGCCAGATGCGCAAGGTGGCACATGCCTCTGGAGTTTGTTTGCAGTGGCTAGAGGCCCTGGCACACCCATTCTCTCTCTCCCTCCCTCCCTCCCTCCCTCTCTCTCTCTCTCTCTCTCTCTCCATCTCCTTTCCCTCTTTCTCTCTGAAATAAATAAAAAATATAAAAAAGAAAATAGTAGATCTAAGTTCAGTGAGAGAAGCATCAAGGATAAGCAAAAAGAGGAGGCCACTTGTGGTGGTTTGAATGTAAAATGCCCCTCCATAGGCCCAGGTATGTGTGATTCAGTCTCATACTTAATTCCCAGCTGGTGATGCTGTCTGGAAAGTTTGTGGAGCTTTTGGAAAGGGGAGCCTTGCTGGAGGACATATGTTGCTGGGGGAAGGCCTTGAGATGTTATAGCCCAGCTTCACTTGCACATTGAGCTAGCTCACACTATCGCTTTCCTCTCTCTGCTGCTGTGGAGGTGTGACACCCAGCTATCTGCTCTTGCCAAGTTTTCCCTGCCATGATAGAAACTTGCCCTTGAAACCGTAAGCCAGAATCAACCGTTTCTTTCCATAAGCTGCTTCTGGGCTGGTGTGTGGTCCCAGCAATGAGAAGGTAACGGATACAACATCCAACATTACCCTCTGACCTTCACATGCACCCACAAGGCACTTACATTAGCACACACATGTGCATACACCACAGCACACATTACGACACATACACACGCAGTCCTTGGAATAAAGTGATTCCACAGCTTCATGGGATGATTCAATCTTTCCTCTCCATCTGGGGTTGACTTGCTGTAAGTGTGATGCGCCAAAGTGTCTTTTCTCTTGGCTGGCTCACTAAAGGGTGCATGTTGCTCAGGCTAATATTGCCCACCCTTTAGCCATCAGGGTGGGAGAATGGGGAGTGTATCTTTGTTGTAGTACAGCTTTTTTTTTTTTTTTTTTTTTTTTTTTTTTTTTTTTTTGGTTTTTCGAGGTTGAGTCTCACTCTGGCCCAGGCTGACCTGGAATTAACTATGTAGTCTCAGGGTGGCCTTGAACTCACGGCGATCCTCCTACCTCTGCCTCCCGAGTGCTGGGATTAAAGGCGTGCGCCACCACGCCCGGCTCTAGTACAGCTTTTTCCTCCAGGCTTAACATGACCATTTCTGCCCATCATGGTGCAGAGATAACTGCGGTCCCTAGTCATGGCAATGAAATAAACAAAACAATAGTGAAATCTAGGCTTATAGTAATGGTAATGGGGCCCTTAAGACCTCCTACTAAACGGGAAAGGGGACCAGGCATGGTGGTTCATGCCTTTAAAGGGTGTATTGGGGACACTTGAGGTAGGAGGATAACTCTGAGTTCGAGGTTAGTCTGGTACTACAGAGTAAGTTCAGGTTAGCCTGGGCTATCTACCTCGAAAACAAACAAACAGACAGATGAAAAGAAAGGTGACTGTCAGGCGTGGTGGCACACGCCTTTAATTCCAGCACTCGGGAGGCAGAGGTAGGAGGATCGCCATGAGTTTGAGGCCACCCTGAGACTACATAGTGAATTCCAGGACAGCCTGGGCCAGAGTGAAACCCTACCTTGAAAAACCAAAAAAAAAAAAAAAAAAAAAAGGGAAGGTCATGGGACGGATGCTCACTTGCGACCCTGTCCTCGGCCTCCGTGGCCCTGGGGAGGAGCTAGAGTATAGAGGAAGTAGGACAAGTGAAGGAAGGACTCTGACGCCCTTCTGTGAGGCTGTCCCTCATGGTGGGGCGGGGCTCTGGTGACGCAGCTGCTTTTGAGTTAGCCACACGCCTGGCAGTCACCCTTAGCACATGCTCCTGTAAGTAAGCTCCATACACTCACTGGCTCACCGTTTGGACGTGGGTAGAATCACTTCTCTGGTCTGTTGTCGGTGAATGGAGGCTTTTTCATGTCTCCCTGAGAAGTCATGCAACAGTTATGTCCTGAGAATCTCTTTCTTCTCACACACATCTGGCCTGCAGTGAGATGAGGACAGGCACAGCCACGAACATGGAAAGATATCTGGTGCGTCATTTTATGTACCTCCTAAATTGTGATTTCATGACTTCCGTTACTCCAGGGGAACATTGCATCATAAAGCTAACCCTTGTCAGAAGACTCCCTGCAGCCACTCCTTAATTCCTTGTCTGTGCAAAACACAGCACTCGCTCCAAAGGGAATAAGAGACCATTCACTACTGAGGCAAATATGAGTGACCATGACCTAGGAACACAGAGTTAGGATATCTCAAGTACCATGTTCCAATGTGGAAATACTTTTATAAAGTTTTTATAATTACAGAACAAAACAAGATCTTAAGTGAGGGCCATTCAAGTGCACTGGCAGAAACTTCTGCAATAATAACTCCTAATCACTCAATCAGCCCAGTAGAATCCTCATCATAGGCGTGGCTTTTTCCTGGGAACATCAGTTCATGTAATCAGTCAGCCTCGTGGAATCTCCAACATAGGCGTGGCCTCTTTTTTTTTCTTCCTGCGAACTGCCGCTCACAGTTCTCCCTGTTGGCCAGCCATGACACTTTGTGCATGCAGAGGCCAGATGATGTTTTATGTCCCATGGTGCTAGGAAGTCATTCCTAGGATCTGATAACGATAACACTGAAAGGAGCTGGGCGTGGTGGCGCACGCCTTTAATCCCAGCACTCGGGAGGCAGAGGTAGGAAGATCACCGTGAGTTCGAGGCCACCCTGAGACTACAGAGTGAATTCCAGGTCAGCCTGGGCTAGAGTGAGACCCTATCTTGAAAAACCAAAAAGAAAAAATATATATATGTTTTTATTTATTTATTTGCAAGCAGAGAGAGATAGAAGAGGTAGACAGAGAAAATGGGTGTGCCAAGGCCTCCAGCCGCTACAACTAAACTCCAAATGCATTAAGACGACTTAATTGTGCCGGGCATGGTGGCGCACGCCTTTCATCCCAGCACTTGGGAGGCAGAGGTAGGAGGATTGCCGTGAGTTCAAGGCCACCCTGAGAACTACATGGTGAATTCCAGGTCAGCCTGAGCTAGAGTGAGACCCTACCTCGAAAAATCAAAAAAAAAAAAAAAAAAAAAGATGACTTAATTGTGAGCCATCTCTCCAACCCCCAGTTGTCATTTTTAAAAGCTACTTTTTTTAGAGAGAAGAGAGAGACAGAGAATGGGCCCACCAGCGGCCTCTCAGCATCCGTCAACGAATTCTATATGTGTGCGCTCCCTTGTGGGCAAGCGCAGCATTGCACCCTTGCGTTACTGCATTTGGCTAAACGTGGGCCCTGGAGAATTGAACAGGCATTCTTAGGCTTGGCAGGCAGGCGCCTTAACCGCTAAGCCATCTCTCCAGCCCTAAAAGCTGCTTTTAATATTTTTATTTATTTATTTGAGAGAGAAACGGGGGGGGAGAGAGAATGGGTGCACCAGGGCCTCCAGCCACTGCAAATGAACTCCAGATGCATGCACCACTTTATGTATCTGGCTTACGTGAGTCCTGGGGAATCGAACCTAGGTCCTTTGGCTTTGCAGGCAAGTGCCTTAACCACTAAGCCATCTCTCCACCCCAAAGTCACTTTTTTTTTAATTTTATTATTTATTTATTTGAGAGAGAGAAATACAGAAATAGGCAGGTAGAGAGAGAAAGAATGGGCACGCCAGGGCCTCCAGCCACTGCAAACGAACTCCAGATGCGTGCACCCCCTTGTGCATCTGGCTTACGTGGGTCCTGGAGAATCGAACTTCAAACCGGGGTCCTTAGGCTTCACAGGCAAGCGTTTAACCACTAAGCCATCTCTCCAGCCCCCAAAGTCCCTTTGCAAAGATGGTTCCTTTGTCCATTAGGTCTTAGAGTTAGGAGAACTAATAGGAGTGTATTTCGTTAAGGAAGCCTAATACTTCAATCCGTTTTGACAACTGATATTTTTACAGTGTTATTTATTCATTTAACCATCTGTCCAGAGTACTGAAGACCATAAGTACAGTAAAAATTCTAAGCAGCAAGCCATGTTTTATAAACAGTTTTAAGTATTTGTCCATTAAAATGAGTCCCATTATATAATTTACCAATTTACTTAATAGCATTTGCTTAATCACTATTTAGTTTAGTAATTTACTTAATAAATAATTATTCTGTAGGAAGCATTCTAATAGAATTTTTCTCATCTTTTTTTTTTTCCTAGACAGTGTTTCACTTTCACTCAGGCTGACCTGGAACTCACTCTGTAGACCCAGGCTGGCCTCAAATTCACCAAGATCTTCCTACCTCAGCCTCCTGAGTGCTAGGACTAAAGGCATGCCAGGCATCACCACACATAGCTTTAAGTTTTTTTTTTTTTTCGAGGTAGGGTCTCACTCTGGTCCAGGCTGACCTGAAATTAACTAGGTAGTCTCAGGGTGGCCTTGAACTCATGGCGATCCTCCAACCTCTGCCTCCCGAGTGCTGAGATTAAAGGTGTGCACCACCACGCCCAGCTCACACATAGCTTTAGACACTTTCTTACTGCTAAAACAGTAGTGTGCCAACAAGGGGAGACTTCAACTTAATGGAAAAACATATAAAATTGGCATTAAGTCATACTAATCTTTGTTTCAGAAGAATTCGGATAAAATCTAATTGGCAGGTTTCAAATGACTCATCCATTAAAGGGAAGCTGGTTTTTGTAAAGTGTAAATCCTTATTGTTGGAATAGAAAGTTAATTTTTAGTTTTATGCCAGGCTATTTAATTTTGACCTAAGGAATTTTTTATTTTACTTTATTTATTTGTTTGTTTGTTTTGGTTTTTTTTTCAAGGTAGGGTCTTGCTCTAGCCCAAGCTGACCTGGAACTCACAGTGATCCTCCTACCTCAGCCTCCCAGGTGTTGAGATTAAAGGCATACGCCACTAAACCTGATGACCTAAGGATTTAAAAAATTACTTATTTATTTATTGCAAAAGACAGACACAGAGAGAGAGAGAGAGAGAGAGACTGGACGAGCACACTAGGGTCTCTTGCCAGTGCAAATGAACTCCTGAGGCATGTGCCACTTTGTGCATCTAGCTTTACGTGGGTACTGGGGAATTGAACCCGGGTCGTTAGGCTTTGAAGGCAAATGCCTTAAACTGCTGAGCCATCTCTCCGACTCTGACCTAAGGAATTTTTAATAATCTTTATAACAAACTTTGTCATAGATATTACCTTAGTTTTACCTTTCACAAACCTTCTGGTGACATATTTTAATATTCTTTTTTTTTAAATACTTTATTAGCTGGGCTTGGTGGTGCATGCCTTTAATCCCAGCACTGGGGATGCAGAGGTAGGAGATCGCCATGAGTTCAAGGCCACCCTGAGACTACATAGTGAACTCCAGGTCAGCCTAAACTAGAGTGAGACCCTACCTTGAAAAACCAAAACATAAAAAAAAATATGTATTTATTTATTTGAGAGAGAGGGAGAAAGAATGGACATGTCAGGGCCTCCAGCCACTGCAAAAAGCACCAGATGCATCGCCATCTTGTGCATCTGGCTTATGTGGGTCATGGAAAATCGAACCGGGATCCTTTGGCTTTGCTGGCAAGTGCTTTAACCACTAAACCAGATCTCTAGCCCAACCTTCTAGTTTTGTCCTCATCTTTTTTCTTGATTTTCAAAAATCTCTTATCTTAGGCAAATTTTATTTTAGCCAGGTATGGTGGCACACACCTTTAATCCAGCATGCGGGAGGCAGAGGTAGGAGGCTCACTGTGAGTCTGAAGCCACCCTGAGACTACAGAGTAAATTCCAGGTCAGCCTGGGCTAGAGCAAGACCCTATCTTGAAAAAAACAAAACAAAAAAAACAAAATATTTTTTATTTTATACACAAAATTGATTCTCACCTAAAAGCACTTTCTAACTTTCTAATGGTTTAAGTTTGTAGTCCCAGCTACCCCAGTGTTTGATCCCCAGTAGCGCCCAAATTGGGCATGGTGGCCCGCTCATGTAAACCCAGCACTCTGGAGGTGGAAGCAGGAGAATCAGGAATTAAGGCTATCCTTGTATACATTGTGAGTTTGAGACCAGCCTGGGCTCACATATATATGAAACCTTATCGCAAAATACCAAAGAGAAAGAGAGAGAGAGACAGAGAGGAGAAAAAACAGATTAACATTTCATGATTTGAAAATTATCTGAAATTAGCCGGGCGTGGTGGCACACGCCTTTAATCCCAGCACTCGGGAGGCAGAGGTAGGAGGACTGCTGTGAGTTTGAGGCCACCCTGAAACTCCATAGTAAGTTCTACACGTCAGCCTGAGCTAGAGTGAGATCCTACCTTGAACCCCCCCCAAAAAATTATCTGAAATTTAAACTTTGATACCAAGGGTTAGTTTTACTGCATCCTGGCTTGCCTTGTACACTTTTTGGTGTATTCTGTGTCCACTTCAAATCACAGTGGCTGAGCAGAGCCATCGTGACAGACTGTGTGGCCTATAAAGCCTACATATTTATTGTCTGGCCCTTTACAGAAAGTTTGCTGACCCGCCACCCTGAAGGGCAGCTGATCCATGAGTAAGTGCCCTGCCATAGCTACCTGTTCCTGCATTTTCCAGGACCAGTCCCTCCAGAGGGAAGGGACTCCTGGCAAAATTCCCGCCATGAACCATGAAAACTTTTTTCTTGGTATCTTGTTCCTTAAATTCACAAGCCAGTGGCTTGTGGCACCAGAATCCATGATGCAGCAGTTTGGATGGTTCCTTCCCTCCCTCTCTCCCTCCCTCCTTCTCGCCCTTCTTCCCCCAGTCACAGCCCCACTTCTCTGCTTTGCCTATGGTGAGGGATCCTGGGAAGCGGAGTGCCCTCCCTCCTTACATGAAGCTAGTGTCGGTCTACAGGGATACGGTCAGTTCCCCAAGGTACCCACTGGTCATTCTTCGCTTCATTCTGTGCAGACAGCACAGTGGTTTGAAGTAGAAGGACCATTTATTGAGACTCCTGGGTTAGGTGAGTGGTTGCCTGAGGCCTAGGTCTTTGGCCTCTCTGACCTGGGCTGGCCTTGCCAGAGGCTCTGAGAACGGGGAGCACAGAAGCCCCTGATGGTTCTGACTCGCAACTCTTCAAGGACAAGTTGGAGGCAAGCCCTGGTCTCCAGTGTACATCAGCAATGATTTCTGAAGATCCCTCCTCATAGATGTCAGCTCCTCGGTCTCCCCGACATGTCTCATGCAGCTGAGTCATGGGTCAGTGACGATGGTGGGCATATGGTGGGGGCAGCTGAGCCCATCGATTGAGGGCTGAGACATCCTCCCCACTAATCAACCGCTCATAAAATCTTCCACGAGGAGGCGGTGATTAATGAACAGTCTGTTTGCCTGTAATTGGGGAGTGTAAGTGGCTGGAGTGCCATGATGGATGGGGCGGGCTGTGAAGAGAGGGAGGCTGTGTCTAGTCTCTGCTTCAAGGAGGGAATGGGAGAGTGCTTGGGTCCAGTTTTACTTTGTTTTGTTTTGTTTTGGTTTTGGTTTTTTCGAGGTAGGGCTTCACTCTATCCTAGACTGACCTGGAACTCACCATGTAGTCTCAGGGTGGCCTCGAACTCACGGAGATCCTCCTACCTCTGCCTCCCGAGTGCTGGGATTAAAGGCGTCTGAGCCTTCCTTCGTGGCCTTTAGTGTCTCTACCCTGAATCTTCTCTTGTCTGCCCTCAGACCCTGTGCTATCCAAGGCTTGTGGGGTGGGGTGGGGCGCACTGTCCATGCATGTGTTGGATTTCCTGTACATATCTCACAAACTCCTTCATCTCTCTGTCTGGGGTCAGGACATTAACAACACCCCTCATCACCTTAGCTAGCGCATCAGGGGCAAAGGGGGAAGATGACCACTCCCACATCTGCGCCCTCTTTCCCTTACAAGGTCCTTGTCTAGGCTCTGGCCCCAAAGGTCATAGTTGTCCTCACCAGTCCCCAGGGCTGCCTTTTCCATCCTGAGGATGAGCACCAGTCTTGTGTTCCTGTGGCCCTCATATTTCCATGGCAGAGTAAAATTTTTACTTCTGCTGCTTTTCAAACAGGACACAGGCTTGTCTTTATTCTGGGGACTGTTAAGACTGGGGACCCCCTCCCCTAAGGACATGTTGATGACTCTCCTCTGACATGATGGTGCCTGGAGGACAGGGCTGTGCCTTGGCCCTCTGACATGGGTGGGGTCCAAGTCCCTTTGTACCTTTTCCCCTCCACGCTCAGCAAGGTGCCTGGGTGCTTCGTAGGTTGCATGGGGGCCCCAGTAGGACCTGGCTGACTGATAAGGATCCATTTCCGGAGAGCGCAGGTGATTGAACCCATAAAAAAAATGATTGAGGGATGTTCCAGGTCAGGAGAGCTCTAAAAATAGCACCCACAGCCATCTGTCCTGGAGGGGACAGGGGCCTGGGCAAGATGGCTCCTTCTGCTACCATTGGTCAGAAGCAGTGGAGGCTCTGGCCTGGCTGGGAAGGGGCTGGAAAAAGCTTTACGGGAGAATCCCCGACAATCCTTTCTTCCTGGTGGGACAGGTAGGTCTCGATGGGGTTGGTGGTCTAGGGCCTTTCCCCCACCCAGCTACTCCCAGTGGGTGGTGGCCCCAAACTTAGTGTCTCATCCTCTTCTTCCCTGCTGGATTTCTGAGCCCCACAGTCATTCCCAGTGCTGAGCCTCAGGATTGAGAGGGCCTCTTCTGGGGTCTGTCCATTCTCTTTGTCCCTGTTTGATTCATGGGTTACTTCTCAGAGCATCGGTTTTCTCAGCTGTAATATGGGGGCACACTGGGCATGTTGCACTACACTGTGTGCAGTAGGTGCTTATTAACCCGTCCTGGCCTGTCCCCTTCAGACAGTCTGGGTGAAGAGCTTGGTCCCAGAGTCCAGTGGGTGCTGTAATGGGCTGGAGACAGAGCCATGTGTTTGGCCAGCTTGGTATCACTTAGCTGCAGAAGACACCAGTGCCCGACATGCTACTTGATTTGGTGGGGGAGTGTTTCTGCCTGGGAAGGGGGCTCTATGCCAGGTGTGCACAGGTGGAGTGCAGGGATCCAGTGGTCGATGAAACGACTTTTGATTTCAACGGAGAGAGGACCTAACAATGCCCGCAGAGGTCTCTCTAACACATCCTGAACAGCCAGGGAAGGCCAAGTGGAAAGACTTCCCCCGCAGGTCCTGTCACTTCTGGGTCTTTCTTGAAGGTGTTGCCAAGCAGAGTCTGAAAAAGGCTGCTTGTTAGAGGGTCCCACAGACTGAAGAAAATGTAATTCTCCCTTCTCCACCTGCTATGGACTACCTGGGGAAAATGGAATCCCCATCCCTGGTCCTGATTCAAAGGCTAGATTCAAAGGCACCATCAGGAGGCTGACCTGCTGTTACTGGAAAGCTGAGGGATGAACCCCAGGTGTCAGGCAAGACACCCCCTCCAGTGAGACCCTGAGTCTGAGCCCGGCAGCTGCCCCCTCAGCTCCTGTGAGGTGGGGACATCACATCCTGGCTGGGTGTGAAGTCACTGGCAGGAGGTGGGAGGGAGGGAGGAGGCAGGGATTTCCCTTGCTGGATCCCCTCCCCTTGGATTCCCCCTCCCTTTCCAGGCTGGGATATAAATCCCACTGGGAAAACGCTGAACAGAGGCCGCAGCAGTGGTCCAGCCCTCACGACTGCCCTTGCCTTCCATCTCCTGCTCATCTCGCTTTGGGAGCCGTGGCTGTGAGTGACTGGGGCTCAGGAATGGTCTGCTACAGAGCTATTTTTGTGGGGAAACTGAGTCTGGGGCGGTGGAAGCCGGGGCTGGGTGGCTAGGAGCTGGATGGGCAGTGTCCAGCAGAGGTGGGAACTCCTTTGCCAAAGTACCCCCTCCCCCCTTAATCGACCTGTCTGTGCAGCAGCAGGAACGGGAGGCAGACAGGCCTTTATGGCTCTCTGATAAATGAGGAAACTGAGGCCAGAGACGGTGTAGTGCGAGCAGGGGTCTGAGCTCTTGATCTAGTACCAGCCTCAGACAGATGGACCCTGGCAACAGGTCCGATGGGCAGCTGCAGCCTCCTACGGTCGAGGCTCAGGATGACCCATGCTCCATCGCCCTTTTTGCAGATGGTGATGGTGCACAGGCCGTGGCCCGCCATGACCGCGGTGCTACTGACCCTGCTGGCCTGTCTGGGGGCTCTGGTCCACGCCTACCCCGCCAAACCCGAGGCCCCGGGCGAAGACGCCTCCCCGGAGGAGCTGAGCCGCTACTACGCCTCCCTGCGCCACTACCTCAACCTGGTCACCCGGCAGCGGTGAGTGCGTGCGTGCGTACGGGCGTGAGTGGGCGGAGCCCGACCTCCAGACACGCCCCTGGGTTCTGACCACGCCCCTTGTGACCACGCCCCCAGGTATGGGAAACGCGACCTCCCTGAAGCTGTGTTCTCCAAAATGCTCTTCCCCGACGACAGCGAGGACCTCTCCCTTAAGTCACGGTAAAAGCGTCCCCTCCCTGACCGCACGGGTCCCTTGGAGCGTGCCCTGGGTATCATCGCTTACAAGTGTGTCCCCCCCACACCCAGTGTCACTTCCCAGATCCAATTCCTTTCTTTTCCCTCCTCCAGGCCGGAAGGCGTCTACCCATGGTGAAGACCTGGAAGATGCGCTGACGACTTCGACGTCGTTTGCCTATCTGGTTCAGAGTGGAGACTCCCCGCCCATTTTTTTTGGTGCCGGGGCGCGCGGGCTGGAGAGCTGTGTGTGGTCATTTTCCCGATCCCCAAATAAAGAGCAAATTTCACCAAAAAAAAAAAAAAAAAAAAAAAACCAAAACAGCACGTGTGCGTTTGTATTTTCTGTACCTTTCTCCTTTCTGGAGATGACATCGGTGGGAGTGCAGAGTGGAGGCTTTTGAGCTGAGAAGTCTCCAGCCCGGCTTGGTGGCACATGGAAGCACTCGGGAGGCACTGGTAGGAGGATCGTCATGAGTTCGAGGCCACCCTGAGACTCCATAGTGAATTCCAGGCCAACCTGAGCTAAAGTGAGACTCTACAAAAAAAAAAAAAAAAAAAAAAAAGACTCCAGCCCCTAAGACAAAAGGCTCCCAGGGGGCTGGAGCGATGGCTTAGCGGTTAAGGCGTTTGCCTTCAAAGCCTAAGGACCCGGGTTTGATTCTCCAGGTCCTACATAAGCCAGATGCACAAGGAGGCACACGTGTCTGGGGTTCATTTGCAGAAGCCCTGGTGTGCCCATTCTCCCTGTCCCCCTCTCCCTCTCTCTGTCTCAAATAAATAAATAAATAAAATCTTAAAAAAAAAAAAAAAAAAAGGCTCCCAGGACTAGGAAGTGACCATAGCCATTCTTGCCCTGCCTGGAACTGGACCCAGCCCAAAGGCCTGGGAAGGAACTCAGGGGGCGGGGAGGGGCATGGGAGAGTGGGTGGAGGGGAATCCTTGAAAAGAGAGGGGGGGTAGAAGCACAGGAATGGAAGGCTGGAGAGGAGTTTGGAGGCTGGCAGCCCAAGCAGGGGAGGCCTCAGATACTTGTTCTCAGGGCTGAGGTGACTGGGGATGGCCATGGAGGAAGAGCCGTTTGGGATCCAGTGGGGTACACTGAGTGAAGAGGTAGGCTATTTCCAGCATCCTCTATTCCCTGAGCAGGAGGGGCGAGGAGACCTTCTTTCTCAGCAACAGCCCTTCCCCGCCTTGCTCAATGCACAGCAAGTGCAGCAGGCATACTGATGACCTCCAGGCCATAGGAAGATTCTCTAATGTCTTTCCCTCCCCACTAGACACTAAGGTCTAAAAGTGCTGTGGGTGTTTAACTTCGTTCACTCTTAAGAAATCCGTCTCCTCTTCTGTGTCCTTCTAAGCTCGAGGGGCCCCGGAGGAAAGGCCTGTGTGCCCCTTCCTCTGTCTCGGTCTCTAGTTGAACAAGACCTGCCTGAGTGTGCTAGGGGAATTGGGGGTGGAGGAGGATCAAGTTAAAGGCAAGGCCCCAGAGCCCCAGAGTTGTGTCAGGCAAGAAGGCTGGGTGGCATCACAGGGGCTGGGGAGGAAGGCATCATAGGGGGTGAGGGGCATTCAGGAGTATTCACACCTGGGTGGCCCCAGAAAAGAAGGCTCCAGAGCAGGCCATGCCACAGCTTCAGGAGAGGTCCCTGCTGAGGTACCACCTGCACAAGGGGACTATAGGACCGCCATACCCACGCTTTCAGCGCTAACCTTCAGCTTCTTGGAATCAGAAAGGGAGGGGAGAAGGCAAGCCCAGGGCCTGGTCGATGTCATAGGCCGTGTGATTTCTCATGCTATGCCTTTGCACAGGTCATTGGGCCTGCCTGCACAGCCCTTTCCCCCTCCCCTGCTTGGAAAATAGCTCCAGTTCAATGGTCACTTCCCAGAAGCCATTCCTGGTTTCTCAGCGTAGAGTTAGTCTCTGCTCTCTCTCCCCGCAGTATGCTGTTGCCCAAGTCCTAGCCCATGCGCTCCCCTCCCCCACTGCCTGCTGTACCAAGAGTGCAGCTCCTGCCTTGATTCCGCCGTGTGATAGAGGAGCAGGAGGCTCCATATCCAGGTGCTGGTGTCCATGGTCCCTTGTCTCCTGTGTGTGCATGAGGGAGCTATGGTCAGTCTGAGGTCAATGGAAGAGAGAGCTGGTGTATTCATGGTCACTGGCCGTTTCTGGGTAAGTGATATGTCTTCTTGACCAGTAGTGACACAGGTTCACTTTGAGGAGTGTTGAACAGGTGGATAATCCACTGCTGATCAACTCAATCAATATGAGAGCCAAAGGGAAACTTAGATGTAATAACAGGGACAACAGCAATAGTTACTCCTGAAAAAAAAAAAACAAACAAACACTGATTTCCATGTCAGCCTGAGCTAGAGTGAAACCCTACCTCTTAAAAACAAAACAAAACAAACAAACAAACAAACAAAGCACTGGTTTATGGGTTTATGGTTTATAGACTATTAGCTGTGTATTCTACGCACATTAAATTGCTAGGATATGAATTTGACTTATTCTCTCTCTCCTCACTCCCTTCCTCACTCTCATGCTGAGTATGGAACCCAGAGCTTCACTTCACACACACTAAACAAGCACTCTACCACTGAGCTATGTCCCCAGCCCCTGGATTTAAAAAAAAAAAAAAAAAAAAAAAAAAAAACACCACAAATTAACAATGACTTAAGCCAGGTGGAAGCTTATTTCTCTATATTATTTATTTGCAAGGAGAGAGAGGGACAGAGGGGGAGAGAGAGAGAGGGAGGGAGGGAGACAGACAGAAAGAGAAGGGGTGTGCCAGGGCTTTTAGCCACTGCAAACAAACTCGAGCTGCATGCACCACTTTGTGCATCTGTCTTTATGTGGGTACTGGGGAATCAAACCTGGGTCATTAGGCCTTGCCAGGCAAGTGCCTTCACCAGGGAGCCATCTCTCCAGCTCTTTTTTATTAAAAAAATTTTTTAAAATTATTTTATTTGTTTTTTTGGAGAGAGACAGAGAGAGAGAGACAGACAGAGAGGGAGACAGATAGAGATGGGTGCGCCAGCAGTCTCTCAGCTGCTGTGAACGAAATCCAGATGCGTGCGCCCCCTTGTGGTCAAGTGCGGCATTGTGCCCTTGCGTCACTTTGCATCTGGCTCAACGTGGGACCTGGAGATTGGAACCGGGTTCTTAGGCTTTGCAGGAAGGTGCCTTAACCACTAAGCCATCTCTCCAGCCCTCCAGCTCTTTTTTTAAAAAAATTGTTTTAAAATATTTTATTTTTATTTATGAGAGAGAGAGAGAATGGGCATCTAGCCTCTGAAAACAAACTCCAGTTGCATGTGCCACCATGTGCATCTGGCTTACATGGGTGCTGGGTGCTTAGACTTCACAGGCAAGCTCCTTGACCACTTAAGCTACCTCTCCAGCCCCTCTCCAGCTCTTTTTAAAATTATTTATTTATTTTCAAGGAGAGAGAGAAAGAGAGATCTCTATTATACAATAATGCAGGCTGGAGAGATGGCTTAGCAGTTAAGGTGCTTGCCTGTGAAGCCTAAGGATGCATGTTCAACTTTCCAGATCCCATGTAAGCCAGATGCACAAGGTGACACAAGTGCACAAGGTTGCACATGCGCACAAGATGGTGCATATGTCTGGAGTTCGATTGCGGTGGATGGAGGTCCTGGCATGTCACTTCTCTCTCTCTCTCTCTCGAAATTCAAGTGATACCTGGGGCATTGGCATCACTGTTCCACGAGACATCTGAGAGCCCAGACTCCTACGTTGCAGCCTCTTCAAGTCCTCATCTACAGGACTGAACACACCTGTGTTCCAGCCAGTGGCAAGGAGGGGGGGGGGAACGGCAGGTATTCTGGGTACTGTCTAGTGTTAACAAGTTATGCTAAAATTTCCTATCTGGAAGAAACCATGCAGTTCACATATGTTGCAGATCACCATTGGGAAGGGCTAGCCCAGGCAGCTGCCCAGAGTCTTACACAGAGCTGTAGTCACAGGTTGGCCGGGCTGCAGCATTCTAAAGGCTCCACTAGACTCACGCTTGAGAATGCTCACTCACAAGTCTGGCAGGTGCTGCTGGCTGTTAGCTCGAGGTTCAGCTGTTGACCATAGATTGTAGCCACATCTGGACTCCCTAGCCTGAGTCTCTTGGGTAGCTGGAGTTCTGTGGTGCTGGTTCTGCTCAGAGTGTGCATTCCAAGAGGGCCAGGTAGAAGATTTGGACTACAACTGACTGCAAATAACAGAAACCACAGAGAAGCAGAGGCTATTGGGGCTGCCATAAAAACAAAACCAATTATGTGGGGCAGAAACCTGCAGAGGAAGGCGTGGGGTGGTCGGAGCTGGCACTGGAGCTGAGCCTGAGTGGGCTTTGAAGATTGAAGGCCAGGGCTGGAGAGATGGCTTAGAGGTTAAGGCACTTGCCTGTGAAGCCTAAGGAACCTGGTTTGATTCTCCAGGTCCCACGTAAGCCAGATGCACATGTGGCACATGCATCTGGAGTTCATTTGCAATGGCTAGAGGCCCTGGCGGGCCCATTCTCACTCTCTCTCCCCACTTTCTCTGTGTCTAGTAAATAAATAAATAAAATAAAACTTTAAAAAAGATATAAAAAAAAAAAAGACTGAAGGCTAGTGAGGTGAGTAACAAGGCTGGCAAGGGCAGCCCGACCTCCTGGAAGCCATTCAGCGGCTTCAGGACATGGAGAAGATGCTAAGCAAGAGCCGGAGTTCCTGGAGAAAAAGATCAAGCCAGGGGTTGATGGCCATCAAGAAACACAGCTCTAAAAACAAATGCACTGCCCTCCAGGCACTGAAGTGCAAGCAGAGGTATGAGAAGCAGCTGGCACAGATTGATAGTACCCTGTCAACCATCGGGCTCCAGCGGGAAGCCTTGGAGAATGCCAACACCAACACTGAGGTGCTCAAGACCATGGGCTATATGCACCAAGACCATGAAGGGTGCCCATGACAACATGGACATCAATAAAGTCAATGTGGCCTGGAGGGATGGCTAAGTGGTTAAGGCGCTTGCCTGCAAAGCCCAAGTACCCAGGTTCCATCTCTCTCTAGATCCCATGTAAGCCAGAGGCACAAAAGATGAGGCAAGGTAGCATATTCCCACTAGGTGGCACAAGCATTTGGAGTTCTATTTCAGTGGCTGAGGCCCTGGCATGCAAATTCTCTCTCTAAAAAATAAAAAAAAATTTAAAAACATATGAAAACTAAAGTCAGCCTAGGGAGATTTCTCAGTGGTTAAAGGTGCTTTGCTTGCAAAGCCTGCCAGCCCAGACTCAATTCCCCAGCACCCACATAAAACAAGATGCACAATGTGGCACTTACATCTGGAGTTTGTTTGCAGTGGCAAGAGGGCCCAGTTCATCCATACTCTCTCTCTCTCTCTCAAATAAATAATTAAAAATACTTTAAGCAGGGCATGGTTGTGCACACCTTTAATCCCAACGCTTGGGAGGCAGAAGTAGGAGGATCACTGTGAGTTCCAGGCCATCCTGAGACTACATAGTGAATTCCAGGTCAGCCTGGACTAGAGTGAGGCCCTATCTCAAAAAACAAAACAAACAACAACAACAACAACAACAACAAAAAAAAAACTTAAAAAAATAGTAAATGAACTCATGCAGGACATTGCTGACCAGCGAGACTTTGCAGAGGAGGTTCCCACAGCTATTTCCAAACCTATGGGCTCTGGAGAAGAATTTGATGAGGATGAACTCAGGCAGAATTGGAAGAACTAGAACAGGAGGAGCTAGACAAGAATTTGCTGGAGACAGCTCCACCAAATGTTCCCTTCATATCCCTACCATCCAAACCCACCAAGAAGGAAGAGGAAGACGATGACATGAAGGAATTGGAAAACGAGGCCGGATCTATGTAAGTGGTACAGCACGGGTTGGGTCCAGACAGACTCTGATTGTCTGTGTGGCAGGTGGGCGCATGGGCAGGGCAGGGCAGGCAGAACGAGGTGCAAGCAGCCTCCATTCTATCACCCACTCCAAAGCAGTGCTCACTCTCCCATAGCATGGGCTTTGCCCCAGTGATTCCGGAAGCTGGAAGTCTACCTCCTGAGTGCTGGGATTAAAGGCGCGTGAACACACGGACTGTCCAGAGCAGAGGGAAGTGTAGGCAGGGCCTAGACTCTACATTAGTGAAGTGAGTAGCTCCCGAGGGGCTTAAGGTGTGTGGTAGGTGTCACAGTTATTCTCAGCCCAAAGGAGTCTCCCAATGTATGGGGATCCCCCAGGCCTTAGAGGCATGGGGAGTCATGCCATAGCCTTCCCTCCCTTGACTGCTGCCACTCACTTTGGAAATAAGACATTGCTTTAAAGACAAGAAAATAATAAAATAATACAAATAATAAAATAAAACAAAACTCAAGGTAGAATGTATAACACTTGTCTAGTCCCTAGGTTCAGTTCTTAGTACAGCAAAATGAATAGATAAGTGAATAAATATAAAATATAGATAGTGACCTGCAAGTTTGGCCATGCTCTGGCTAGTAGAGGCATCCTGGAAGTCAGGACAGAGAGCAGCACCTGGAACTACGTGGAGCTGGTTTGGTCTTCACCCCTCCTGTCACCTTAGGCCGCCTCGGCGACCTTGCTGATCCAGTTTTCCAACTGACAGGTGAAGTGGGAAGAGTAATTCCTGCTGCCTTCCTAGATACTGAAGGGTCACTATTGAGATGACTTGTGAGGAAGGTTCTGGAATACAGTTTCAGGTGAGGGAAGGCTGGCTGTACTTACCACAGCCCACTTCACGCCCCTCCTGACCTTCAGTGACCTCATCTTTCAGAAAAAGCCTTCGCCATCTTCCTACTCACCTTTCACCTCCTTTTGTCCCCCCCACCCCCAAGTAGGGTTTTGCTCCAGCCCAGGCTGACCTGGAATTAGTCTCAGGGTGGCCTCGAACTCACAGGGATCCTCCTACCTCTGCCATCAAGTCTGGCTCCTTTTTTTTTTTTTTTTAAATAAACTTTATTGATTTATTTGCAAGCTGAGACACAGAGGGAGAGAGAGAATGGGCATGACAGGGTCTCTAGCCCCTGCAAAGAAACTCCAGACACAGAAGCCACCATGTGCATCTCGTTTATGTGAGTTCTGGGCAATCAAACCCGGGTCCTTAGGGTTTGAAGGCAAGCACCTTAACCGCTAAGCCATCTCTCCAGCTCCTTATACTGCCAGCTCTAAGAACACATGTCCACGCCAGCAGCAGCACAGAACTGTAAACAGCTCCTGCACTTGAGGTCAACCCGCAGACTGGGTCCTAACAAGGGAACAGATGCCACCGGGCCTGCCTGCTGCCGGAGCTTAGGTTTCCAATCCGTGCTGGAGCTTGGCGCCCCCTGGTGGTGGATGTAGCACTTCACATCCAAAGCTACCAGTTTTCTTTCTTTCTTTCTTTCTTTCTTTCTTTCTTTCTTTCTTTCTTTCTTTCTTTCTTTCTTTCTTTTTTTTTTTTTTTTTGGTTTTTTTTTGAGGTAGGGTCTCACTCTGGCCCAGGCTGACCTGGAATTAACTATGTAGTCTCAGGGTGGCCTTGAACTCATGGTGATCCTCCTACCTCTGCCTCCTGAGTGCTGGGATTAAAGGCGTGCACCACCACGCCTGGCTTTTTGTTTTGTTTTTTTGATGTAAGGTCTCACTCTAGTTCAGGCTGTCCTGGAATTCATTATGTAGTCTCAGGGTGGCCTTGAACTCTCGGTGATCCTTCACTTCTGCCTCCCGAGTGCAGAGACTAAAGGTGTGTGCCCCCATGCCAGCTCAGTTTTCTTTTTAATGCATGTGCAGGTGAGTGAGTGTGGAGGCCAGAGCTTGACTTGGTTGTCTGTCTTTCTTCCTCTCTCCCTCGCCACCTTGAGGTCGGATCTCACTCTAGTCCACACTTGCCTGGAACTTACTCTGTGGCCTCAGGCTGGCTGTGAACTCACTCTAGCTCAGGCTGACCTGGAATTCATTCTGTATTCTCAGAGTGGCCTCGAACTCTTGGCAATCCTCCCACCTCTGCCTTCCAAGTGCTGGGATTAAAGGCGTGCACCACCACACAGGGTTTGGTTGTCTTCTTTGATTGCCGTTCACTTTATTTTCTGAGTCAGAGTCTCTTACTTGAACCCAGGATATACATGGACCTATTACCTTGAGGATCCCTAGACTTTGCTTCATAAGGGCTGGGACTACCAGCAGCCGGCTACAACCTCCAGGGATTTACTTGTATTTTGGAGATCGGAACTCTCTGGTCTTCATGCTTGCTAGGCACGCATTCTATTCACCGAGCCATCTCCCCAGTCCCTGACCACCGGTCTGCATAGTGGAAAAGCCCAGGGCCAGGGAAGAGGTGTGGGTTTACTAAGAGAAAAACCTTCATTTGTTTTGTGGAATGTTAATTGTCTGATAAGGCGCTCTTATTCTTGTTGCCAGAAATGAGAGTTGAGAGAATCAGACAGAACCCCACCTGTCCTGGTTTCTCCCTATCCGGAGATAGGTGTGATGAACCCCACTTTAACTCGGAGAGGCCGAAGGGATTGGGCTCCCAGGGTAACTGTGAGCCAATGGAATTGGGCCCAGGCCTTCTGACTTCTTCTTCCTCTTTTTTTTTTTTTGGTTTTTCGAAGTAGGGTCCTACTCTAGCTCAGGCTGACCTGGAATTCACTATGTCGTCTCAGAGTGGCCTCAAAGGGGTGCGCCACCACGCCCGGCTGGCCTTCTGACTTCTAATCGCACTGCGCCGGATTCCTGGGTATCACTTCGGGTCTCCATATGCTCTTCTTTCCTTCCTCCACCCGCCGAGGCTTCTTGCTGTTCTGACGTGGCACAGCAGAACCTTAGGGGTGAGAGGGCCTATGCTCCCTACTCAGATGCCAGTGTAGATACAGTCAATGACTGCTCCTTGGCCTGAGCCAGGAATGACAAGGACTTCTGGTGCAGGTGAGCCTGGGGTCCGTGGGGGTGGAAATAGAAGGCAGCGCCAGACCTGGGACTGAGAGAATTTTGAACAAGGTTCCCCCTCTGTGGCCTCCCTTTTCTCCGTCAAGAAGCGGGAAATGATAGAAATACCTTGACAGATCCAACGAGAGCAGTCCAGGTTTTAGAGTTCCAGCCTGGATCTCTCACTCACTGGCTGTGTGGTCTGGGCCAGGTGCTTAATGTCTTTGAGCAGAGCTCAGGTTTATTTATTTATTTACTTTTGAGGCAAGTCCAACAGACTGGCCATTTTTTTTTTATGTGTGTGTGTGTGGGGGGGGGACAGAATTGGCACGCCAGGGCCTCCAGCCAGTGCAACTGAAGTCCAGACACATGTGCTACCTTATGCGCAGGTGCAACCTTGTGCACTTGCGGCACCTCATGTGTCTGGCTTACATGGGACCTGGAGAGTTGAACATGGGTCCTCGGGCTTCGCAGGCAAGCGCCTTAACCACTAAACCATCTCTCCAGCCCCAGAGTTCAGTTTCTGAGTCTATAAATGGGTTCTGGGAGGGATTAATGAGATGACAGCTGGGAGCATTTTGGACAACTTGAGGCTTTATAAATGATACCAGTTTCTCCTGTAATAGGGCTAGGAGAGGAAATAGCTACCAGAAGTTGCCACCTCCCCCTGTGAACTCAGGTCCTCTGAACCCAGGTCCATCAGTTCTCACAGGACATCCTATGCATTCACCAGATGAGGTTCTCCCCTTCTATGTGGCCAAAGGACCTAAGGCCTCTCCTTGTCCCCTTCTTTTTCTAGCTGTACACTGGAAGGGAAGGCCTGTCTTTCCATCCTTCACCCCTGAGGCCCTGGAGCTATATAACCTCCATCTTTGTACACTGAGGAAATCCCATCAAGAACATGGATTGAGAGCTGGGGGTGGTGGTGCACACCTTTAATCCCAGCACGTGGGAGGCAGAGGTAGGAGGATCGCCATGAGTTCAAGGCCACCCTGAGACTACATAGTGAAATTCCAGGTCAGCCTGAGCTAGAGTGAGACCTTACCTAAAACAAACAAACAAACAAACAAACAAACAAAAGAACATGGATAGAGGGCTGAAGAGATGACTTAGCAGTTAAGGCATTTTCCTGCAAAGCCTAAGGACCCAGGTTCGATTCTCCAGGTCCCATGTAAGCCAGATGCACATAGTGGTGCATGCATCTGGAGTTCGTTTGCAGTGGCTAGTGGTCCTGGTGCACCCATTCTCACTCTCTCAGTCCCTCTCTCTGTCTCTAATAAATAAATAAAAATAAATCAGAAAACTAAATCTTATAAAAAAAGAACATGGATTGACTCTGGGGATGTTGGAGGAGCCAAAACTTTTCGGTTGTCCTGAAACCATTCAGGACCTTTGTGAACCAGGCCTTCTCTGATGCCTAATGACAGAGGCCCATGGGAGACCCTTGTCGTGGTCTAACTTCCCTCATTCTGCTGTGACTCTGGCACCTAGAACACTGCTCCTCCTGTCACTGGCCCCAGTGCTGTCGTTACAGATACCAGGGAGACGGTGTGTATGTGTGTGTGGGGGAGTGAGGGTTGGGGAGTGAGAGAGGCTGATAGGAGGCGGGGACTCTGGGGGGCCCAGGAGTATAAAGGGGCATAATCGTGTGCAAGAAGATCTGTCCGGCCTAAGGTAGGTGCCTGGTTGGTCCAACGCTCACTCGTTTAGGATTCAGGGTAAGTGGGCTCAGCCTGTCATGGGCTCTGGGGGCTTCTCAGGGCTGGGGCCTGTGTTGGAGAGTGGAAGTTGATACACTGCTGAGCTGGGGGGGCCTTGATAGGTCTGAGGTTCTTTTTGGCTCGTCCTCTGCATCTGGATAAACCTGTTGGAGGAGGGCTGGACCTACAAGGTCACAGAATTCCGTCTTTTTTTTTTTTTTTTTTTTTTTTTTTTTCTGAGGTAGGGTCTCACTCTGGCCCAGGCTGACCTGGAATTCACTATGTAGTCTCAGGGGTGACCTTGAACTCATGGTGATCCTCCTACCTCTTCCTCCTGAGTGATGGGATTAAAGGCGTGCACCACCATGCCTGGCTAGAATTCTGTCTTTTTGTTCCATAAATTCCTTCTATGTCTCCTGCTCAGTGAGTAAGTTGGAGTGCCCTACTTCCAGCTAGCCCTTGTCTTGAACTCCCACACAATTCCTGCCTCCTCAGAACCATCAGGTCCTGGATATCCTGAGTCCGGTGTGTCCCATCCTTGTGTCCCCTTTTTATTTTGTTACGTTTTTCTACTTGGCTGTTGGGCCGTTCACAGGGGTGAGGTGTCCGTGCATGGGGTGTCCTTCCTCCAGAGCACTGTTAAGTAGGAGGGTGGTGAGTGCTGCTGGCTCCTTGCTTTATCCTGTGTCCCCTGGAGAAATGGGTGGTGGGTAAGGGCTGGGTGGGCAGACCCTGTTTCCTGGGCATAGAAGGATCTACGGATGGGCTCTTTCTGCCTCCACACCCCTCCTTGCTCCTCAGATGGCTGCTGCACGGCGTTGTCTCTCCCTGCTGCTCCTGTCCACCTGTGTGGCTCTGTTGCTGCAGCCCCTGCAGGGTGCCTGGGGAGCCCCACTGGAGCCAGTGTACCCAGGGGACAATGCTACACCAGAGCAGATGGCCCAGTATGCTGCCGACCTCCGCAGATACATCAACATGCTGACCAGGCCTAGGTGTGTGCAAGAGTGGGGGAGAGATCCCAGCCTGTGAGACCCTGGGCTCACTGCATTTCTGGTCATGACCCTATCTCCAGAGCCAGCCCCTTCTCTGCCTGCTCTTGGGATAACGGTATCTCTATAGAGCGATGTGGGCTCATGTGCCCAGGGTGGGATGGTGCCTACGGGAAACTAGTAGGCAGGTGAGTTGGCACTTGAGCACAGCGCTTGTCCCAGCTGCTTCTTCCCTCCCAGGTATGGGAAGAGAGACAATGACGACAGGCTGGGCTTCCTGGAACGGGACTCCCCCCACGCAGCTGCTCCCAGGTGTGTGTGATTCCCTGCTCAGTTCCCTGGTTGTGAAGCAGGGGTTCGGGAAAGTGTGTTCTAGAGGGGTGGGAGGGAGAGCGGGGACCCAGGGTAGACCTCCCAAGAGCACAGAGACTCCCCCACATTTGCTGGGTTTTCTCTCCTCACAGGGAACTCAGCCAGATGGACTTGTAGCTCCCCCTGCCGCCGCCTGTGACTCTAAGGCAGTGCCGGTCCGCTCTTTTCTGGGCGTCATGGGCTCTGGGCGAATGCTCCCCGGTTTCCTCCACAGGCTAAATAAAGCAAGTCAAAATCGCAACCTCTCTGTGTGTCTGTGGACCCCTAGTGGTCAGGGTTATAGGACATGGGGAATTATAAAGGATCCAGAATGTCTGCAGGGGCATGAGAGCCACTTGACTCACCCTCTTCACTTGACAAAAGGGCCCCAATGGACCAGAGGGAGGTGGGGAGTCCCCCAGGATCAGGGAGCAAGTGTGTGACGTGGCAGTTTTGAGCATGATCTTCCCATCGCAGCATCTCTAAACCATCAGCCTGAGGCCTGTATGGTGAGTGTGACAGCTGGATGACCGAGAGATGTCTGCCTCTTAGGGATAGGGCCCTGGCTCCTGCGTTTTGAAGGAGGCTGGGTCTACTGCCCTATGCTTGTTCCACAGCTCACCCTGTGGCATTCTAAGCCATCCTGTCCTGTGTAGAAACTTGGCATGGTGTGGGTCTGGCTGAAGCCCCTGCTTTGAGGTGGCTGGGACCAACTCACTGTTCTTGTTGGAGTTACAGCCCTTCACCTTGGGAACTCTGGATGTGTATGGAGCTGGGGAAGATGGTGGGTTGCAGTGGAAGGCAGAAAAGTTGCTGGACTGAGGTCTTTTTTCCCACACAGCAGGAACTCCAGCGTTCCCCTTTCCCCAGTGGAGGGCAGGCCATCCTTGCCAGCGTCTACAGAAGTCACTGAAGCAAGAGAGTCTGTTTCTCTTTATTGCTCTCACTGCGAGGGTAGGGTGAAGTTGAGGTCCATCTCACAATCTAAAGGGGTCTGTGGGCAGCAAGATCGGGGGTCAGGCACCTGGAGGTCAAGGCTCCACACGGAGAAGGGCATTCCAGGGCCCTGGTATCCCATTCATGCCCCCATGAGTTTTCCTCTCTTCCCATCTACGCTGCCCTGGATCCGGATCGGACTGGCTTGCCTACCTGGAGCCCGAGGGAGAGGGCGTTGGTTGAAGTCTCAGGGGTTCCATTGTTTGGGGTTTGCTGGTGGTCTGTGATGCCTGGGTCTTGGTGACCGGAGGTGTAGATGTCGTGGTGTTCGAGGACTTCTTGTGGATTTTTTGTTTCCTACTGGAGGGTACGTCATTGCAGAGGTCATTGGGTCGTGACATAAGTCCGGGAGCTTCCCACCTCTCCCCGGGCTTTCTCCTCCGCAGGCCTACCTGCTGTTGATGAGCTTTTCTATATACTTGTTGATCTTGCCAAAGTTTGCAAACCAACTGGCCGCCCTGGGTTCTGGGGACGGCTGCAGCCCGAGCTCTGAGCCTCGAGCGCCCTGGAGCGGTCCCAGCAGCAACACGAGGCACGCCAGAGCCAGTGCGCACGCGCAGCGCAGAGCCAGGTTCTGGAGGGGGCGTGGCAGGCAAAGCCATACGGTCACGTGACCGGGCTGCGAGGGGCTGGCTCGCTCTGGGTCTTGAGCATGCGCTACCGGGTGGGGGAGCCAGGGTGCCAACACATGGCTGAGAGCCGTGGGTCAGTGGGCTTATCTCACTGACTTCTGTTTGCTGCAGCTCCTTGCACACCCCAGGCCCGACCTCTGCCTCTCAGTGACGCCTCAAAAACACCAGACTAGCCGGGCGTGGTGGCGCACGCCTTTAATCCCAGCACTCGGGAGGCAGAGGTAGGAGGATCGCCGAGAGTTCGAGGCCACCCTGAGACTACATAGTGAATTCCAGGTCAGCCTGGACCAGAGTGAGACCCTACCTTGCAAAAACAAACAAACAAAAAAAAACCAAAAAAAAACCCCACACCAGACTAAGCTACTGTCTTCCTGGTAGCCTCCTCCTCTAGACACAGTCCCGTCAAAAATTCACCTTCTAAAGAATATTCCCCTAAATGGATCCAATCCTGACACTGCTATTTAAAATTGCATATATGGGCTGGAGAGATGGCTTAGGGGTTAAGGCGCCTGCCTGCTAAGCCTAAGAACCCGGTTCCAATCTCCAGGTCCCACGTTTAGCCAGATGCAAAGTGACGCAAGGGCGCAATGCTGCACTTGCCCACAAGGGGGCGCACACATCTGGATTTCGTTCACAACAGCTGAGAGACTGCTGGAGCGCCCATCTCTGTCTCCCTCTCCCTCTCTGTCTGTCTCTCTCTGTGTCTCTCTCCAAAAATAAATAAAATAATAAAAAAATTAAAATTGCATATATATGTATACACACATACATATACACACATACATATACAGACATACATATACACACATGCATGCATATATACACGACTCACAGACTATGATGCCCATAAATCTGACTCTCCCTTGGACCCTGAAACCCTCAAGCCTTTCTTCACCAGAACTCCTCCTCATCCATTCCACCCAAGCAGGGGCAGAAAGCCCTCTCTAGCAACTGTCCTGGCCATCAGAATGGCTTCACTCCTTTGTGCCCTTAGAGGGCCTGGAGAGGGGCTCTTGATGCCAGCCTCCATTTCCAAACTCCTGGAGAGCTTAGATGTCAGGAGCCCCAGATTTGGTCACCAGACATTACCATGATGTTGGGCAAATGCAGATCGGCACAGCAAAGGGTCTCTTGGCAGCACCTCCGAGGTTCCTTATATTTCTTTGGATCCATGGCCCCTCTCTGTCTAAGGCTCCACACGCAGCATGGTTCCTCCTGCTCCCATGTCATGACCCAGGAGTTGGGAACAAGACAGCATGGGGGTGGAAGCACACTGACAGCTGGTTATCCTAACCAGGGCACAGTGTCTGCCGGGGGCCAGAGGAGTGGGAGGCAGAGGCAAGAGGCACTTGGGTTAGTTACTTTCTGCTCCAAGATCACAGATCCTAGAGAGGAGCTAGCTGGAGGATTGTGAGGGGACTGTACTTTTCCTAGGGGTCATTATTGGAGTCAGCAGGGGCCTATGTTGAGAGAGGGGACACCCTTCCCATCTAGCAGATCCAGGGGACCTCTTTCCCGCAGGTTGCTGTGGGACCCGGCACCCCTACTGGGGCCTCTAGATCTGCTGTCTAGAGCAGGTTTCTACCATGAGGATGGCCGTCCCTGCTCAGCTTGCCCAGCCTGGCGGTGCCCCTCAGGCCTTGGGACTCTGTCAGACTCCATGCAGGCCTGTTAGATCTCTCTATCTGCTCCACCTTGCTGCTTTTCTGGTCAAGGGTTGGAAGTATGACTAGACGCTATATATGCCCACCACACTCCCAGGAAGGGGGTAATGGGAAGAGCAGGGTCTTCAGGGAAAGAATCCTGACTTCAGCACTTCCTGGCTGTGTGACCTTGATCAAAGGACCTTACTGTGGAGTGAGCTCCCACATCATCATGTGTGGCCTGGATCTGATCACCCCTTGGCATGGGACTGTTGCCAGAATTGGGCTGACCATGACTCTCAGCCCCTAGACAGCTCCAGGCACTGAGTGGGCGGTGGACATGTTAGCTTCTCTGATGCATCACTCATTCCCACATCTCTCCTCTCTGTCCTCTCTTGATTACCACCTGCTCTCAGGGAGGGGTCAGAATTCAATGTCGCTGAAGTGTATGCTTGAAGCCTAGTGAGACCAGGCTTATCTTTTTTTTTTTTTAAAGATTTTATTTATTTATTTATTTATTTATTTATTTATTTATTTATTTATTTATTGCAGAGAGAGGGAGAGAGTGAGAATGGGCACACCAGGGCCTCTAGCCACTGCAAACGAACTCCAGACGCATGCGCCACTTTGTACATCTGGCTTACGTGGGACCTGGAGAATCAAACAGGGGTCCCTAGACTTTGTAGGCATGTGCCTTAATTGCTAAACCATCTCTCCAGCCCTATCTTTTTTTAAATTTTTATTTATTTATTTATTTATTTGATAGAGAAAGAGGGAGAGAGAGAGAGAGAATGGGTGCAACAGGGCCTCCAGCCACTGCAAACGAACTCAAGATGCGTGTGCCCCCTTGTGCATCTGGCTAACATTGGTCCTGGGAAATCGAACCTGGGTTCTTTGGCTTTGCGGGCAAACACCTTAGCGGCTAAGCCATCCCTCCAGCCCCCCAGGTTTATATTTTTAAAGAATACTTTAAATATTTGCAAAGAGAGAGAGAACAAAAATGGGCGCACCAGGGTCTCTTACCACTGTAAATGAACTCCAGACACATCCGCCACATTGTGCATCTGGCTTTACGTGGGTACTGGGGAATTGAACCTGAGCTGTCAGGCTTTGCAGGCAAGTGCCTTTAACAGCTGAACCATCTCTCCAGCCCACAGATCTTCATTTCTATGCATCAAGAATATCTAAAAGGGCTGGAGAGATGGCTTAGTGGTTAAGGCGCCTGCCTGCTAAGCCTAAGAATGAAGGTTCCAATCTCCAGGTCCCACGTTTAGCCAGATGCAGTGACACAAGGGCGCAATGCCGTACTTGCCCACAAGGGGGCACACACATCTGGATTTCGTTCGCAGCAGCTGAGACACTGCTGGCGCGCCCATCTCTATAGGTCTTCCTCTCCCTGTCTGTCTCTTTCTGTGTCTCTCTCCAAAAATAAATTAAAAAAATAAAAATAAAAAAATAAAAAAAGAATGTCTAGAAAAATGATATTCTAGGGTTCAACTACCATAATACAGGGCTGGGGGAACTATATGGGAAGCAGTGTACCTCATATTGCCAAGAAACAAATTAAAAAAATATTTGTTAATTTGCATGTAACTGTGTATGCATATGTGTGTGCGCTAGTTTTTCTTGTTGCTGCAGTTGACTGCCTGTCTGGCTTTATGTGGGTGACTGGGGAATTGGATGGAGGCCAGCCTGTACTGTTGTTTTTTTAGACAAGGTTTGAGGCTGGCCTCAAACCCACTATGTATCTGAGAATGACCTTAAACTTCTGACCCTTCTGTCTCTACCTTTTGAGTGTTGGGATTGCAGGGGTGTGCCACCACACTAACTTCCTTTTCTTTTTGGGGTTTCAAGGTAGGGTCTCAAAAAGAATGTCTAGAAAAATGATATTCTAGGGTTCAACTACCATAATACAGGGCTGGGGAACTATATGGGAAGCAGTGTACCTCATATTGCCAAGAAACAAATTAAAAAATATTTGTTAATTTGCATGTAACTGTGTATGCATATGTGTGTGTGCTAGTTTTTCTTGTTGCTGCAGTTGACTGCCTGTCTGGCTTTATGTGGGTGACTGGGGAATGGATGGAGGCCAGCCTGTACTGTTGTTTTTAGACAAGGTTTGAGGCTGGCCTCAAACCCACTATGTATCTGAGAATGACCTTAAACTTCTGACCCTTCTGTCTCTACCTTTTGAGTGTTGGGATTGCAGGGGTGTGCCACCACACTAACTTCCTTTTTTTTGGGGGGGGGGTGTTTCAAGGTAGGGTCTCACTCTGGTCCAGGCTGACCTGGAATTCACTATGTAGTCTCAGGGTGGCCTCGAACTCACGGCGATCCTCCTACCTCTGCCTCCCAAGTGCTGGGATTTGTTTTTTCTTTTTTAAAATATTTTTATTGCTGGGTATGGGCGCATGCCTTTTATCCCAGCACTTTAATCCCAGAGGTAGGAGGATCGTTGTGAGCTTGAGGCCATCCTGAGACTACATAGTAAATTCCAGGTCAGCCTGGACCAGAGTGAGACCCTACCTAGAAAAACCAAAACAGAGGACTGGAGAGATGGCTTAATGGTTAAGGCCTTTGCCTGTGAAGCCTAAGGATCCCGGTTCGATTCTCTAGGTCCCACGTAAGGCAGATGCACAAGGGGATGCATGCATCTGGAGTTTGTTTGCAGTGGCTACAGGCCCTGGCACACCCATTCTGACTCTCCCTTTCTCTCTTTCCCTCTCTCTGTCTCTAATAAATAAAAATAAAAATAAATTTTAAAAAAATGAAAGAAAAACCAAAACAGAAAGAAAGAAAGAAAGAAAGAAAGAAAGAAAGAAAGAAAGAAAGAAAGAAAGAAAGAATCCCAGGGAGGCAGAGAGGAGGATGTCAGTTCAAGGCCACCCTGAGATGTGAATTCCAGGTCAGCCTGGACCAGAGTGAGACCCTTTGCAAAACCAAAAAAAAAAAAAACCCAAAAAAAAAAAAAAGAAAAAGAAAGAAAGGGAGAGATGTCAGTTGAGGGAGGATGAGACTGGAGTCCCACAGTCGCCTTTGAGGGCGTGCTTCCAATGATCCCACAGATTCCTCTTTGTAAAGGCTTCACCACCTCTCCCTGGAGTCACCCTGAGATCCAAGCCTTTAAAATCCATCGACCTTTAGGGAATGCTCATCAAGCCACAGCGCCCAGGAACCCTCACAAACACCTGTCTGTGGCGCTGTTCCCAGAGGGTCTGCACTCTGGGTGCTGGAGTGGCGGTGCCCAAGGCAGTCACTGTCCTCAAAGAACCTCGCATTCTAGTGGGACTGGGTATTTGACGAAGGTAATAATTAATGTCTCAAGAAATATTTCCCAAGAGGTTGGCTCTTGGCAACTCCTGTGAGGAAGGTTTTAACTATTTTATGAGCAGAGTAGAAATCCCGATCCCCCAAAATACTCTATGACAGGTGAGAAAACCAAAGCGTCAGGACCGCTTTTTTGGGGGGGGGGGATGGAGGAGGTAAGGCCCTTTGAGCATTCCTGCCAGGTACTGTCAGGTGTTACTAAGCAGCCAGATGTGGTGATGCACACCTGTACTCCTCATGCTGGGGAGACTGAGGCAGGAGAACTGTAAGTTCAGGAGCAACCTGGGAAACTTAGTGAAACCTTGTCTGAAAAATAAACAGGAGCTGGAGTGATTGCTCAGTGGTTAAGGGTGAGTGCTTGTAAACGCTGCTGGTCTGGGTTCAACTCCTCATCACCTACATAATGCCAGACCCCAAAAGTGGTGCCTGTGTCTGCAGTGGCAAGGGGCCCCAATGCACCCACACGCATACAAATACATCAAGAAAAATATACAAAAATAAATAAAGAGCTGTTAAGCTGTCTTTTAGGACAATGTTTGATGCCAAGCTAATAAAGGATTTAGGGTGAATTAGTAGAAATATGTTAATCAAGTCTAAGTAAATTCAGGATTTGATTAAACTATGATGGATCACAGCTAAGCACTAGCAATAAAGCTTACAAGCTGTTTCTTTAAACACTGATGGTTATATCAATAGTATTAAGTCAACTCAAATGTTCTTTAAATTCAGTGACTCTAGTGAGTTATTGTGTTTTTAAAATTTATTTTTAATTTATTTATTAGAGAGAGCGAGAGAGAGAATGGCATATCCCTCCCTCCCTCCTTCCCTTCTTCCTTCCTTCCCTCCCTACTTCCCTCTCTCCCTCCCTTCCTCCTTCCTTCCTTCCTTCCACCTTTCCTTTTTTTAAATAATTAATTAATTTATTTATTTGTGAGAGAGAGATAGGTAGAGAGAGAGAGAGAAAGACAGAGAGAGGGAGAATGGGCATGCCAGGGCCTATAGCCACTGCAAAAGAACTCCAGATGCATGCGCCATGTGCATCTGGTTTAGGTGGGTCCTGGGGAATCGAACCGAGGTTCTTTGGCTTTGCAGGCAAGCGCCTTAACCTTTAAGACATCTCTCCAGTCTCCCATCCTTCCTTTTTAAGACAAGGTCTCATGTAGCCCACACTGGCTATATAGCCTAAGATGACCTTGAATGCCTGATCTTCCTGGCTCCACCTCCTGAATGCCGTGATTTCAGGCTTGTGCCACCATGCTCAGGACTGAACCCAGGGCTTTGTGTATGCTTGGCAAGCATTCTGCCAACGGAGTTACATCCCCAGACCCTAAGCATGTCTCTTACTCACCACACTTACTAAGCCTGGCTCCACCACTTGCTTGCTATATCCTGGGCAAGTCATTTACCTTTGACCTTCAGTGTCCTCACCTGTGAAAAGAGGCCAAGAACCACATGCATGGAAACCTGCAGTGTCAAGGTGGGAGCCTGCAGCTACATGACCTGGGTCAGCCCTCAGCTCTGCATTTGTCTAGGTGATGCCATTCAAATGATTGTTTTCATTCATTTATTTATGAAGAGGGGGCAGAGAATGGATATGCTAGGGCCTCTAGCCACTACAAACAAACTCCAGATGCATATGCCACCATGTGCATCTGGGTTATGTGGGTTCTGGGGAATCAAACCTGGGTCCTTAGGCTTTGCAGGCAAATACCTTAACCACTAAACCATCTCTCCAGCCCAAGTGATTGTTTTTTTAAAAAAATATTTTATTTATTTATTTGAGAGAGAGATACTGAAATAGGCAGGTAGAGAGAAAGAGAATGGGTGCTCCAGGGCCTCCAGACACTGCAAACAAATTCCAGATGCATGTACCCCCTTGTGCATCTGGCTTATGTGGGTCCTGGAGAATCAAGCCTGGAACTGGGGTCCTTAGGCTTCATAGGCAAGTGTTTAACCACTAAGCCATCTCTCCAACCCCTCCTTTTTTGTTTTGAGGTGGGGTCTCTCTCTATCTCAGGCTGACCTGGAATTCACTCTGTACTCTCAGGCTGGCCTCGAACTCATGGCGATCCTACTGCCTCTGCCTCCTGAGTGCTGGGATTAAAGGCATGTGCCACCACGCCCGGCTGGACCACCATTTGACAGTGGCTTGCCTGAGTCACCCAGTACTTCTCTCAGACCCTGACCTCTCAGGGCTTTCAGCCACTGCAAATGAACTCCAGGTGCATACACCCACCACTTTGTACATCCAACTTTACATAGGTACTGGGGAATCGAACTTGGATAGTTAGGTTTTGTAGGTAAGTGCCTTAACTGCTGAGCCACCTGTCCAGCCCTGTTCTTTCTGTTTATATCTGCATAGCAACCCAAGCACCTCACATGGTTCTCAAGGTGTCTAGTCTCTGGCTACTTCAGCCTCCTGTCCCTTTGTTGTCCAGAGCCTTCCTTCTCCCTCACCTCCTACTTCTCTGTCTGAACCAGTCTACAGAGCACTTCAAGGCACAGTTGGCTTGTGTGGGTCTCTGCAGTGGACACTGAGTTACTGGGGAAGCTATCAGGACCACCCTGTAGTCCCAGGGTCCCTCTGCTTTGGTGGTGGGCTACTTGCTCCTGCCCCTTCACATAGTTACCACATCAAAGCCCTTGGTATCTCAGCAGGGGCACTGAGAGAAGTGGGTGGCACAGATAGGCCTGGGCAGAGTGCCACTATAGTTGTGTGGGCAATGGGAAAAGGACATGCTATCCAGAGCAGATACTTGGGGTTTCAGAAGCCCTGGTGTGGACCTGAGGTCAGTCAGGGCACATCAGATGGCCCAAGAAATGGACAAACCTCCCACTGCCCAGGTGACTCCTAGATAGAGCCTGTTCATACCTATTCCTAGAAGGGCTTTGCATTCATAGAACTCTCCAGATGCCCTCCCCACGGTGAAGGCTGGCATCCTCACCGCACAGGTGAGGAAACGGAGGCACAGCAAGATTACAGAACTGGAGCCGGGCGTGGTGGCGCACGCCTTTAATCCCAGCACTCGGGAGGCAGAGGTAGGAGGATCGCCGAGAATTCGAGGCCACCCTGAGACTACATAGTTAATTCCAGGTCAGCCTGGACCAGAGTGAGACCCTGCCTCAAAAAAAAAAAAAAAAAAAAAAAAAAAAAAAAAAGATTACAGAACTGGCCTGGTGCACACACTCATGCAACACACCCCACAGCGGCTGGGTCAAGATTTCAACAGAATTGTTTGTTTGTTTGCTTTTTAAATATTTTCAAAATTTTTCTTTATTTATTTGAGACAGAAAGAGGGAGAGAGAGAGAGAGAGAGTGCGAGTGGGCATGCCAGGGCCTCTAGCCATTGCAAACGAACTCCACATGCATGCACCACCATGTGCATCTGGGTTTACGTGGACCTGGAGAATTGAACTGGGGTCCTTAGGCTTCGCAGGCATGTGCCTTAACCGCTAAGCCATCTCTCCAGCCCCCAGAATTGTTGGTTTTTATAACTTCCCACCCTGGTGGGGTGACAGGCAAAGGAAGAACCAGGAGGTGGGGAGAAGATGGAGTGGGGCACAGAGCAAGGAGGCGACCAGGCTCTGATCTTCCCCCAGGCAGACAATCTGAGTGCAGGGTAGGGTGTTTTGCAAATCTGGGTGGCAGAGCAGGCTTCAGTCCCCATCTTACAAGTGTGAAGGTGCAAAGGACCAGGACACCTGACAGGGAGGCCATGGCTTGGTCTTGGGTGGGAGGCAAAGATAGCTGTCTGGATGCCATATTAAGGCTGGGACTAGAGAGGGGAACATGCTGTTTCTTTCTAAACACTGGTTTCTGAAATGGGGTGGATACATTAAAGGGCGTGCAAGCTAAATCTTTGTTGTTGGGAAGGGCCTATTGGGACTTTAAAAAATTTATTTTTATTAAGTAGAAACTTTGGATACATCATATATTGGTACCATCATTTCCCTCTTCCCTGCCTCTATTCCAGTGCAGGTCCTCCTCAGCGGAATTGCTAGTATTGACCATAGGGTTGTGGGTTATGAGTTATGAGAGCAGCAATCAGTTATAATGGGGAATTTTTGTTTATCTAAATATTTGCTATTTATTTATATGCTTTTTGTTTGTTTGTTTTTCGAGGTAGGTTCTCACTCTAGCCCAGGCTGACCTGGAATTCACTATGTAGTTTCAGGGTGACCTTGAACTCATGGTGATCCTCCTAAGTGTTGGGATTAAAGGTGTGCTCCATCACACCCAGCTCAGCACAGTTTATTTTATTTATTTATTTATTTATTTATTTATTTATTTATTTATTTTGGTTTTGCAAGGTAGGGTCTCACTCTGGTCCAGGCTGACCTGGAATTAACTATGTAGTCTCAGGATGGCCTAGAACTCTCGGCGATCCTCCTACCTCTGCCTCCCCAGTGCTGGGGTTAAAGGCGTGCGCCACCACGCCCGGCTCAACACAGTTTATTTTTATTGGCGGGACAGCAGCTCTCCAGGGATGAAACTGTTGCTACCTTTGAATGTGGGAGAGATTGGAGATATAAAGGGTGAGGGATGGGGGGTCTTTGGGAGTGAAGAATGGGGGGAGGGGGAGGACTCATCACCTGCCCAGGTGACCTGATCGACGAGCTTACTTTTAAAAGAAAAATATTTTATTTATTTATTTGAGATAGAAAGAGGGAGGGAGGGAGAGAGAGAGAGAGGGAGAGAATGAGTGTGCCAGGGCCTCCAGCCACTGCAAATGAAGTCCAGACACATGCGCCCCCTTGTGCATCTGGCTTATGTGGGTCCTAGAGAGTCGAACCGGGATCTTTTGGCTTTGCAGGCAAACACCTTAACTGCTAAGCCATCTCTCCAGTTCCCTATTGGGATTTCTATTCATAGTTTGAGAATAATGTTTTAAATTTTTGTGTATATGTGAATGGGTTTCTAGTAGGCATAATGGTTCAATAGCTCAGATACAGTAAGCAAATATCTAACTTATTATCTATATATCTATGAATCTATGCATGTCTGTCTGAATGTAAATATCTGTCATCTGTCAATCATCTATCTATCTATCTATCTATCTATCTATCTATCTATCTATCTATCTATCTATCTATCTAGCTAGCTAGCTAGCTAGCTAGCTATCATTTATCTATTATCTATCAATCAATCATCTATCTATCTTCTTCATAATCATCATCATCTATCTACCTAATCTATCTATCTTGGCATTAAGGGCTCCTCAGTTCTTTTTCTTGAGCCGTTCTATATCTCCAATAGAGAAGTTTCCACCAACAGGCTCTGGATTGCCCGGTTGAGGCTGAGAAATCCTGAGAACCGGGAATAACTGTTGGCGGCCCCTGCTGGCCATTCTAGGAAGTGTAGCATCACTCCACTGGCTTGTGTGTGGGGATGAGGCTAGAAATTACACCTGCTAGGTGTTTTATTTCTCTCTGTGCACTGCTTCCCTGTGAGTTGAACACCCAGTAGAAGTGGGATAACCTCCTGGGTGTGGTGGCGCATGCCTTTAATCCCAGCACTCGGGAGGCAGAGGTAGGAGGATCGCCGTGAGTTCGAGGCCATCCTGAGACTACATAGTGAATTCCAGGTCAGCTTGGGCCAGAGTGAGACCCTACCTCAAAAAGCAAACAACCAAAAGGTGGTGTAACTTGATTTTAGGGTAAACAGGGATACGGTGTGTATCCTTGCTATCTCTGGGTCTGAGGCAGGGAGGGAGAAGTAATTCAGGGTGGGGGAGAGGAAGTGTAGGGTTGGGGGAGAGGAAGCGTTGTTCCCTGGGGCAGTACAGCCTCTATAACTACAATGAGATACATTGTACATCTGAAGACCTGCTTCCTTTCCAGTTGCTCCTTTTCCCACCCCCTAGAACGTGGATTGTTTCGGCCTAGCTTGGAACACTACATTTTACAGCACCTTCTGGTAGGACATTCAGCTCCACCACTAGACAGTCCTTTTTTTTTTCGGGGGTCGTGGTAGGGTTTTGCTCTAGTCCAGGCTGACCTGGAATTCACTATGTAGTAGTCTCAGGACACATCCCTTCCTCCTCCCCAGGTCACATTCTAGATCCATCTAAGTATCACAGAACAAATAGGAGCATCCGAGACCTCACTGAGAAATGTTTCTGCCCGTTCTAACCTCACAGGGCTGTTGTACTAAACGGTTGATCAGTTGTAAGGTTCTGAACTGATGGGAGGGGATAATAACATTTGAAACCCTGATTAGAGAAATACTTGTGGATTGACCAATGAGGGAAGGAAGAGTGTAAAAATAATGAGAGGGGCTCCACCAAGTGGGATAGAACTGGGACTTTCACCCTGTCGTTGGGATCCTGAATGGAGTAGAAGTTTTGCTGTGGGTTGCTATGGGGTAATCGTTGCCTGATTGAGAAGTAATAACTAATTTGGCAAGATTGAAGATCTTTCCCCTTCCTACCCACACGCAAATGGATAGTGGTC
Source organism: Orientallactaga sibirica (assembly GCA_036365145.1). Taxonomy (NCBI): domain Eukaryota; kingdom Metazoa; phylum Chordata; class Mammalia; order Rodentia; family Dipodidae; genus Orientallactaga; species Orientallactaga sibirica. Next base: position 23,571,887 of record JAEOAD010000013.1, on the reverse strand, counting down.
TCCTGAGCAGAAATGGACAGGGGAGAGTGGGGATGGTGTTTAAAACGGAACAAGACTTGTTCTCCTAGGTTCCGTTAGGAAGATCTTAAGGTTTGACGGTAGAGAGGTTTGAAAGCATCCAGGATTTGTTTTTGTTTTTTCTCAGACAAATGGCTGTAATTCCATCCACTGTCACCTGGGGTGCCTACTAACTTTCTTCCCCCATACCTTCCCCTTAGTAACAGGGAGGGCAGCCTCTGAAGATGTCTTTCAGTATTTCTGTAGCTTTTCATTTCCTATGCCTATACTTCTTTCTTTCTTTCTTTCTTTCTTTCTTTCTTTCTTTCTTTCTTTTTTTCTTTCTTTTGTTCTTTCTCTTTCTTCCCTTCTCTTCCTCGTCCTCCTCCTCCTTCTTTTCCAATATAGGGTCTCACTCTAGCCCAGGCTGTCCTGGAATTCACTCAGTCACCCCAGGTTGGCCTCGAACTCACAGCTATCCTCCTATCTCTGCCTCCCGAATGCTGGGACTAAAGATGTGTGCCACCAAGCAGGGCTAATATACTAATTGTTAAAAATACTTTATCTTTATTTATTTATTTGAGAGAGAGAGAGAGAGAGGCAGAGAAAGAGAGAGAATGTGAGAGTGAGTATTGGCGCATCAGGACTTCAAACAAACTCCAGATGCATGAGCCACCTTGTGCATCTGCTTATGTGGGACCTGGGGAATCGAACCGGGGTCCTTTGGCTTTGCAGGCAAATGCCTTAACCACTAAGCCATTTCTCCCCTAATATACCAACTTTTAACATCCAGTCTGAGGGAACGAGCTGAGTCTCCTGGGATTCCAGGACCAAAAGCTTCCAGGATGTATTCTCAAGTTAATTCCAGAATGGATTCCCAAGTTAATTTATTTCCAAGATATACCAGCAACCTATTGAAGGAGTCTAGTTAGCAAGGAAGAGTTAGCCCTCACCCTGTGCATACATTGCAGAGGACGGGGTGTGTGTGTGGGGGGGTGGCACCATGGTCAGAGAAGTACCCTAACTGATGTTCTTCCACAAGGCAGTGCAGTGGTGTGGTCAGAAGGGCAAGGCTGTGCAGCACCTTTTACTAGTGGGTCTGGGAGGAGCTGGAGGTAAGGAGCAGGTGGGCTATATTTTTGTTGGTTTATTATTTATTTATTCGAGAGCGACAGACAGAGAAAGAAAGAGGCAGCCACTGTAAACAAACTCACTGCTGCAAGCAAACTCCAGATGCATGTGCCACCTTATGCATCTGGCTTACATGGATCCTGGGGAATCGAGCCTACGAACCGGGGTCCTTAAGCTTCACAGGCAAGCGCTTAACCACTAAGCCATCCCCCGGGCTAGTGAGTTTAATCCTTTGCTTCCTTCTTCTTCTCCTTCTTCTTCTTCTTCTGCTCCTCCTCCTCCTCTTTTTTGTGCTGGAGATTGGGTCTAGTGCCTCATGCTTGCTATGCATGCGCTCTTCCAACCAAGCCACATGTCAGTCCACCCCCACTCCCCCCCCCGTGTTCTTTTTTCCTTTCTCTTTCTCTTTCTCTTTCTCCTTCCCTTCCCTTCCCTTCCCTTCCCTTCCCTTCCCTTCCCTTCCCTTCCCTCTCCCCTCCCCCTCTTTCTTTCTTTCTTTCTTTCTTTCTTTCTTTCTTTCTTTCTTTCTTTCTTTCTCTCTCTCCCCCTTCCTTCCTTCCTTCCTTCCTTCCTTCCTTCCTTCCTTCCTTCCTTCCTTCCCTCCTTCCTCCCTCCCTCCCTCCCTCCCTCTCTCTTTCTTTCTTTCTGTTGTTGTTTGAGGTAGGGTCTCACTGTAGTCTAGGCTTACCTGGAATTCATTATGTAATCTCAGAGTGGCCTCGAATTCAGGGAGATCCTCCTACCTCTCTCCCCGGAGTGCTGGGATTAAAGGCGTTCGCCACCTCGCCCAGTCCCCCAGCTCTCTGTACTCTTCAAATAGGATTCAGGAAGGATGGCGAGTTACTTTTTTATTCTATGGTCAGAGGCATGGGGCAACTCCCTGGACCCAGGTCTAAAATAAGGTCCTGATCTTCACAAAGATATTTCCCCTTTTCTGCGAATTTTCCTGAAAGATCCAGGTCTTTGCCATCCAAGTCCTTAAATGCTGCTCCTGGGCGGAGACTCTAAGGGGATTTGTATCTTAAAGTCCTCCTATTCCTTTGCCAAATTGTGAAGGGTAAGAAGGGAGGGTAGGCATGTCTAGCACTGAAACAGAATCGGTCCCATTAGGGGTGGTCCCAATTAATCTCAGTTTGCCCACCATCGCCCTTTTAAAGGATGACTGGGCGCCAAGGGACACTAGTGGGGGTACTAGTCCTAGTCGGTGGTTTCCCGATTGAGGGTCGTGGACTGTACGGTGTCTCCTAGCCACTCACCTTCCCCTGCCACCCACCCACCAGCTGCTGCAAGATGACTTTTGCAGTCGTCCAGAGACGGCCACATCCCCTCCCCTTCCCGGTCCTCTTTCTGTCTCCGCCCCCTCGCTCCAAGGAGGCCTTGCCGCTTTAAGAGCGCGGCTGGCGATTGACAGCAATAAACCCCGAGCGCCGGGCTGCGCTGGAGTCTCTGGGATCAAGGGGCTCCCCAAAGCCCAGGTAGGTGTCCCCACCTAGGCAATCATCTCAGGACCCTTACCTCTTTCCCTCCCCCCGTCCTTACACAGCCCTTGGGGCCCTGATTTCGGGGTCCAAACTCCCAGGCCATTTCACCAGGCGGGTCCCCTCCCTCTCCAGCTGCAGCCCCCCCAGCCCCCCTCCATCTCCCTCTAGGATGCTGGTGGACAAACCCCGCAGTCCGGGGAACACTGGCCCTCGCTCCACCAGTAGGGACTCCAGAGTGACACGGGGCCCAAAGGTGCTGAACTGTGCAGTGTGGGTGGGTGGGTGGGAACCCTGGGTATCCTCACGGCCTCTCAGGGGGCTGTGTGTTTTTTTGGGGTGCATTACATAAGAGCTGCGCTGCTGCTTCGGGCCGTTGGGGATATAGACTGAGGTGATGTTGAATTCCCTTGGTATCGCACCCCCCCCCGAAGGTCCACACTTCTGCCTTCCTTGAGCAGAGGTCCCCGGGGAAAGGGGTGCATGTCTCCCCTCGGCCCCATCCCCCCAAAAAAACCGGGCTGTAGGGGGGTTGGGGGCCAGGACCAGCATCAAAGCCTGGGAACGCGGGAGAGGATCGGTTCCCGAAGAGAGGAGCTAGGGTCAGAAAGTTAGGTCAACTAAGGGGGGCCTGGGGGTGGCGGGGACTGAAGCCTGGGGGGGGGCAGTTATTCAGTGACCTCATCCCCTGGTCTCCGCGGGCGCTGCGAGCCAAGAGCCTTCACGGATGGCTCGCCACACGCCCCCTTCCCCCCGGGTCCTAGCGCCCCGCGGGTTCGGACCGGCCTCGAGGGGCGGGGGCGGTCTGATTGAGAGTGCGGGCACGTCCGCGTGCTCTCTACACCCATCCCGCAGCACCCCCTCCCCCAGTTCCGTGCCAGCCCTCCCCCACAACCTGCCCGATTCCAAAGTGCCTTTGTCAGATCTTCTTCCATCATACCCTCTCTTATATCTGTCCTGATGGAGGTGGGTGGGAGGCCGGGGTTGGGGGGGGGGAACCTCCCACTTTGAGGCTGGCCGAGCTCACCTACGGACGCTCTGGGTGGCTTGGAGGCGGGGTGTTGTGGAGGCGCCCTGGGCTCAGGCTTTTGGAAGCAGAAGTACGGGTTCCGCGATGCCGCCGGGGGTGGGGATGGGGGTGGCAGGCTTGGGACCTTGGCATGAACCCAGGCCCTAGCTTGCCTGGCACTGCCGTTCTCCTATGGGCACAGCTGGCCCCGCCTTTCTCTGAGGCTTGCGTGGGGGTGGGGCAGAGCGAGCTGATGCCGTGGGAACCATCTCCCCAGGGAGTAAATCCAGGCAGATTGGTCTAGACTCTTGGGTCTAGGCTTCCATGCAGAAAGAATTCTTCCAGCCTCTTCCCACCTCCTGGAGCTCCAGGGAATGAGGACTCCCGGGGGGGGGGGAGTGCGGAGAGTCTCCTCACTGACCCTACAGTAAGAAGACACCCTGAAGAACAGGCACAGAGGAATTGGCACCACAGCTGGCACGGGGGGTCCTGGGCATTTCTTCCAGCCTGTGGTGCTAGTGTGAGAGAGGTGCCTTGCGTGTCTCTCTCTCTCTCTCTGCAAAATCAGTTCTTCCAGGAGCCTATTCAGGTGCAAAGGAAGCTATTTCCCTCACCTTCCCGGCATATCTGTCCCCAGAGCTGGTGTGATGAGCTTCAGGCCTAGAAGAGGAAGAGGTCAGAGAGGGTTTTATTGACATCAGGTAGTATTCCTCTGAGAATCCTTTTGAGGTTAAGGAAATGAAGTGGCCCTGTGGCTCCCCCACCCTGGGGCCCAGCAGGCATTTAGTCCTAAAGTGGGCACTGCCAGCTGCTTCCCCTACTCCCCCACCTCAGCTGTAAGCCACTGCCTCCTGTTGTCATGGCAACAGGAGGAATTAGGGTTTTATCCTGTAGCAATACCCAGGAAGGCAAGGGGAGGAAGGGGGTGAGTCACCCCCTTTTCCCTGTCCTGGGAGGAGGAGGGAGCGAACCCCAGAGCGATCCTGGGATAGGTGCTGGAGCTGCGACTCCAAGCTTATTTCTGCCTCCAGTCTCAGTTCTCCCTGTCCCTACTGTAGGCTAGGTAGGGAAGAGGGGAGAGAGAAAAGCCAGAGGCGCTATGGTGGAGGGACCATTTCTGGTGGACAGACACCAGTGTTTATGGGGTATTCATACTGTGCTAAGCCTGAGGCCCAGAGGTGAGTCAATGGAGGTGGCTGTTTTTCTCTCAGAGCTTACAGTCAGGGGACACACTCACCTTTCTTGCTTTTCTCTGGGATTCTGGACTTATGCTTATTCTTCCCCTTAAAAACAAAAAGAGAGGAGCAGAGTACTGTGGTGGTAGTGGCGCATGAGCAAGACCCTACCTCGAAAAAACAAAAAAAAAAAAAAGGGGGGTGGGAGGTGTCAGGGAGAAAGCTCTTGTTTGTTTTGATACGCATGCATAATTTCCCTATATTATCCAGGCTGTTCTCAAACTCCTGGGCTCAAGGGACCCTTCTGTCTTGGCCTCCTGTGCATCTGGGACTACAAACAGTTGTGAATTACCATGTTCCAGTTAGGAACATTATTTTATTATTATTATTATTTTTGTTTTTTCGAGGTAGGGTCTCACTCTAGTCCCAGGCTAACCTGGAATTCACTATGTAGTCTCAGGGTGGCCTTGAACTCATGGTGATCCTCCTACCTCTGCCTCCTGAGTGCTGGGATTAAAGGCATGCGCCACCATGCCCCGCTTAGGAACATTATTTTTTTTATATTTTATTTTTATTTATTTGAGACAGAGAGAGAGATATGGGTGCTTATTTCTAGCCACTGCAAATGAACTCCAAATGCATAACCTTGTGCATCTGGTTTATCTGGAACCTGGAGAATGAACCTGATTCCTTAGGCTTCGTTGTGTGTAAGCCATCTCTCCAACCTGGAACATTATTTTTTTAATTTTAATTTTTTTTTTTTTTTTTTTTCGAGTCTCACTCTGGTCCAGGCTGACCTGGAATTAACTATGTAGTCTCAGGCTAGAGTGCTGGGATTAAAGCATGTGTTTTAATTGTTTTATTTTTATTTCTGCATGTGTAGTATATATGGTGGGGTGTGTATGTGTGTGTTCATGTATGTGTGTGCACGTAGAGGCTAGAGGAAGCATGTGTAGTATGTGGGAGGTGGTATGTGTGGTGCATACATGTATGTGCACACAGAGGCTAGAGGAAGCACGTGTAGTATGTACGGTGTGGTGCATACATGTGCAGAGGCTAGTGGAGAACGTTGAGTGTCCTCCCATTTCCACGTGTTTCCTCAGACAGAGTCTCTCACTGCTCCAGAGCTGCGGTTTTGGGTTTTAAACTGGCTGACCACTAAGTCCCAGTGACTTTTTTCTGTCTCTGCTCTCCACAGGACTGAAGTTACAGGCATGTGTAGCTTTGCCCAGCTGCCTATGTGGGTGCTGGGGAATTGAATCAGGCCTGCTCAGGCCATCATGCTTGCAAAGCAAATGCTCTTGCATGCTGAGCCATCTCCCCAGCCTGCAATGTTATAATTTTAGAATCATATAACCCAGGTTTTCACTGTACTTCTTTGTATTTTCTTTGGGGCCTTGGGGGAAAAATTGATTAAGCTCTGCCATCGCCCCCATCCCTTCCTGCTCAGAGGAAGGGTCTACAATCTGCCTTTCTTCCCAGAGCACTTGGAGTCATTCTTATAATCCAACCCTCATATTTGGGTAGTGCTTTCTTCCTGAGAGGATGCCCTTCCAGTTCTCTTGGGTCCTGGATTTTACCCTGTGGTGTCTCATCATTCTCTCTCCCCTCTCCAGGAGAGACACTTCAGATCCCTCGCTGACCTCACCATGCCAGTTGCTGCCACCAACTCCGAGTCTGGTAAGAAGCAGCTGAGGCTGTCACCAACTTATCTCAGAGGTCCAGAGGTGGCCAGGCAAGGATGTGGGCGTGGGAGCAGCACTTCCACAGCTCTCTCCACACTGCACTCAGTCACTCAGCTCTCCGTTCAGGCCATAGCTCCTTGGTGGGTCCTTGGGGTGGAACCAGGCAAAGGAGAGACCTGCACCTGCTCCAGGTAGGCCTGGAGACGCAGTGCAATTCATCTGCCTGAGGGCCAAGATGCCTGCTCTGGAGATGGTGGGTGTATGCTGTGGCTGGAGGGCCATGGTGAGGAAGTGTCCTTGGGAGGTGGCTGGGGAGCTGGGCATTGGAGAAGGGAGCCAGTTGGAGGCATTGAGAAATCCACAGTGTACTGCACTACACCAGCATGCTGGAGGTCGGTGGAGGTACTGGGGTAGGAAGAACCCCAGGTGGGGATGCCTGTACTTTGCTCCATAGAAAGTGTTGGGGCAGGAGAGTGGACCACTCAGACTGGCTAGGCAAGCCCAGGAGCCAATGGGAACCCCCCCGCCCGCCAGCAGCATCTCTTCTTCCGAAAGACTTGTTGTAAAGCTTAAGGCTATGTAAAGGGAGAGCTCATCTCTGCGAGAAGTTGTCACAATTATGCTGCTGCTGTCACTGCTGTTGTCTTGTGACATTAACCCATGGCTATGGGTCAGCCATGGCCCTCTAACATGAGGCTCTAGGACAAGGTCAGTGTTTGGTTTTTATTTTTTACCTTTTTTTTTCTGTGAAGTAGGGGTTCACTCTAGGCCAGGCTGATCTGAGATTCACTATGTAGTCTCAGGGTGGCCTTGAACTCACAGCGATCTTCCTACCTCTTCCCCCTCCCCCAGAGTGCTGGGATTAAATGTGTGCGCCACCACGCCCGGCTTGTTTTTTTTTTTTTTTGTTGTTGTTTGTTTGTTTTAATTTTTATTTGTTTAATTTTTGAACTTTTACTGCTCCTATATCTCTGAGATTCTGATCATAGCAATGGGTCCCCTCATAGACACATGCTTCCATGCCCCAAATCTGCATTCCCCTCCAGTGGCTCATGGACCCTTGAGTACTTTCAGGGACCGCCCAGATTAAGTTCCGTCTAGAAGCTAAGAGCCGTAGCAGCAGCCACAGCGGCTCTGGTTTTGCTGCGAAGGGTCTAACCCTCTTGCACTAAGTGTCTGTAAGACATCCACAGCCCCTCCTTTGCTTCAAATGACTCCATGTTCTTACCCTCGAAAAAGTGAAGGTTCCTTGATACCCTTGTCTACCACAAAAGCTTCCTTTTTGCTGTGGAGGGTCTGTACAGTGTCCCCTAGCTTCTGTAGCTTGGAGGGCTCAGTGTCTCATCTGTCCAGCTTGCTGGACCCCTGGCCTCCCCCCCCCCCACTCCACTGGGCCTGGGCCCCATTTTAAGCTGCTTAGGAGTTAATGAAACCCATCGCTGAGCCTGTGATTAAAGGTCTCTCATCTGAGACTGCCCAGTAAACCCATTAGCAGTAACCAGCAGGGGTGCAGAGGGAAGAGCAAGCCCAGTGATTTGGCTCCCCTACACCAGGCCACTTGGTGTGGGCATGATGTGCTGTGGGTAGGGCCAGCTTTCTCAAAGTCCGCCTTGGGCCTGGCTTTCACCTTCTCATATGCAAAGGAAGAAGCCCACAGTGGCCCTTCACTTGGGGCTATTCTAGCTGTCCCCTTCAAAACCTAAGGGTGGATTGATTCTGCCTCTTACCATCTATACCTCCCAAGGGGTCTGGCAGAGACCCCTGTGCCCCACATCTGAGGTCAGGTTCACCTCCCCACCCCTTCCTTCTCTGGGACATCCCTGCCTTGAGCTCTGCGGAAGTTAGTAAGGCCCTTGGGTCCTTGTGGTCCTTATCATTTTAGAGTCGGGGTGGGTGAGAGCTAGATGGGGTGGCACAGGTCGGGACTGTAGACATTTTGCCCTGATCTGCAACTTCACCCTCTCTTCCTCCCTTCCCAGACTCATTCCTTTCTGTCAGTCAAGGTGGGGGTGCTTTCGGATAGCGATGTCCCTTTAAATTTTTCTGGCATCCCTGAGTTAGGGTCCTGGTGTGTAATCCTGCCGTTGCCATGGCAACCAGGGGTGCAAGGCTACCTGGTGCCACTCCTCAGGGAATGACCGACTGGTGGCTGCTCCAGCCACAGAGCCCTGGCGATGGCCTTGTGGTTACACAGGGGCTCAGAGGAATAGGGCCAGGGGTCACAGCAACTGCTAATGTCCTCCCTCTCACCCATCATCCTTCCTGCCGCTGAATATATTCTCCTCACCAATTCCCTCCACCACCTCCATGATGTCTGGCTTGCTTTCTGGGCCTCACCCATCACCCCTCGCCCAAGGGCAGAGGTGAGGGGAGACGGTGGACGGGGAGCAGTGGCTGCTGAGGTGGGCTCCTTCTCTGTCCCAGGGCAGTCACCTTTTCCTATAACCCTGTTCTCCAACAGTAGATGGCATTTGGGAATTCAAGTCTGTGCCTCTTGTCACAGTGGTGCCACTACAGTCCCTGATGGGGATGGGGTGGGGAGGAACTAGAATAGTTTTTAGGGGTTTCATTTGACTGAGGGTGTCACTGTAGAGAAAAGGACCTGATGGAGGAGGAGCAGAGGTCAGACTGGTGGTGGGGGAAGGGGAGGGGAAGGGGAAGGGAAGGAGGACGATGGAATGAGGTGTCATAGAGGAGGGTCTTTCAGAAAAAGAGGGGCGCAGGAAGGAGATGAAGTCAAATGCCCTCTCCACCTGGTTTTCTGGCACTGGCTCAGAGGGAAGGGTCCCTGGGCATCACACTAATGGGGGGAAGGGGGCTACCCCTGTCCTCCAAGCCTTCTCAGCGACTGCCTCCCTACTTCCATGGATTCTAAGCGAGGAGGATCAGGCCATCTGTAAGATCACTCTCTCCTTCCACAGCCCTCCCTGCCACCCATTACGCCCCCTCTCCACCATTACACCCCCTCCCCACTAGCAGCTAGCGGAGCTTTGGCCAATCGACAAGGCGGTCGGGGAGGCGGGGCCTTGCCATTGGCTGATTGCACAGCGTTCCGGGAGTCCCTCCTTCTCCAGCCCTGGGAAGGCACCCACCACTTGGGCGGCTGCTCTGGGAGCCAGGCGGGGGGTCGCCATGGCCTGCAGCCCAGGCAGCGGAGCCTCTTTGGAGGGGATTTCTCTGGGCTCCTCTGAGGAAGCGGAGCTCCGCAGAGAAGGTAGGGAAAGGTGGGCTGGGGGTGGAGAGCTCGTCCCGTTAATGATCCTCCCATGCATGGGTGGTGTGGTGGGGTCTGAGGCACCTGGGGGGAGGGCTGCACGACCTAGGAATGATCTGGGGACCCAGCCAGCCAGGAGATCTGATCTGAGTAGAGGGTACCTCCTCCTGTGTCCCAGTCCCTCCCCCCCCCCGTAACTGGAAGGCTAGGGAGTCTGTGAGCAGGCCCAGGTCCTGCAGAGCAAGAAGGGTTCCTGTAAGGAGCCCTTACAGGTCGCAGGCCATGTGAAGCCCAGCTCCAGACAGGAGGGCTCTGAAGGAAAGCTCTGCTGTTGTTTTTGCAGAAGGTGGGGAGGAGTGAAGTGAAGGCGACCCTCCCTTGTCCTGAACCATCTCTTCAGCTTCAATTTCAGGGTACCCTTCTGCTCACCCCCACTCCTTCTCGGAGGAGGAGGAGAGCGCTGATGAGAATGTTGAGAGGTACCAGGGAACGTGTCTCCCCACCTCTTGCAGGGCTTGGGTGCTGTTGTGCAGATGTAGACGTGGGTGGTAGGGTGGGCAGACTAATGATACCCCCTGCCCATCTCTGCCCCCCATCTGGGCACACTGCTTCCCCAAGGAGCCTGTCACCTCCTGGAGCTTCTACTGCTGCTGGGGGGTGGGGTGAAGACAGCGCCCACCCCAGTGTCTCAGGGCCTTGCTCCAGGCGTTCTCACCTTCTGGGTCATGTTCTGTTCCAGGCTGAGTGTGCTTATCCCTGAGATGATGGGATGTAACCTCTGCCCTTGGGCGCCCCCAGCCATCCCAAGCCCCAGGGTGCTTGTGTTCCTAGGCCCTGCCAGTGTTCCAGACCTCATCTTTTGACTTTTTTTAAAAAATATTTTTATTTTTTTATTTATTTGAGACAGAGAGAGAGTGAATGGGCACACCAGGGCCTCCAGCCACTGCAAATGAACTCCAGATGCATGCGCCACCTTATGCATCTGGTTTACATGGGACCTGGTGATGGCCTTGTGGTTACACAGGGACTCAGAAGAACAGGGCCAGGGGTCACAGCAACTGCTAATGCCCTCCCTCTCGCCTGCCATCCTTCCTGCCGCTGAATGTACTCTCCTCACCAGTTCCCTCCACCACTTCTGTCAGAGCCGAGGGCAAGACCAAGGCTAGGGAAGGACAGTGACTTGTGCAGTGTCACAGTGAGTTAGTAGTGCAGCTTGGACTTGGTGCTGCATTGGCCCTGGCCTCCTGTGTGGCTGCCTGCTTGACTTGGCCTATGCTCAGAGACATGCTCCAAGCGCTGTCTGTCTTACGTTTGAATGCTCTGGGTGCAAGTGGCTCAGTCCCCAGGCTTTAGCCCATCTGGAGATTGAGTGAGGAGTCTGTGGTTCTCCAGTGCTGGGCAGAATCTGGGATGGGACACCTGCTGCCCATCAGAGGAGTTCAATTCCTGCTGCTGGGTGCCTCCCACCTTCCCAGGCTGCCTGGGGTGGAGAAGACAGATCAAGAAGCAACCACCTGTGCTAGAATCTCTGCCCCCCAGGCATTCAAGGATCTGGGTGCCTGCTGCTGGGGAGTGGATGACTTTTGTGGGCCTGGGGAGGGAAGAGGAGGTGTTGGGGTAGACTTTGGTCTTCTGTGCCCAGTGTCTCACTGTCTTCCCCTTGCCCCCAGCCATGCAGCAAGTCCTGGACAACCTGGGATCTCTCCCCAGTGCCACGGGGGCTGCAGAACTGGATCTGATCTTTCTTCGAGGCATTATGGAAAGTCCCATAGTCAGATCCCTGGCCAAGGTATGGTGCTCCAAGGAGATGGACACAGGGTGTTCCACCTGGGACCCTCAGGGGTCCTTGGGAATGGGGCAGGTGGCACATGATGCCCCCCCAAAAGGATGTATAGAACATCATGCCCAGGTGATGAACCTGAGGTCACAGGTAGAAAGGTTGTCCCGTACCTAGCTGGTAAATGGTGGGCAAGGGCATGAGTGATAGGGGAGAGTGCCCTGTGCAATGGACTCTCCCAGATTCATCGCAGTCATTTCTTGGCCTTTGGATATTTGCACAAGTATGTCAAATAAGAGGAATACGCAGGGAAATGGAAATTAAGATAATTGGTATTAGCTGGGCTGGGGCAGATGCACACATGTTCAAGGGATACAGAGGACTGTCGCCTAACTTGGCCAAAGGCCACTTGCTTGTGTGGGGGATGCAGAGTGGTGGTGCATCCTGAGCTGGAGCAGAAGCAGGGGGGTGAGAAGGAGTCGCAAGTGTGAGGCTCGAGCCTCGGGCGTGAGACCAGAGAAGTGAGCTGTGGAGACAGTGGCAGGTTGTAGAAGGTGCTAGTGACCATCCATGGTGACTCGGGCATTGTCCCTTGGGCATCAAGGAGACTATGTAGTTTATGTGGGGCAGGGCAGTGAGAAATCATTTCAGAGCATTACTTTGGCAGCCACAGGAGGACTGTTGGAGGGTCAGCTCTGGGGTTGCAGAGACCAGTTCAGGGCCCTGTAGTAGTTTAAGTTGGGGTTGTTAAGAGCCATCTTGAGCTGAGGTGATGGGTGTCACTTGGTGTTTGGGAGATGGGGTGGGACACAGCAAGTCATCTGGGGTTCCACCCTGGGAGGGGTGAGGCTGGCACAGCTGAGAACAAGTGTGGCAGGGGGAGGATGCCCTTCCCCTGAGAGGGAGGAGGTGCTCCTGGACACGGTGGGAAACCAGGGGTACTGCTGCCATGTCTCAGTGAAGGCGCCAGTCCTCGCCTGGGATTTAGGGTTAGGGGTTGAGCAGGGGATTCAGAAGCGAAAGTTGAGGTCTGAGGAGATAGCTCAGGAGTTAATGGCACTTGTGGGCAAAGCCTGCCAGTCCAGGTTCAGTTTCCCAGTGCCCACGTAAAGCCAGATGCTCAACATGGTGCATGAGTCTAGAATCCATTTGCAGTGGCAAGAGACCCCGGCACACCCATACTCACTCTCTCTCCCTTAAATAAGTAAATAAATAAATAGATACATTTTAAAAAGAAGAACTGAAGGTGAGGATATGAAATCCAGTGAACAGGGACCCAGACTGTCCAAGGAAGGACCCCGGGTATGGTTGACTTTCAATTTCCCAGGGTGGGGTTTCACCCAGGGTTCTGGTCTGCCAGATGTAGAGAGGTAAAGAGACAATAGGAGTGAAGGCCTAAGGTTTAGAGATGGAAGGGAAGAAGACCAGGGAAAGAGAGAAGGAGGAAGAAAGTAAAAGCTTTCCTTGGAGGATGGTTCTGGAGGATGGTGACTACACAGGGCGTGGCTGCCATGCATAGGTTGGTCAGGGATGTTAAAGGGGCCCAGAAGTGGAAGGCTGCAGTGTGGATAGGCATGGCTACGTGGACCAAAAAGTCTGAGGTGATAGCAGGTTGGCATGAGGAGAAAACTGAGGCAGGTCGGGCGTGGTGGTGCACACCTTTAATTCCAGCACTTGGGAGGCAGAGATAGGAGGATCGCCATGAGTTTGAGGCCACCCTGGGACTACATAGTGAGTTCCAGGTCAGCCTGGGCTAGAGTGAGACCCTACCTTGAAAAACAAAACAAACAAACAAACAAATTCCAAGTTATATATAAAAAAATACAATGTAGAGCTGGGCATGGTGGTGCACGCCTTTAATCCCAGCTCTTAGGAGGCAGAGGTAGGAGGATCGTCGTGAGTTGGAGGCCACCCTGAGACTACATGGTGAATTCCAAGTCAGCCTAGGCTAGAGTGAAACCCTACCTTGAAAAACAAAACAAAAAAAATTGAGGCAGTCCCTGGGGTCTTCAGGAATGTGGGGACAGTTTGTAGGACATCAGCAGTGACAATGATAGAATGGCTGGGAGGGAGGAGGCAGGAAAGTGAGGTGGTGGATTTTCTCTAGGGCTGGGGTGGGGACTCTGTGTAACAGAATGGCTATGGCCAACCCTGGTACAGGATGTGAAAAAGAGCCAGGTCCAGGAGCGGGGAGAGCTGCTGCATCCTGGGGTCATGCTATTATCTGTGGAGTACTTAAGAGTTCAGGAGGTTAAAAGCAGATGGTTCCGATGTGGTGGCACACTCCTTTAATCCTAGCACTTTGGAATGTGAGGCAGGAGGATTGTGAGTTTGAGAACAGCCTGGGCTACATAGCAAGTCCCTGTCTCAATAAAACAAAACAAGAGCCATGTATGGTGGCACATGCCATTAACCTCAGTACTATTGTGGTAGAAGATCAGAAGTTCAAGGCCATCCTTGGCTACATAGTGAACTCAAGGCCAACCTGGGCTACATGAGACCTTGTCTTAAAAACAACAGCTGGGGCTGGAGGGATGGCTTAGCGGTTAAGATGTTTGCCTGCAAAGCCAAAGGACCCTGGTTTGATTCCCCAGGACCCACATAAGCCAGATACACAAGGTGGCCCATGCATCTGGAGTTTGTTTGCAATGGCTGGAGGCCCTGGGATGCCCATTCTTTCTGTCTCTGTCCCTTTCTGTCTCTCTGTCTCTCTGTGTCTCTTTCTCTAAAATAAAAAAAGAATGGGCTGGAGAGATGGCTTAGTGGTTACAGCACTTGCCTGCAAAAGCCTAACGACCTGGGTTCAAATCCCCAGTACCCACATAAGGCAAGATGCACAAAGTGGTGCATGCATCCGGAGTTAATTTGCAGCAACTGGAGGCCCTGATATGCCCATTCTGTCTTCTCTCTATGTCTCTCTGCTTGCAAATAAATAAATTAGCCAGGCATGGTGGCACACACCTTTAATCCCAGCATTTGGGAGGCAGAGGTAGGAGAATCACTGAGTTTGAGGCCACCCTGAGACTACAGAGTGAATTCCAGGTCAGCCTAGGCTAGAGTGAGATCCTACCTCGAAAAATGAAAAAAACAAAATCAAAAACAAAAGAATGAAAGAAAACGTATGTTAGAGTTAACTCTTCCCTGTTTCTAATTTCCACTGCTTTCCCCAAGGGTAAACACTGGCCAGAGATTGATGACATCATTTCTCTGAAGGTTTGCTATTCTTGTCTGCATATATGTTTAGCCACAAATAATATGCCCTTGTGATATATGTCTTTGAATTTTCCATGAATGGCATGACAGTGTCAGCAGCTTCTGTTTTTGAGATTTCTAGTTCATACAGGGAGTAAAGTTATGATCTAAGTATAGCTATAGATAGCAAGATTCATCTGATTAACACACTGTGGTATGCTCATTGTAACATGGGCAGAGGTTATTGGCTCCACTGTAGGGAGGTGGAGGTGATTTTATTTTTTTTTTTCTTTTTAAATATATTTTATTTCTTTCTTTATTTGAGAGAAAGGGGCAGAGAGGGAGAGAGAGGGAGAGAATGGGCACGCCAGGGCCTCCAGTCACTGCAAACGAACTCCAGATGCTTGCATCCCTTTGTGCATCTGGCTTACATGGGTCCTGGAGAATGGAACTGGGGTCCTTTGGGTTTGTAGGCAAACACCTTAACCGCTAAGCCATCTCTCCAGCCCCCGTGATTTTCTTCTAGTAAGCACAGTGCTGTAGTGAAAGCTTGTCTGCTTCTGCTCAAGCGTGGTTTCTCTAGAGTGGGCCTTGGCTGCGGAATTGATGAATGTGTGGATTTTTGAGCTTCAACATCTGTAACCTTCCAACACCTTCAGAGTTGAGTGTGACTTCTCTGGGTCATAGTAGCTTCTTCAGCAAGACGGGGTAAAATAAACACAGGTTCAGGGCCAAATGATCAGCCTTCCAAGTGTGATCTCCCTCAGTCACGTTCTTTCCCCTGGTGGCCTTGTCCAGCCCACTTGACAGCTCTCCAAAGAGGGATTGTTGGCTGGCTGTATCACTTATTCACTTGCTCCTCATTCATTCTTCCATTCTATTCAACAACTGTCAATAACACACCCATCAGGCACCAGGCACCAGGGTTATGGTAATAAGCTGCAGATGGTATGTTCTTCCAATGGCCCTCAAGTCTCACTTCCTCTCATTGAGTCCCACAGTGCCCCAGTCCTAGGTCCTCCCAGTGCAGTCTAGTTGACAAGTTACCTTTGTGCTACATTGAATTATTCGTGGCAGCAAACACCTCCTTCCCTTGCCATGTGGAGTTGGCCTTGACTCCTCTCTGGAGATATGGCAAGTGTGTGTGCAAGGGGCTGGGCTGGGTAGATCTCAGAGCAGGGATGGGATACCGATAGGACAAACCCAAGAGAATTAAACGTTCTGAGGTGAAGCCAAGCCTGGCAGGTAGATCATAAGTCTAGGAGTTGGCTTCAGGCCACGGGTAGCGTCCTGGAAGGTGGCTGGCTTCTGGGAGAGCTGACCTGACATAGATTCAGCAGCAGGTGCCTTAACAGCAGCCAAGGCCAAGGTGAGGGATCCAAGGCAGGTGTCATTCAGAAATCAGGAAAATGCCGACCAGCGGGAGGCGTGTGAAGGCAGTATATGAACCAAGACATGTGAGACCAAGAATAGTGAGCAATTTTGGAGTCACAAGACTCACTGATGGCTTTTGTGTTACTGTGACCACAATGCCTGATAAAGCAAACTGCAGATGGGAAAAACTTTTTTTTTTTTTTTTTTGGTCAGCTTGCTCTAGTCCAGGCTGACCTGGAATTCACTATCTAGTCTCAGGGTGGCCTCAAATTCATAGCAATCCTCCTACCTCTGCCTCCCGAGTGCTGGGATTAAAGGTGTATGCCACCACGCCTGGCTCCCGGTTCAGTTTTTTAATTTAAATATGAGCCCAGGGTTCAAAGGAGAATTTTCTGTCTTCTACCGAGATCAGAAAGGGCTTAGAGTAGGAGGGTAGAGGGAAGAGCTTTGTAAGGAAATGGCTGTGGAGTTTCTGTGTTTGCAGTTCACTGTTGGCTCTGGCTCAGGAATTGACAGAGTGGGGTGTGAGTGCTTCCTCTACTCTCAATTAGCTGTGCTCCTGATCCCAGCTACTGGTCCACCCTGAGCTTGAACTCCGCTTTTCTGAGGATGATTTAAAACAAAAAGACAACTTTTCTTTTTTTGAGGCAAGCCCAACAGATTGGCCTTTTTATTTTTATTTATTTTTTTATGCAAGAGAGTGAGAATGGGACACAGAGAGAGAATTAGTGTGCTAGGGTCTCCAGCCACTGTAATCAAACTCCAGGTGTGTGTACCACCTAGTGCACATGTGTGTCCTTGCATACTTGTGTCACCTTGTGTCTGGATTATGTGGGACTTGGTGAGTTGAACATGTGTCCTTAGCTTCACAAGCAAGTACCTTAAGTGCTAAGCCATCTTTCCAACCCTAAAACTTTTTTGTTTTTTATTTATTTGAGAGTGACAGAGAGAGAAAGAGGCAGGTAGATAGAGACAGAATGGACACACCAGGGCCTCTAGCCACTGCAAACAAACTCCAGATGCATGTGCCACCTTGTGCATCTTGCTTACATGGGTCCTGGGGAATCGAGCCTCGGATTGGGGTCCTCAGGCTTAGGTCCTTAGGTCCTCAGGCAAGCACTTAACTGCTAAGCCATCTCTCCAGCCCTTGAACTTCTGATCCTTCTGCCTCTTGAGTGCTAGCACTAAGGGCATATGGTACCACATTTAGTTTAAACAGTGCTGGGGATCAAACCCAGGGCTTGGTATATTCTTTTTTATTATCATTATTATTTGGGAGAGAGAGAGAATGGGCGTGCCAGTGGCCTCTCAGCCACTGTGAACGAACTCCAGACGCGTACACCCCTTTGTGAGCAAGTGTGGCATTGCGCCCTTGCGTCACTTTTTGTGTCTGGATAAACGTGGGACCTGGAGTTCGATAGGGTGTTCTTAGGCTTTGCAGGCAGGTGCCTTAACTGCTAAGCCATCTCTCCAGCCAGGGCTTGGTATATTCTAAGCAAGCAATTTCTCAACTGAGTTACACTCCCAGCCTCTGTTGATGGTATCAAAAGTAGAATGATACAGGGGCTGGAGAAATGGCTTAGTGGTTAAGACATTTGCCTGTGAAGCCAAATGATCCCGGTTCAATTCTCCAGGACCCACATAAGCCAGACACACAAGGGAGTGCATGCATCTGGAGTTCGTTTGCAGTGGCTGGAGGCCCTGGCATGCCCATTCTCTCTGTGTCTGCCTCTCTTCTATCTCTCTCTCTGCTTACAAATAAATAAGTAAATAAATAAAAATAAATAAAAGTTTATTTAAAAAGTAGAATGATAGATAGTTGCCACAGAAATTCAAATCACATTCCTGGCTCTGTCCAGTGCCCACTGCATCTAATACTGCTCAGTGTGTATGTGTGTGAATTACTTATTCAAAAAATAAGAATAGCTTCCGGTCCCTGGCACTTCGGAAGCCGTGGGTTGCCATGCAGACGTGGCCAAGTCCAAGAACGCCACACACAACCAGTCCTGGAAATAGCATCAAGAAGCCCCAATCCCAAGGATATGAATCTCTTAAGAGGGTCGACCCCGAGTTCCTGAGGAACGTGCGTTTGGCCAAGAAGCACAAGAAGGGCCTGAAGAAGATGCAGGCCAACAACACAAAGGCAGTGGGTGCTTGTGTCGAGGCTATCAAGGCCCTCGTGAAACCCAAGCGTCCAAGCCCAAGCTCCCAAGGGTCCCAGCCGCAAGCTCAGATGACTGGCCTTCATCGCCCACCCCAAGCTTGGGAAGCGTGTTCGTACCCACATTGCCAAGAGTTGCAGGCTCTGCCAAATAAAACCTAAGGCCCAGGCTGCAGCTCCAGCTAAGGCCCTGATCCAGGCTGCACCTTTTACTCCAGCTCAGGCTCCCAGAGGTGCAAAGGCCCCACAGTAAAGCTCTCTGTCCACCAGTGTAAAGACAGATTGACTGGCTTGTCCCCCTCGGCTGTTTGCAGATAGCAGGTGTCCTGTGCCATTTCTACAAATAAACTTGAGGCAGGATCTGTTAAAAAAAAAAAAAAAGAAGAAGAAGAAATTCTAGCAAGATGATAGTAAAAAATCACAGGTGAAATAACTTTTTTTGAGGTAGGATCTCACTGTAGCCTAGGTTGACCTGGAACTCACAGAGATACTCTTACCTCTGCCTCCCAAGTGCTGGGATTAAAGGTGTATACCACCGCTCCTGGCCTGGTGAAATAATTTTTCACTCAATAATTAGTGAAAAAAATTAGGCCCCCAGGATTCTATCATCTGTCTGTCTGCCCATCTCTCTCTCTCTCTCTCTCTCTCTCTCTCTCTATATATATATATATATATCACCTGTCTGTCTGTCTATCTATCTATCTATCTATCTATCTATCTATCTATCTATCTATCTATTTATCATGATTTCCCTTTGCAAGGTAGAAATCGGGCTGGAGAGATGGCTTAGTGGTCAAGGCACTTGACTGCAAAGCCTAAGGACCCAGGTTTGATTTCCCAGGACCTATGTAAGCCAGAAGCACAAGGTGATAGCATGCGTCTGGAGTTCATTTGCAGTGGCTGGAGGTCATGGTGCGCCCATTTTCTCTCTCTACCTGCCTCTTCTTCTTCCTCTCCCTCTATCTCAAATAAATAAATAAATAAATAAATAAATAAATAAATAAATAAATAAGGGCTGGAGAAATGGCTTAGTGGTTAAGGCACTTGCCTGCAAAGCCAAAGGACCTAGGTTTGATTCCCCAGGACCCACGTAAGCCATATGCATAAGGTGGCTCATGTGTCTAGAGTTTGTTTGCAGTGGCTGGAGGCCCTGGAGCACCCATTCTCTTTCTACCTGTCTCTCTTTCTCTCTCTCAAATAAATAAAATTTAAATAAATAAGTTAAAATTAAAGGTAAAAATCACTAAAAATTATATTTATCCTAGGGATGTATAGAATACATAAAGATATAACTTAAACAAGAAGCCAGAAAATGATGAACACAGGTAATGAAGATGGTGGTTTCTGAGAAGGACAGGTGGGGCCTGTGGATGGAGGATAGTTATTGCCAGTCTTTTTTTTTTTTTTTTTTTTTGAGGTAGGGTCTCACTCTAGTTCAGGCTGACTTGGAGTTCACTATGTAGTCTCTGGGTGGCCACGAACTCATGGCAATCCTCCTACCTCTGCCTCACGAGTGCTTTTTTTTTTTTTTTTTTTTTTTTTTTTTCGAGGTAGGGTCTTGCTCTGGTCTAGGCCGACCTGGAATTAACTATGTAGTCTCAGGGTGGCCTCGAACTCATGGCGATCCTCCTACCTCTGCCTCCTGAGTGCTGGGATTAAAGGTGTGCGCCACCACGCCTGGCTTTTTTTTTTTTTTTTAATTTGAGGGGGAGATAGAGAGAGAGAATGGGTGCCTAGGGCTTTCAGCCACTGCAAACAAACTCCAGATGCATGAGCCCCCTTGTGTGCATGTGTGACATTGCACTATTGCGTCACTGTGCAGCTGGTTTTATGTGGATAGTGGGGACTTGAACCTGGGTCCTTAGACTTTGTAGGCAATCACCTTAATCACTAAGCCATCTCTTCAGCCCATATATTTTTTAAATTATGCATTTAAAAAGTATATATATATATTTGGTTTTTGCAAGGATAGGGTCTCACTCTGGTACAGGCTGACCTGGAATTAACTATGCAGTCTCAGGGTGGCCTCAAACTCTCGGCGATCCTCCTACCTCTGCCTCCCGAGTGCTGGGATTAAAGGTGTGCGCCACCACACCAGGCTTCAAATAAGTATTTTTATTTATTTATTTGCAAGCAGAGAGAAGACGGACAGAGTGGGCATGTCAGGGCCTTCAGCCACTGCAAATGGACTCCAGATACATGTGCCTCTTTGTACATCTGGCTTTATGTGGTTACTGGGGAATTGAATCTGGGTTGTCAGCTTTTATAGGCAAGTACCTTAACGGCTGAGCCATCTCTCCAGCCTCTTTTTTTTTTTTTTTTTTTTTTTTTTTTTTGGTTTTTCAAGGTAGGGACTCACTCTAGCCCAGGCTGACCTGGAATTCACTCTGTATTCTCAGGGTGGCCTTGAACTCACTGTGATCCTCCTGAGTGCTGGGATTAAAGGCGTGTGCCACCATGCCCGGCTTATTATGCATTTTTAATAAATAGCATTGAGACATCTAGATGATCATTTTTTGCTATTTTTCCGAGGTAGGGTCTCACTCTAGCCCAGGCTGACCTGGAACTCACTATGTAGTCTCAGGATGGTCTTGAACTCACAGCGATCCTCCTACCTCTGCCTCCCAAGTACTGGGATTAAGGGCGTGCACCACTGCGTCTGGCTAGATGGTCATTTTTAAAGATAGTAAACTGGATTCATACCTCACACCATATATCTGAGTAAACCCCAAGTGGATGAGAGATCCAAATGTGAAAATATACATCATAGAAAACAAGGCCTCCCTGAGCCTCAAAATTCAGATGCAACAAAGGTTAATAAATTCAGCTGGGTGTGGTGGCGCACACTTTTAATCCCAGCACTCGGGAGGCAGAGGTAGGAGGATCACCATGAGTTCAAGGCCAGCCTGAGACTACACAGTGAATTCCAGGTCAGCCTGAACTAGAGTGAGACCCTACCTTGAACCCCCAAAAAAAAAAAAAAGATTAATAAATTCAGCTATGTTAAAACTACTATTTTCTTGTGGCAGATATTACCATTAGCAGAATGAAAGGATAAATGACAAACTGGAGAAGAAGGATTTGCACAAGATTTTACAAATAAAGGGCTAATCTCGGTATAGAGAGAACATTTAAAAATGGGAACTGGGAAAAAAATGAATTGGCAAAAGACATGAACTGACAGTTCACAGCAGATATACAGATGGCCCTTAAACATATGAAGGGATGCTTGGCTGCGCTCATAATAAGCAAAATGTAAATTCAGCTCCACTGAGAGATCGTTTCTTATCCATGTGATTGGCAGGCATTCAAAGATTTGATCAGCATTGAGTGTGAGCTTCAGGGAAATCTTGCGTTCAGTGCTGCTGGAAGAGGATTTGCCAACATCTAAGCAACCTGCATGTGTGTTTACTGCTTGACCCAGTAAGACTTCCAGGAACACACACAGATCTGCACAGACACAGAGCACTGGGCCATGGATCTCACCACAGCCTCATGGACAGTAGCAACGCGTTAGGAACAACCTTTCTACTCAGAGACCAGATGAATGTTTCCAGGACTCTAGTCATGCAATAGAGTGAAATGCAGTAATTAAAGCTGAAATAATAGGGCCAGGGAGATGGCTCAGTGGGTCAAGTACTTGCCATCCAAGCACGAGTGCGTTAGTTTGGATCCTCAGAGTTCACATAAAAGTGCTCAGTGTAGAGCTGGAGAGATGGCTTAGTGGTTAAGGCATTTGCCTGCAAAGCATAAGGATCCAGGTTGGATTCCCCATGTAGTCCAGATGCACAAGGTGGTGCATGTATCTGGAGTTTACTTACAGTGGCTAGAGGCCCTAGTGTGAGCACTCTCTCTCTTTCTCGAGTAAATAAATAAAATAAATTAATTTTTAAAAAATTTTTGTTTATTTATTTGAGAGTGGCAGACAGACACAGAGAGAGAGACAGAGAGAGGAAGAGAGAGAATGGGCATGTCAGGGCCTCTAGCCACTGCAAATAAACTCCAGATGTATGCACCACCTTGTACATCTGGCTTACGTGGGTTCTGGGGAATCCAGCCTCGAACTGGGGTCCTTAGGCTTCACAGGTAAGCACTTAACCACTAAGCCATCTCTCCAGCCCTAATTTTGTTTTTAAATGCTGAGCATAGTGGACAATGCCTCTACTTCCAAGGCTGGAGAGACAGAAACAGGAGAATCCTTGGGGTTTGCTGGCTAGTTTGTCTAGCTGAATCTGTGAGCTCTGGTTTCAGTGAGAGATCCTGTCTTGGTAAGAAAGGTGGAGAGAGATTGAGGAAGATACCAGACATCGACCTCTGGCCTCCATATGCGCCTACACACATGCATGCACCCACCCAATACACACAGGTACACACACCTCTCACACATACAACGCAAAAAAGGCAATAATAGAGGAAAATCCCAAAGTGGTGTCATGGGAGGATTTCTAGAGCATACTGTTAGGTTATTAAAAACTAAGCTAAGGGCTGGAGAGATGGCTTAGTGGTTAAGGCGCCTGCCTGCTAAGCCTAATGAACACCGGTTCCAATCTCCAGGTCCCACGTTTAGCCAGATGCAGTGATGCAAGGGCGCAATGCCGCACTTGCCCACAAGGGGGTGCACGCATCTGGAGTTCGTTCACAGTGGCTGAGAGGCTGCTGGCACTCCCATTCTCTATCTGTCTTCTTCTCCCTCTGTCTCTCTGTGTCTCTCTCCAAAAAATAAAAAAATAAAAAAACCCTAAACTAGGTGTGATAGGGCACACTTTTTCTTGGGGTGGGGGGGATTCAAGGTAGGGTCTCACTCTAGCTCAGGCTGACCTGGAATTAATTCACTCTGTAGTCTCAGAGTGGCCTTGAATTCATGGCAATCCTTCTACCTCTCACTTTCAAATAAAAGAAAAGAAAAAACACAACTCATCTTCCTATACATCTCAGAATGGCATTGTTTGGTCACCCAAGATTATCTGCTGCCCACTGCAAAAAGAGTCCTTTCTCTTTTGGAGCCCCATTGCCATGGAGCCCAGAGTCAGTAGAGGGAGAAGTAGGTGCAGGGCCCTCTCGTGGCATCATGTACTGAAGTCCCCTCTCCTCCCTCACTGGAAGCACTGAGCTATGGGCCTGGAGACCCACCTTCACGTCTCTTTGACCTTAGGAAAGTAACTTCCCTTCCTTGGCTTTCTCTTTTTTTTTTTTTTTTTTTTTTTTCGAGGTAGGGTCTCACTCTTGCCCCAGGCTGACTTGGAATTCACTCTGTAGTCTCAGGGTGGCCTTGAACTCACCATTACCCTCCTACCTCTGCCTCCCGAGTGCTAGGATTAAAGGTGTGTGCCACCACGCCCGGCCTGGCTTTCTCCTCTTGAACCACAATCTCCAAGGTCCCAAGTGACTATGATACTGAGTAGAAGTTGGAACTCAGATATGGTTTCTTGGGAGCTGGGAACAGTTTGATGTTATTTGGTGACCCTCTATGCCAAGGAGATGGAAACAAAAGTTTGTCCTTTGAATTATCCCTCCCCTAAACTGGGGTCTAATCATCATTTCGGGGAGAAAGGATAAAGTACGCAGACGGGCCTGAGCGTGCTGGTGTGTGAGTGAAGAAGCTGGAGGGGAGTGTGGAGTGACGCTGTCGGTGGGATCTAGGTTAGGATTTGGGGCTGGGAGGCAGAGGAGGAGCGCTGTTTGGTATCCCAGGACTTGCTCCACCTTCCACCCCACCCCAGGCCCACGAGCGGCTGGAGGAGACAAAGCTGGAGGCCGTCAGGGACAACAACCTGGAGCTGGTGCAGGAGATCCTGCGGGACCTGGCGCAGCTGGCCGAGCAGAGCAGCACTGCCGCAGAGCTGGCCCGCATCCTCCAGGAGCCCCACTTCCAGGTTCCTTGATGCTGGCAGTTGGGTGGTGCCGGGGGAGGGACACGCGGCTGCGGGGAAGGGATCACTAGGCACTTACCGTCCCCTTGTCTCTCCTCTTCCACTTCTTCCCCAGTCCCTGCTGGAGACACACGACTCAGTGGCCTCAAAGACCTATGAAACACCACCCCCAAGCCCTGGCTTGGACCCCACCTTCAGCAACCAGCCGGTACCTCCGGATGCGGTGCGCATGGTGGGAATCCGCAAGACCGCAGGAGAGCACCTGGTGAGGGTCCCATTCCAAGTCTGGTGGGCAGACGGAGAGTAACCAGTGGGGAACAAGAAAGGTCAGGAGGGAGTTGATGGCTTGGCTCAGGAGAGGGCTTGCCCTGTGCATAGGCGCTGCGTGCATGTGCGTGTGCATGTGCGTGGCACACCCTTTCCCCTCCTGGCTCTTCCCCTTCTCTCTTGAACACCGTCTGTAAGAGAAGAGTCGGGGCGGAGGAATGGAAGAGGATTTTGGGAGTGGGGCCCTGTGAATCGGGCTTGGGGACAAGAATGGAGGGCCCATCACAGACCCCATTTGAAGACTTGGAGCAGGGGCACCCTTATACGCCCCTTTCCGTCCCGCAGGGCGTGACATTTCGCGTGGAGGGCGGTGAATTGGTGATCGCACGCATTCTGCATGGGGGCATGGTGGCTCAGCAAGGCCTGCTGCACGTGGGCGACATCATCAAAGAGGTGAACGGGCAGCCGGTGGGCTGCGACCCCCGAGCCCTGCAGGAACTTTTGCGCAGCTCCAGCGGCAGCGTTATCCTCAAGATCCTGCCCAGCTACCAGGAGCCCCATCTTCCCCGCCAGGTGGGCCTGTCTGCCTGAACCCCACCCAGCACAAAGCCCCCAGGACACCTGAGACTCCTAGCTGACAGGCTTTCGGATCTCCAATAGCCTGTCTGGTGCTCCAAGCAGCTCGCCTAAGGCACAGTAGGCAGTGGGACCGACCGGCTGGCGCCGCTTATCACAACCAAGTGCAGTCTCTTGTCTGTTTGTTTCTCCTGTGCTTGGTCGCCCATGCATATGTGCAAGAGATGTGTGCGCGTGCAGGACCCAGGACACCTACCCTTACATGAGCGTGCACGGAAGGGAGTGTCGGCCTTAATGGGCGTAGTGATCTGTGCGCTTGTGTGCAGGCCTGTGCAGAGTGGGTCTGGCAGTGTGCCCTGTATAAACTGCCTCTTGATTGGTGGATTGCGGAGCTGCCCCGCCCACCTCTACTTTGGCTGCGGAACTCTGTCCTAGAGCCCTTTCCTCCGGGAGGAGTACGTAGAAGGGAGAATATGGGGTTAGGTGCCCAGGGCCCCACTACTCGAATGTCCTTACATCCTGAGGCTTGTCCCAGCTCTGAGTCATTTCCCCACTCCTTAATCTGAATGTCTTAGTTCTAGTTACCAAGGGAGGTTGGACCCAAGAAGACAGGGTGGGCAAGCCTGGAGGCATCACTCTTAGCCCAGCAATTCTAGCCCAGGCTGACCTGGAAGTCACTTTGTAGTCTCAGTCTGGCTGGAACTCACAGCCATTCTCCCACCTCTGCCTCCCCAGCATGTGCCACCAGGCCTGGCTTTCTAGGGCCTTTTGTCTGTGAGGAGAAGGCACAAGGGGTGGACTGTCTGTCCTTGACCCTCCTAATGGAGGCACCCTCTGTTCTTTTCCCATGACCTGCTCCAATTCCCCGGGCCCAGGTATTTGTGAAGTGCCACTTTGACTATGACCCAGGCCGGGACAACCTCATCCCTTGCAAGGAAGCAGGCCTGCGCTTCAACGCAGGGGACTTGCTTCAGATTGTGAACCAGGATGATGCCAACTGGTGGCAGGTGAGGCCTGGGCACTCCTCTGGTGTTTCTAGGTATGGGCTGTGTATGGGGAGGGGTGCTGGAAAGGGTCCTCTCACTCACTCACTTTGGCTCATGTCATTTCAGGCTTGCCATGTGGAAGGGGGCAGTGCTGGGCTTATCCCCAGCCAGCTGCTGGAGGAGAAGCGGAAAGCTTTTGTCAAAAGAGACCTGGAGCTGACCCCAACCTCGGGTAGGACACCCCCTCCTTCCCCACCCCAGGCCCCAATTTAAGAACTGGCACAGCCCTGCCTGTCTTACTCACCCGTCTCCCTGTGGCCAGGGTCCCTATGTGGCAGCCTTTCAGGAAAGAAAAAGAAGCGAATGATGTATTTGACCACCAAGAATGCAGGTGGGTATTGAGGCCACCCCCATCCTCCTCTAACCTGGCATGTCCTCTTGCTCCCTTACAAGTGACTCATGAGTTCCTTGTGCCTCAGATGCTGCCAGCCATATTCCTAGGTGTCCACTTCCTCCCTGCTCTGCTGACCCCTCCCAAGCTCTTATTTTTTAAAAATTGTGTTGTTTATGTGAAAGAAAGAGGCAGAGGAGAGAGAGAGAGAATAGGTACGCTAGGGTCTCTAGCCACTGCAGACCAACTCCAGACGCATGCACCACCTGAGCATCTGGCTTACTTGGGTCCTGGGGAATAGAACCTGTGTCCTTAGGCTTCCTGGGCAAGCTCCTTAACTGCTAAGGCCATCCCTCCAGCCCCCACCCCCAGCTCTTGTTTTTGACTTGCCCTGAGGGTCCTGCCCCTCCCTCACGGTGCAGACTGATGAGCAGTGCCATCTTCCTATGTCCAGAGTTTGACCGCCACGAGCTGCTCATTTATGAGGAAGTTGCCCGAATGCCCCCGTTCCGCCGGAAAACCCTGGTGCTGATTGGGGCGCAGGGTGTGGGCCGGCGTAGCCTGAAGAACAAGCTCATCCTGTGGGATCCAGACCGCTATGGCACCACAGTGCCCTGTGAGTAGGGGGTTGTGCCCTCCTGGATGGGGCCAGGGGACGACAGGGAGGTGCCCTGGGCTGAGTGCTGTGAATGGGCAATCCAAGGGGACACCAGGTCAGGTGGATCTTTTGGGTGTAGGCTGGCTGTGCGATAGGCGCCCTCTGTCGATAGCCATTGGTAGCTGTAGTCTCAGGACCAGGTAGGCGGGGCTGGCTTCACTCCTGTTTTCTTTTGCTAAAAGGCGTAAAAGAAAAAAAGAAAGAAAGAAAGCAAGAAAGAAAGGAAAGAAGGAAGGGAAAGAAAGAAACTTCTTGAGACGTGGTAAAATTGGGTTGAGCTGTGTGTAAGCTCATTGCAGACAGGGCTCTTCAGTGATGGGACAGCAGGCGGTGGCCCTGGAAGATGTGGTGGTGGTACTGGTAAATGCTTCTGGTTCGTTGAGACTGGAATGGGAGCGCTGACTCCAGGTCTGCTTGGCCCTTGCTGTGTCTTCGGGCTGCATATGGCTCTTTCTGCATCTCAGCCACTCATGAATGCCCACTGGGTCCTCTGAAGGTGTGTGTGTGTGTGTGTGTGTGTGTGTGTGTGTGTGTGTGTGTATGCACGTGTGCATGCTAGTGGGGGAGGCTCATGGTAGAGGTATGTGTGAGAAGGCAGCCGTGCTGGGAAGATGCAGGGCAGGCAGGCTCTCTGTCCCCAGAGCTGTGAGCCCCGAACTCATGTGGATACATAGGTACAAACGTATTTGAGGTGGGGTGGCCTCTGCTTGTGACTAGTCCACCCTGCCTCTCTTCCCCTGCCCTCCCCAGACACTTCTCGGCGGCCCAAGGACTCAGAGCGGGAAGGTCAGGGCTACAGCTTTGTGTCCCGCGGGGAGATGGAGGCCGACATCCGTGCTGGGCGCTACCTGGAACACGGCGAGTATGAGGGCAACCTGTACGGCACACGGATCGACTCCATACGGGGCGTGGTTGCTTCCGGCAAGGTGTGCGTGCTGGATGTCAACCCCCAGGTACTGTCCTGCCCACCCCTTCCCCACCTGCCAGTACCCGCTCCCAGCACTCTGCTCCCCTCAGCCCCCTTTCCCATGTGCTCAGGTGCTGATCTCCCAAAGCAGTTCCATGCTCTCCTCCCCTACTGCTAGGGACCCAGCT
This sequence comes from Orientallactaga sibirica, assembly GCA_036365145.1. NCBI lineage: Eukaryota > Metazoa > Chordata > Mammalia > Rodentia > Dipodidae > Orientallactaga > Orientallactaga sibirica. The sequence goes on along the minus strand of JAEOAD010000013.1, from coordinate 23,543,851 downwards.
ACCCAGATCCCCTTTCTCAGCCTCCCAGGCCCCGCCCCCAGACTCATACTCCATCCCCAGCTACCCACCAGTTGCTCATCTGCCATTCATTCTCAGGATTCAGGTACTAGAACCCCAGGCACCCCAAGGCATCCACTCCCAGGTGCCCACTCTACCATCCAGAATCTTTCCTGCTGCCAGCCCATGTGGGTGTGTGCATCCATCCTTCCTCTCGTCGCACAGGCGGTGAAGGTGCTGAGGACGGCCGAGTTCGTCCCTTACGTGGTGTTCATCGAGGCCCCTGACTTTGAGACCCTACGGGCCATGAACCGGGCTGCACTAGAGAGTGGAGTGTCCACCAAGCAGCTCACGGTGAGGGGCTCCGAGCTGTCGTTGGGAAGGTTTAATGAATGGTTGAAGTGGTGGGGGGTGGGCTGAGCTCATGGAGGGGGAGATGCCCACTTCGGTAGGACTTGCTGATCACAGATTTGTAGATGTGGAAGAGGGAGTCCTGAAAAGGAAATGATTGAGTCAGGGTGTGAGCTGTGCGGTACGCGCCCTCTCTCGGTAGATATGGGGAACTGCAGTCTCAGGACCAGGTGGGCGGGGCAGGCATGCTTCCTTCATTCATGTTTTCTCTTACTAAAAGGTGAAAAAGAAAAGAAAAGCAAAGAAAAAATATATATAGTGAAATAGAGTATGTGACCTCATGACAGAGAGTGGGGCTAAAGGAAGTTCCAGAGAGTTAGTGGAAGATCTGTGGGCCAGAGGTGGCCAGGGGAAGTGCCTGGAGGAAACTTGCACTGCCGGTGGTTTGCAGAGCACTGAGCTCAGGGGTCCCTCTGCTGGTCACAACTGCTACTGCAGTTCTCGGGCTCCACAGAGTCTGGGCTTCTTTCTGACCAGAGCATCGCGTCTTTGCCTGATCCCTGCCCTGGGCACTCTGTCCCTGGCAACAAGTGCAGCTGTCTGGGGCCTTTGGGGCACAGCTGGCCACAAGCCTCATTAAGTTAGTTGCCAGACAACTTCCTCTGGGTCAGGTGTAGGGGTTACCTGGTACCAGGTGTGTCCTGGTGTCACCACATGCTGCATGAAAGAGGGGCTTGGTCAGACTAGCGGGAGCATTGGATAGGGAGTCTAGCAGACCCTACTCATCCATGGGTGACCTCTTTTGTACCTCAGTTGTAAATAGGAGATAATTGTGCCCTCCTTGCAGAACTGTAGTGAGGAGCCAGTGGGTTGCCAAGCGTTTAGTTCTCTGCTTGGCACTTACTACAGCTTTTCCTTCCTTCCTTCCTTCCTTTCATTCTCCTCCCCTCCCCTTCTTCTTTCTTCCTTCCTTTTTTTTTTTTTTTTTTTTTTTTTTCTCACTTGGCCCAGGCTGACCTGGAATTAACTATGTAGTCTCAGGGTGGCCCGAACTCACGGCGATCCTCCCACCTCTGCCTCCCAAGTGCTGGGATTGAAGGCATGCGCCACCACGCCCGGCTTTCTTCCTTCCTTTTGAGCTTGGTGTAGGAGCATGGTTTTGAGGGGCACAGGGAAGGCTCCTGCCACCTGGCCAGGAAGTACACCCCGCTGTTGTTGGACTTGAAGGGGCAGGCTGTTGAAATCCCTGAAGTTGGGGGTGAGACATGGGCAGCTTACCAGTGGGAGGCCTCTTGTTCCTGGCAGGACACTGACCTGAGGCGGACAGTGGAGGAGAGCAGCCGCATCCAGAGGGGCTACGGGCACTACTTTGACCTCAGCTTGGTCAACAGCAACTTGGAGAGGACCTTCCGGGAGCTCCAGGCCGCCATGGAGAAGCTGCGGACAGAGCCCCAATGGGTGCCAGTCAGCTGGGTGTACTGAGAGCCTTGACCTGGACTTTGCCTGGCTGACATCTACTAGAAAGTGAATTCATTCCCTTCCCCTCACCTGGGACCCTAGAGCCACGATCTTTAGCCCCCCATGTCTGGCTTTCTCTGGATCATGCAGTTCCCAGCAGGCTCTCCAGCTGGGTTCAGTGCAGAGGCATGCACTGCCAGGGAGGCAGTTCACGGGGTGTCTTTGTGCTCAGGTGCTACCCACTCCCCTTCCCGATGTTCACTGGCAACCAATGTCCCTCTCTCTCTAAGGGCCAAGCTGTGCCCAGAAGTGTCTCAGAGTCACCCCCATAATGCTTATTTCCGAGAAGAGCAAAGCTGCCTGAGAACGTGTGGTCAGTGGGTGTATAAGGTCCCTGTCAGCTTTGTTTCCTCTGGACTGGCCACACCCACCCCAATCCTGGGCTCCTCTTACCATAGTCCTAGGAACAGCCTTGTGTGGCCAGGGGAGTCCTCCGCCCACTGGTAGCCAGGCAGACCCGGGTAATGGTGCCAGTCTGGGCCATCTTGGAGACTGGAGGAGCCATGCCGTGAGCTAGTTGCCACAGCTGGGTGGCACAGCCTGTAGCTCTGCCCGGAGCGGATGCGGCTCCATCCCTCCTTCATACTTAGCTTCTCACTGCCGAAGTCTTTCCAGACTTCCCCAATAAGCCCCTGGCAGATCAACCCTGCTCCCAAAAAGGAGAGGCTGGCACAGGACGGTGAGCTTAGCCCAGGTTGGGAGAGGGGGACCCAAGCGCCCCAGGTTTCACAGCCCATAGTGAGGACACGCTGAGCTGTGTCCATGAGTCTCTCTGGATGATGGATCTAGGTGGCTCATTGGCGTTAGAGCTGACGAATCCTGGCCTAAGGAGGCGTGTGTGCAGAACTGTGAATGTGGGCTTGGGGACACACCCGTGCGCACTAGCAGCTCCTCGCCACAGGCTCCGGGGGGCGCCATTCGCACTGCGGGCTGGGCAGCCTGTGGTTGGCCTGTTGTGGTGCTGGCAAAAGGTTGTTTTCTGTAGAAGGTGACTCTTTGGGGACCCTTTATGGATCTCCTATCAGCCCTCATTTCTTAACAAGGATCTCATCTCAGTCCCTGGGCCCTCCCCTCTCCCATTATCCCCCTATCCTTCAGTCCTTGGGGGAGGGTAACTTTGTAAAATAGGAGACTCCTTTTAAGAAAAGAATCCTGTGCTAGACATTCCAAGGCATCTATCTCATCCCTCATCCTTCCTGAGGGGGTGCCTGTCCTCACAAGGGACCCCCCCAGTTCTCCCCGTTTCTGTGCCTCCCAGCTTGTCTGTCAGTCAGTCTGCGCTGCAGTCAGTGTCAGCCAACGCTGACCCCTGAACCACTGTGTGCCCATTTCCTAGGGAAGGGGAGGGAGAATAAACAGAATATTTATTACAAATGCTAGATATATATTTATTATATTAGGAAGCTCATTTGCATAGGATGTGCAAATGAGACGTAGCGGTCAAGCCCATTCCCAGCTCATTTACATAGCTCTGCATACTCTTCATATTCTTTGTTTCCCCTTTAGTCACTGTCCTTCTGTCCTTGATTCAACATGCCCTCCATCACCCTCAGTCTAAGGAGGAAAATGGACCATTTCCCACTGACTAGAACGTGGAGTTGACTGCCAGTTCTCACCTCCCCTGGACGACTTGGGTGCAGAGGCAGGGAAGGATCTGTTAAGACAATGCCACCCCCTTGGTTAACCACAAAGCCTCTTTGCCCAAGATCATTGCTTTTTGATAGGGATCATATAGGTACCATCCTGGGAAATTGGCGCCAGCCCTTCCCTGTGGAGATTGTCCCAACACTTTCCCTTTAGGGTTGCCCAAGGGGCAGGGCTGGACCCCTCCTCTCTGAACAGCCTCCTACCTCTCCTGCTGAGCCCTACTATGCTCCAAGTACCAAGCAAGTGAGAGCAGAGGCTTGTGAGCCGCCACAGCTCGCTGGGCACAGGGCCAGGGCCGAGTTGGTACAGGGCGTGCTTGCTCACCAAATTAGCTCTTTGATTCTGTCCTCACCATTCTCACTGTAGGCTCTTGTATTTTGGGGAACCTCAGGAGAATGAGGATCCTGTCCACAGTCCACCCACGCCCAGTTGCCCTTCCTCTCACCCCTTTCTCAGCCATCCAATTCTTAAACTTTCTCTCCAGGTTTCTTTGTGTTCCTTTGATTAAATGTGAAAGCAGATGTTTCTGGGCTCAGTTTATCTTTGTTTGGACAGTTTTGGGTGGAGCATAGCACAAAGGACTCTAGGACAGAAGGTGGAAGGTGTCTGGTGTTCTGTAGTGTCTTCCTTCCTCCCCTCCACACTTGAACTGTAGAAGACACTCCCTCTAAGTCCTGGGGGCTGAAGGGAGAAAGGACTTCATGGCCAATCCATGCGACTCCAGACACAACTTGTGTGGCCTTGGGCAGGTCTCCCTTCCTCTTGGGCCTCAGTTTCATCCTCTGTAAAGTGTCACAGACTCTCCTGGTGCCAATGCTTGGAATGGCCCTAGGTGCTCAACACAGGGGCAGTAGGTGATGTTGAAATGTCACACTTTTGATCGTTAGCACTAAAAAAAAAGTAATGCACATGCCACTACAGGTGTGTGTATGGGTGGAGAGCCAAGTGTGGTGGCACATGCCTTTAATCTCAGCACTTGGGAGACAGAGGTGGGAGTATTATAGTGAGTGTGAGGCCACCCTGAGACTACATAGTGAATTCCAGGTCAGCCTGAGCTAGAGCCAGACTCTATCTCAAAAAACCAAATATCCATCCATCCATCCATCCATCCATCCATCCATCCATCCATCGAGGGTGTGAAGGAACTGGAATTTGCTCCCAAACATGGCCAATGGGAATGTAAAATTTTATGAGTACAAGCATACACGTGCCACATGACCTAGACTTTTTTTTCTTTTTCTTTTTGTGGTGCTGGGGATTGAACCTAGGAACCTGTGCATGCTAGGTAAATGCTTTTCCACTGACCTACATCCAGGTCTTGACTTAGACATGCTTCTCCTAGGTATTTAGAGAAATGAGAATACACAAAGACTTAAACATGAATGCGCATAGTAGCTGTTTTTTTATTTTTATTTTTTAAATTTTGAGAGAGAAAGAGAGAGAGAGAATGGGCATGCCAGCGGCCTCTCAGCAGCTGTGAACGAACTCCAGATGCATGCGCCTCCTTGTGGGCATGCACATCATTGCACGCTTGCGTCACTTTTGCATCTGGCTAAACGTGGGACCTGGAGATTCCAACGGGCATTCTTTTTTTTTTTTTTTTTTTGGTTTTTCGAGGTAGGGTCTCACTCTGGTCCAGGCTGACCTGTAGTCTCAGAGTGGCCTCGAATTCACGGCGATTCTCCTATCTCTGCCTCCCAAGTGCTGGGATTAAAGGCGTGCGCCACCACGCCTGGCCCAACGGGCATTCTTAGGCTTGGCAGGCAAGCGCCTTCCGCTAAGCCATCTCTCCAGCCCATAGTAGCTCTTTTTGTAAAAATCCAAACTGGCCGGATGTGGTGGTTCATGCCGTTAATCCCAGCAGAGGTAGGAAGATTGCCTTGAGTTCAAGGCCACTCTGAGACTACATAGTGAATTCCAGGTCAGCCTGTGCTAGAACAAGACCTTAACTCGAAAGAAAAAAAAAAAAAAAAACCCAAACTGGAAACAATCCAGATTTCCATCAGTTGGCCCCTAGGCTGGGATTACAGGCTGGCCTGGGTCTTGACCCTCCTGCCTCAGGCTCCTGAGTGCTGGGATTACAGGTGTGTGTCTCTATGTCTCTAAAGTCATTGAGAGATGATAGAAAGCATACAGGAGGTGTGTGTAGGTTAGTACTGGGCTTTGAGCATCTGTCAGTGTGGGTTTCTACAGGTGGTCCTGGGGCCAGTCCTCCAAGGATACTGAGGGACAGCTATATTACTTGTGATCTGTGTTAAGGATGCAGAAATGTTCCAGATTAGAAATTGAGGGTATTGCCAGGTGCTGTGATACGTGTTATCCTAGCACTCGGGAGGCAGAGATTGACATGAGGCCAGCCTGGGCTTACACAGGCAGATTTCAGAAAGCCAAAAGGCGAGGCTGAGCATGTACCTCAGTTGGTAGAGTGCTTGCTTAGCACACATAAAGACCTGGGTTCCATCCCCAGCACTACATAAATCAGATAGGTGGTGCACACTTAGAATCCTTGAACTGAGGATGTGGAGGCAGAGGATCAGGAGGACTTCAGGATCATCCTTGGCTATACATAGCAAGTTTCAGGACAACCTGGGCAACATGAGACCACCCTTTTCTTTTTTTAAAACTTTTTATTTTATCTTATTTTTTTGGAGAGAGACACAGATAGAGAGAGAGAGAGAGAGAGAGAGGAGGGAGGGAGGGAGGGAGGGAGAGGGAGGAAGACAGAGATGGGCGCGTGAGCAGTGTCTCAGCTGCTGCGAACGAAATCCAGATGTGCGTGCCCCCTTGTGGTCAAGTGCGGCATTGCGCCCTTGTGTCACTGCATCTGGCTAAACGTGGGACCTGGAGATTGGAACCGCTGGAGATTGGAACCAGTGTTCTTAGGGTTAGGAGGCAGGTGCCTTAACCCCTAAGCCATCTCTCCAGCCCGAGACCCCCTTTTTTTTTATGAAGAAGGTATCATCTTTGACTGTACAAGAGAAAAAAATAAACAATAAGACAAAAAGAAACCCCTCAAATTTAAATTTTTAAAAAATAATTTATTTATATTTGAGAGAGGCAAGAGAGGGGAGGAGAGAGAGAGAGAGAGAGAGAGAGAGAGAGAGAGAGAGAGAGAATGAATGAGCATGCCAGGGCCTCCAGCCTCTGCAAACAAACTCCAGACACATGCACCACTTTGTGTGCATCTGGCTTTACGTGGGTACTGGTGAACCTAACCTGGATTTTTAGGCTTCACAAGCAAGCACCTTAACTGCCAAGCCCGAAACCCCACAAATTTTAAAAAGCAAGAAAGAAAATGAAGAGGGGCCACATGTGCCAGGTGCAATGGCACACATCCTTAATCCCAATACTTGGGAGGCTGAGACAGGAGGATTGCTGTGAGCTCCAGGCCTGTCTACAGAGTGAGACCCTGCCACCAATGGACAAGCAACAAAAGCCAGTCGTGTTCAGTCTGCACGAGGATCCCCAGCCCAGAAGGGCCATTCGAGATGAGGAGATGCTCTTTGCTAGGAGGGGTGGAGCCCCAGCCTCAGCCCTAGTGCTGCCGCACCCTCCCAGCTGCCAGCACTGGCTGCTGTCACTGCCACAGGCAGCGATTGCTTTCTGTGGGGAGACGCCCGTGAGCTCATTGTTCCCTTGCTCATCACCTAGGGGGCTGTCCATCTTTTCTACTTCTGTTTCTTTTTTCTCCTTGCGTGATGGAACTGAATGGGTTAGAATCACAGTATCCAATTCCTCCCCAGGGAAGCCGGGTGGGGCAATGTCACCCATTTTTCTTGTCCATACTCCCATTGGGTGTTAGCATGTTTCTTTTTAAAATTTTTATTGCCGGGCGTGGTGGCACACGCCTCTAATCCCAGCACTTGGGAGGCAGAGGTAGGAGGATCACCATGAGTTCGAGGCCACCCTATGACTACAGAGTGAATTCCAGGTCAGCCTGAGCTAGAGTGAAACCCTACCTCGAAACACCAAAAAAAAAAAAAAAAAAAAAATTATTTATTTATTTGCAAGCAGAAAGAGAGAGAGAGAGCGAGAAGAGAGGCAGACAGAGAGTAAATGGGCATGCCAGGGCCTCCAGCCACTGCAAACGAACTCCAGATGCATGTGCCTCTTGTGCATCTGGCTTAAGTGGGTCCTGGAGAATTGAACCGGGATCCTTTGGCTTCGCAGGCAAACGCCTTAACTGCTAGGCCATTTCTCCAGCCTGCATGTTTCTTTTTTCTTTCCTCTTTTTCTTGCATGGGTGTGTGTGTGTGTGTGTGTGTGTGTATGTATATGTGTGATGTGGTCACATATGCATGTGGATGTGTGTGTGGAAGCCAGAGATCAACTTCAGGTTTCTCCACCTTATTCTCTCTGTCTCTGTCTTTGAGGCAGGGTCTCAATCTAGCCCATGCTGACCTGGAATTCAGTCTGGCCTTGAACTCAAAATGATTCTCTTACTTTAGCTTCCCAATTCGCTGGGATTATAAGCCAGAGCCACTGTGCCTGGCTTTCCACCTTATTCTTTGAGAAAGGGTCTCTCATTGTTTTGAAAGAGCTCATAGATCTGGCTAGCCTAGCCAGCCAGCAAGCGACGTAAGGACTCCCTGTCGAAGCCTCTGTAGTGTAGGATTACAGGTGCACGTCACCGCGCCTTGCATCTGTACATGGTGCTGGGGCTCTGAACTCAGATACTCATGTTTGAATGGCAAGCACCTTGCCCACTGAGCCATTTTCCTTGCCCCAACACATTTAGTTTTAAAGAAACAAATGGGAGGATAAAGGAAAGCTTAATTTCAGTGGAATATTTTCCTATTTGGGGAAACTAAATGTCTGTATCTCTTTGAAATTCTCCCAGGTTTGTTTGTTCATTTATTTACAAGGAGGGGAGAGAGAGAGAGAGAGAATAGGCACATCAGGGTCTCCAACTGCTGCAAACTCCAACTGCATGCTCCACTTTGTGCATCTGGCTTTACATACTGGGGAATTGAACCTGGATCATTAGGCTTTACAGGCAAGTGCCTTAACTGCTGAGCTGTCCAGTTTTTTTTTCTTTCTATAATTTACTTCCCAGCAGAAGCCCCCACACTAACACTCCATTCTTAGATGGCTAAGCACTGATGTATCCTATCCTTTTGCTTAAGGCTTTTTGAACACACACACACACACAATTGAATATCCAGTATCTTGAGATACATATATAAAATCAAGGTGTGGGGCTGGAGAGATGTCTTAGCCGCTAAGGCGCCTGCCTGCTAAGCCTAAGAATGCTAATTCCAATGTCCAGCAGTTCCAATCTCCAGGTCCCACGTTTAGCCAGATGCAAAGTGACGCAAGGGCACAATGCCGCACTTGCCCACAAGGAGGCACACACATTTGGATTTCGTTCACAGCAGCTGAGAGACTGCTGGCGCGCCCATTCTCTATCTGTCGCCCTCTCCCTCTCTCTCTGTCTCTCTCTGTCTCTTTCTCCAAAAATAAATAAAAAATAATAAAAAAATTTAAAAAAATCAAGGTATGTCAAAATGGGGATGTAGGGCTGGAGAGATGGCTTAGCAGTTAAGGCACTTGCCTGCAAAGCCAAAGGATCAAGGCTCGATTTTTCAGGACCCATGGAAGCCTGATGCACAAGGTAGTGCACGTGTCTGGAGTTTGTTCATAGTGGCTGGAAGCCCTGATGTGCCCATTCTCTTCTATCTCTCTCTCTCCCACTTTCTCTTTCTCTCACATAAATAAAAATAAATAATTAAGTAAAAAATTTAAAACACTAAAGGTGCAAAGTGGCAACTGGTAGAGAGTGGTCTTTCTCCCCTGTCTGTGAAGGGGACCTAGACGGTGGTATGGTAGAAGCTGGGGTGTGTCTGGTTGGATGTCTGAGTGGCTGATAAACCCACTTGTTTTTTTTTTTTTTTTTTTTTTTTTTTTTTTTTTGAGACCAGGTCTCACTCTGTAGCCTTGGCTGGTCTGGAGCTGCTATGCAGACCAGGCTGGCCTTGAACTAATGGCAATCCACTTGCCTCAGCCTCCCAAGTTCTGGGATTTCAGGCATGTGTCACTACATTCACCATGCTTTTTTTTTTTGTTTGTTTTTTTTTTTGTGCAGTTTGGGGAGGAAGGATCTCCTTAATTAGCCCAGACAAGCCTTGAACTTGGGATCCTTCTGCTAGGTGTGTTACTCTGTAAGGCTGGAAAGCCTTCTTTTAAAAAAATTTTTTTTTATTCATTTATTTATTTGACAGAGAAATAGGGAGGGAGGGAGGGAGGGAGGGAGAGAGAGAGAGTGTGTCAGGACCTCCAGATGCGTGCACCCCCTTGTGCATCTGGCTTACGTGGGTCCTGGGGAATCGAGCCTGAGTCCTTTGGCTTTGCAGGCAAACGCCTTAAGCACTAAGCCATCCCTCCAGCCCTGGAAAGCCTTCTTTTGATGAACTTTTTGGGGTTCTCTGGAACCACTTGAACTTTTCTGCTCCATACCTCTTGCCAGGGTCCTGGGCAGAGCATTCAGAGCTCAGACTCAGCCACTTTCTCTTCCTGGAAGAAGGAAGTAGGGCACAGGCCTTCTTTGGAGTTTTGGACCTCCCCCCATCCCCGGGACACTCTAAGCTCTCAGAGACATCCTCAGGGGCAGATACAGAGGCAATGAGACCTCCCAGAAACGCCTGGTGGGGGCAAAACTGGGGCTGCCACTCAGAAAGCTGGTTGGCAGCGGATACTTGGAACTTCAACACTGTTCTCTCTAGTGCTAGAATGTGGGGTGCTAGCGTGTGGAAGGCCTGGGGGTCCATCTCCAACACTGGAACAAAAGAAAGAAGGAAATTAAGAAGAAAGAAGGAAGAGAGGGACAGGGGAGAAAAGGAAGGAAAGAGAGAGAGGGAAGAATAAAAGAAAGGAAAGCAGAGGAGGGATGGGGGAAGAAAAAGAGACAAAAAGGAAAGAAAAAAAAAAGATGACCTCTTCTCTGCCAGGTATTTGCACACATGCGAATCCTTCTTAGAGATCTCCAATAGCAGATAAAGCCTAGTGCCAAGATTCAAATGCAAAGTATCTAGGGCTAAAGAACCAGTTATGTCAATTGGGACACTGACATACTGAAGCATGATGCATCGGGGAAAGTTTATTTGTAAAAGGGTTGTGGAGCATGAAGTAACACTTAACAATGAAACGATTAAGTCGGAAAAGCAGCCTGTAAAGTTGCACACCCGGGATAGTTCCTCTGTAACAGGAAAGTCAGCAAAATAACGTGAGGAAAAAAGACAAGGGAGGAAATAGAGCAAAATGCCGTCAGGGCTGGTGTCATGTAGAGGAAATATTACAGGTGACATTTCCCCCCCTTTTTGTTTTTCTTTTAAAACTTTTGTATACTGAGCACCCTCTCCCCTTTTTCTCTCCCTCCCTCTCCCCTTCCTTCCTTCCTTCCTTCCTTCCTTCCTTCCTTCCTTCCTTCCTTCCTTCTTCTTTCTTTCCCCCCTCCCTCCCTCTTTCTTTCTTTCTTTCTTTCTTTCTTTCTTTCTTTCTTTCTTTCTTTCTGTCTTTCTTTCATCATCTTCAAGTTCTTGCCTCTCATCCCTCCTCCCTCATGCACTCTCATTTCGTACACCTGACCAAGACAGCAGATGCCACCAATAGTTAACCCCTCTGAACAGGGGAGACTCTGAGCTATGCTCCAGCATCCTTCCACAGGCAGGAATGCAGGGCTGTGGGGGAGAGAAGAAAGGCAGCCATTCCCTGCCAGCTTCCAACATGTGCCTGCCATGCAGGGCCCCAGGAAGCTGGGATCTGGGCCATGGTGTCTGGACAGAGCCACCCCTCTAGAAAGCACCGGGAAGACCCCCACTTCAAAGGCAGACTCTCTAGGCTACAGGGGGCCCACTGGGCCTCACACTCAGCTGCAGGAATCTCTTGAACACTTATCAGCTGCAGAGTGCCCAGTCCTGCCCCAGGTTTGTTTGGGTGGGCCCTGAGGGGGCCCAGGAACCCCGTCTTAGTTAGTTTCCTAAGGGCCCGGATGCAGGTGCCTCATAGATACAGATGTTGTCTTCTCATCAGCACCTGCTGCAGAATTGGAGGGGGAGAATTTGGAGTCTTCAGGGGACCAGGAAGCAGGGCCTGTTGCTGGGCACTCAGGCCCAAGGGATTCCCTGGAGGAGATGCAAACTCAGCCCAGACCTGCTGAGCCCTGCCAGGCTCCCCCTTCCCCACTCCCCACCCCTGTGTGCCGTGAAGGTCCACAGCTGTAAGTCCTGCCTAGGATGGGAACATGCCAGGACTGTTAGGCACCATCCTGGGCTCCAGGGCCAAGTCATGCTAGGGCATACAAAAAGGGAGCCTGAGGAGAGGGTAGGCAGAGCCCTGGAGTGTGCACAGAGGAACCTTGAGGCTGTGGCAGAAAGCTCCTGAGAGTTAGTGCTAACGCAGTCCTTCAGCTCCCTGGTGCCTGGCCACAGGGCGCTCTGTAGTCACACCGAGATGAACTCGGAGAAGCGCAGTTCTTCCTGGGATAGCTGCAGGGGAGGCGCCACCGCCATGTCCTCCTCAGCGTGCTGGGAAAGGGCTTCTTCTTCTGTAGTCTGGAGAGATGACAACAGGAGGTTGAAAAGCAGAGTCTGGGACCCAGGTGTCCAGGTAGTGGCTGCCTCATGGGGTTGGGGGTGGGAGGGGGAATCTCCACAGTGCCATCTGCAGGGACATTGCAGAGACCCCAGGCTTGAGTCTTGCCTATTTTCTATCTAACTCCCAACCTCCTCTGCCAGGGGAGAACAGCTTCTCTGGCCACTGGTGGAAGAATTCTGCTTGTTCAGAGCGCTGGTTATTTTTTGTTTGCTTGTATATATGTGTGATGTGTGCATGTATGTATGTGTGTTGATGTGTGTCTGGGCGCACACATGTAGGTGCATGTGTGTGTGCGCGCATACGTGTGTGGAGGCCAGAGATTGATGTCCAGTGATTTCCTCAATCATTTTCCACTTTATTTATTTATTTTTTTGAGACAGAGGGGCTCATAGTGATGCCAGAGCTCACGGATGCAGCTTGACTAGCTAGCCGGCCAACTCCTACCTATGCCTTTCCGACCCTGGGTTTACAGGCATGTGCTGTCACCCCCGGTCTGAATCCACACTCAGGTCCTTACACTTGCATACTTGCGTGCTAAGCACTTTACCCACTGAGCCATCTCTCAGACACACAGCTCTGTTGCTTTTTTTTTTTTTTTTTTTTTGAGACTGTGACCCTGTAGGCTGGCCTCAAACTCCCCACCCTTTTTCCCAGTGTCCCAAATGCTAGGATTAGAGGCACGTACATGACACTTGGCTTGTCTCAAGGCTCTTTAAACTGACTCCCAATGAGCTGTTTAAGAACATTCTGGGGCTGGAGAGATAGCTTAGAGATTAAGGCATTTGCCTGCAAGGCCAAAGGACCCCGGTTTGATTCTCCAGGACCCACATAATCCAGAGGCACAAGGGGATGCATGCATTTGGAGTTCCTTTGCAGTGGCTGGAGGCCCTGGCATGCCCATTCTCCATTCTCTCTCTGTCTCTTTCTCTCTTTCAAATAAATGAATGAATAAATAAATAAAAATTAAAAAATAAAGAACTTTCTGGGCAGGGAAAAAGAAGATATTGTTAAGAGCTCATGTGGAATGACCTAGGTTTAAGGATTTGACAGGATGGATGGGTGGGTGCAGGGTCATGGATGCTCAGGAAAGACTCCCCCCTCCCATTGTCCCAGTGGAGTCAGGCAGTGTGGCTCCAGAGCCCAGGCCCCTCTGTGCACACCTGGTTTAGGTACTGGATCTCAGCGCAGGGGTCAGCAGAGAGCGTGGGGCTGGAGAGGGGTTCAGGGGGCGCTGCGAGGTTGATCATGGCATCAGTGGCCCAGCCATTCCCGAGGGGCTGTAAAAAGAGATGCACAGTCAGAACTCAGAACAGCCCGTCCTTGGCAGCAGGGATGGTCTGGAGCCAAGCCCGGGAGAGCTCGGAGGGGAAGAACACAGCTCCAGAACGCCTGAACTACTTCCTACATCTCAGCGTGACCTTGGCCAAGCTAGTGACACTCCAGGGCTCAGTTTCCTCTTCTATGAAATTGGGGATATGACAAGTTTTCCGCAGGGTTATAATAAATATCCAGATAGCATCTTAATAACCAACAAGCAAGCACCTCTGAAATGGATTGCTTTCATTGTGTGTTATTTCTAAACTTTAAAGCCCAGAGAACAAGCAGGCTGTCCGTTCTTTGCAGGGAGCCTAAAAAGACTCCCCAAATAGCAAACAGCACAGATAATATTCAGTATGTTGGGAAACCAGCCTTGGGCCGAGTTCTTGTCTTCTCCATTCCTCTGATCCATGCATGTGCATCCATATGAAAGGATGCACAAAGTACCAGGCTTTGCAGCCAGCCTCACAAACTAAGGCTACTTTGCCCAGCCTGGTGGTGTCTGAGTCACTGCAGGACAGGTAATTCCCCTCTCTCAGCCTCTATTGCGTTGTCTATATAATGGCCTGAAAAAAGAATGTGTAGGAGTTACGAGGCTTCAAGGACATACATAAAGTCCCTGATAATACACACTCTAGTCTACAGAAGAAATGAGTAGCTGTATACCTTTGGGAAAGGAAACTGCTGCTGAGATCCTTAACTGTGCCCTGAGTTGTCACACTCCCTGTTCTCTTCCTCCCTCCCCTCTTCCTCCTCTCCCTTTTCTCTGTCTTGTGTAGCCCACGCTGGCTTGGAACTGATGATCCTCTAGCTTCCCAAGTGCTGGATGACAGGCATGTGCCACCAAGTCCAGTTCTCTTGGCACTCTAACAAGTGTCTCATCCCCTTCCTTCTTTGACCTGTGTCAAAAGGGCTGCAGAAAGCTGGGCGTGGTGGCGCAAGCCTTTAATCCCAGCACTCAGGAGGCAGAGGTAGGAGGATCGCCGAGAGTTCGAGGCCACCCTGAGACTACATAGTTAATTCCAGGTCAGACTGGACTAGAGTGAAACCCTACCTCGCAAAAAAAAAAAAAAAAAAAAAAAAAAAAAAAAGGACTGCAGAGATGGCTTAGTGGGTTAAGGCACTTGCCTGTGAAGCCTAAGGACCCACGTTTGACTCCCCAGATCCCATGTAAACTAGACGCACAAGGTGACGCATCACAAGTTTGCACATGTGCACAAGGTGGCACATGTGTCTGGAATTCGATTGCAGTGGCTGGAGGCCAGTTCTCTCTTATTAAAAAAAAAAAAAAAAAGGCCAGGCGTGGTGGCACATGCCTTTAATCCCAGCACTCAGGAGGCAGAGGTAGGAGGATCGCCGTGAGTTCGAGGCTACCCTGAGACTACATAGTTAATTCCAGGTCAGCCTGGACCAGAGTGAGACCCTACCTCAAAAAACCAAAAAAAAAAAAAAAAAAAAAAAACAGGCTGGAGAGATGGCTTGGTGGTTAAAGCGCCTGCCTGCCAAGCCTAAGAACACCGGTTCCAATCTCCAGGTCCCACGTTTAGCCAGACCCCAAAAATGATGCAAGGGCACAATGCTGCACTTGCCCACAAGGGGGCGCATGTGTCTGGAGTTCGTTCACAGTGGCTGAGAGGCTGCTGGTGCGCTCATTCTCTCTCTTTCTCTTTCTATCTCTTGCTCTGTCTCTCAAACAAACGAACAAACAAACCTTCTTGCTCTCCCCTCCCCTAACCCCCACCTCTAGTCTCCACTGAGGGCCACAGGAAAAGACAAAGGGAAAAAACTAAAGGTAAAAAAGATGAAGCACACACCACCCTCAGCTGGTCATGTTCAGGGGCTCTGGCCTCTGACCTTTGGGGTCCCCTCTTCCATTTCTCCTCCTACAGAGGCCACCCCTCTGTTCATTAGTCCTGGGCCCTTTCCTGTTTCCTGTCACCTGTGCAGGGGCCTGGCACAGATCCCCCTTGCCCCAGGCCGCTTTCTCACCCAGGCCCTTTCCCTGTGAGTCAGTCACAAGCACAGCCAGCAGGCCGCTTCTGAAGGTGGCCCATGGAGGCTGTTTGGCCTCTGTGACTTTTCCCTCACTCCCCTTGGTCACCTTTGGCCTCGTCCTACTTCCTGAGACAACAGCAGCTGCTTCCTAAGCCACGGAAGAGTCCATTCCCACTCCAGCCCTCCCTGGGGGGATAGGGCATGAATCTTTTGTCCTCACTGGCGCCAGGAAAGAAGGGATAGTGGGCCCCCTTTCCTGGTCCTGTGTTTGGGGGAATGAAGCTTTCATGAACAGCTGGGTGAGGGTTGAGGGTGGTGGGGGAGGTGAAGGTGGGGCTTCTCGTTTCTGAATCAACTTCTGCAGCCCCTCTCCCTCCCTGGGAGCCTTGGCATAGGAAGCCCAGCTCTTCCTTCGGAGGCCAGGAAAGTGTAGCCTTGGGCAGGTTTCCCTCTCCAGGAAGGTAGACACAGAGATTGCCCATTCCTCTGCCCCCTGGTCCCCATAGCAATACCTTTAGCTGGGTCCAAGGGCAGTGACACCATGGTGATCTCAGAACCACTGAAGGCTCTGGAACAGGAGAGGTGGCTCAGTGGTTAAAGGCCTTTGCTCGCAAAGCCTGACAGCCCAGGTTTGATTCTCCAGTACCCATGGAAAGCCAGATGCATAAAGTGGTGCATGCATCTGGAGTTCATTTGAAGTGACAGGAAGTCCTGGCACACTCATACACACTCTCTCTTTCTCTCTGTCTCTCTCACACACACACAGAAAGAAAGAAGCAGAAAAAAACAAACAACAAAGAAAGAAATCGAGTCATGCGCCGACTTTGGACTGCCTGCAGTGTGAGCTCAGGCAACAGCTCTATGCTCTTTGATCGTCCGCTTCTTCTTTTGCAAATGCCCACTGAAATCATCTTGCCCCCTTCTGTGCTAGCCAGTGCCCAGCCCCAGCCCTGTCGAGGTGGACTGGAACTGCAGCTGGGACTGCACTCATTAGGCTGCTGTTAGGTGAGGGGGAGGGGGCTCAGAGCTCAGCAAAAAAGCTGGTCCAGATGGTTCCACAGACTCCCCGTGGTCCCAGTGCTGATGTCCTCTCATCCTAAACAGGTCATGATGGGAAGAGAGTGTCCGTCCTGGGGAAGAGACACTCACGCGGCTCCTCGGAACCCTGCCTCATTCCCGGTGGGAAATCAGGGTTGACGATGGCCAGTTTGGCTCCCACCCTGAAGGGCTGGTCACGAGACTCCCATAGATTCCTTCATGGCCAGGAGCAAGTTCTTCCTGGTCAACCCAGAAGACCAGGAAGAAGACACGCAGGCAGGCCCAGAAGTCTGATCTCAGCCCCAGGGGGATGGAACTTGGACTTCAGCCGCTTTTGTCCTTACCGAGGTTGGGAGGTAGACCTTCTCGTTCTTTGGTTTCTCTGTTACCTGCCAAGCTGAAAGAGATCAGAAGGAGCCCCTTGAGGTCAGGGAGTAGCTCCCACTGTTTCCAGAACGTACTGGTTCCTTGGGCCTGTGAATAGAGGCTTCCAGCGGGAGCTAGCAGGCACTGGACTGGAAGCCCCATCCAGCTCAGCCCCTTGGGAAGTATTTGGTCTTTGAGATTCCCTGTGTGAGCCAGAAAGTGGTTAGGGAAATAGTGTGGTTGCCTCTCAGACTTCAGTGTGTACGTGGGATAGCTGTGGCTTGGATCTTTCATGTCCTGTTAGAGGTCTGGTCCCAGTTTGGTGGTGTTGGGAGGTGATGGAAGCCTTGGGAAGTCTTTTTTTTTTTTTGGTTTTGGTTTTGCGAGGTAGGGTCTCACTCTGGTACAGGCTGACCTGGAATTCACTATGTGGTCTCAGGGTGGCCTCGAACTCCCGGCGATCCTCCTACCTCTGCCTCCCGAGTGCTGGGATTAAAGGCGTGCACCACCACGCCCGGCTGGAAGTCTTTAGGTCATTTGAGGATACGTCCTTGAAGAGGGCTCTGGGATCCCCCTTCACTTCCTGGCCATAAAGGGAACAATTGCTTTCCACACTATGATATGTATTTTTACAGGTCCAATGGATCAGGGTCAACTGAAATAAACCTTTTTTTTTTTTTTTTTTCGAGATAAGGTCTCACTCTAGCCCAGGCTGACCTAGAATTCACTCTGTAGTCTCAGGGTGACCTCGAACTCATAGTGATCCTCCTATCTCTGCCTCCTGAGTGCTGGGACTAAAGGTGTGTGCCACCACATCCTGCTATGAAATAAACCTTTTCTGTCAGTTGGCTATCTTAGGGACTTGTTATTCTGATGAAGGGCTAACTAATTTTCTTAAAATGCAAGTATCAGGGGCTGGAGAGATGGCTTGGTGGTTAAGGTGCCTGCCTGCCAAGCCTAAGAACCTGGTTCCAATCTCCAGGTCCCACGTTTAGCCAGACGCAAAAAGTGACACAAGGGCGCAATGCCACACTTGCCCACAAGGGGGCGCACATGTCTGGAGTTTGTTCACAGCCGCTGGCACACCCATTCTCTCTCTGTGTCTCTCTATCTCTCTCTCTCTCAAATAAAAAAATTGCAAGTTTCAGGATTGGGGAGATTACTCAATGGTTAAAGACACTTGTTTGCAAAGCCTGCTGGGCCTGGGGTATAATTACCTAGCCCACCCATGTAAAGCTGGACCAGTATTCATTTGCATCAAGAGACCCACTCCCTACATGCAAATAAATAAACAAAAATTAAAACAACAACAAAAATGCAGGTGAGATGATTGATCAGTGGTTAAATACCCTTACTTACAAAGCCCACTGCCAGGGTTAATTCCCAAGCCATCCACGTAAAGCCAGATGCAAAATATGCCACAAGCATCTGGCCTTCCTCTGCAGTGGCAAGAGGCCCCTGTGTACCCATACACACGCCTGCATGTACACACATAAATGCGGGTTCTAATATGGTAGTAGGTTTGTTTGGGCTCTGTGACTTTGCATATCTAGCATTCTACCAGAGGGTGGCACTCCTGCTAGCTGGGGCCCACATTTCCAGAGGTAAGGGGCTCAGTGGTTCTGAGGCTGTGATCAGGAACCCTTCCATCCTAGCCAGGTGTGGTGGCCCACGCCTATAATCCCAGCACTCGGGAGGCAGAGGTAGGAGGATCGCCGAGAGTTCGAGGCCACCCTGAGACTACATAGTTCATTCCAGGTCAGCCTGAGCTAGAGTGAGACCCTACCTTGAACCCCCAAAAAAAAAAAAAAAAAAAGACCTGAGCAAAGCTGAGATATCTTCCTGGGGGCATACAGGGGAGGAGGATAGGAAGCAGACGCACAATGGCCCCTAGGTTCACCATCCCTGGGATGTCACTGTGGGTGCCCTCCTGGTCCTATCATGTCCCAGCTCTGCAAATGCAGGGCAAGTGGATGAATGGCTCGGCCTCCTCTATAAGATGAGAGTTCTCCACAGTGCCGAGGTTAATGGACAGAAGCTGCAGCTCTGTACCCAGCACCTGGTAGCTCCCAGTACCATGACATCACTTAATCCTCTTGACTGTGCCATCCTGCACCCGGGGGGGGGGCAGGAGTCACATAGGTCACCAAGCACTGGAGCTGAGTTACTTTAAATCATATCAGCATCCAATGACTCAATATGGAAAAAATGAATATAGACTTATCATTAATGTTTTTTTTTTGGTCTTGCTTTACTATGTAGTCTCAAGCTGGCTTCAAACTCACTGCCATCCTCCTACGTCTGCCTCTGGGATTAAAGGCATGTGCTACCATGCCAGGCAAACTTTTTTGTTGATGCTTCGAGATAGGATCTTGCTGTGTTATTCAGGCTGGTCTTAAATGACTGGCTCAAGTGACCCCTCACCCCACCTCAGCCTCTTGAGTAGCTCGGACTGTATAGACTTTTAGCACTATGCTTGTATGACTTTCCTTCATATTTTAATGTTGATTCCATGTTGAATTGATAATGTTTTGGGTTTGTTTGTTTGTTTGTTTATTTATTTATTTGTTTATTTATTTATTTTGAGGTAGGGTCTCACTCTAGCCCAGGCTGACCTGTAACTCACTCTGTAGTTCCAGGCTGGCCTTGAACTCACAGTGATCCTCCTACCTCTGCCTCCTGAGTGCTGGGATTAAAAGCCTGCACCACCATACCCAGCTTGTTTTGGATATGTTGAGTTAAATAAACTATATTGTTACAATTAACTTCATTGATTTTTTACTTTGTTCTTTTTTTGTTTTATGTTTTTTTGTTTGTTTGTTTATTTTTCAAGGTAGGGTTTCACTCTAGTTCAGGCTGACCTGGAATTCACTATGTAGTCTCAGGGTGGCCTTGAACTCTCAGTGATCCTCCTACCTCTGCCTCCCAAGTCCTGGGATTAAAGGCATGCGCCACCACGCCCGGCTTTATTTTTGTCTTTTGAGACAGTCTTATGTATCCCAGGCTTATGTATTTGAACTCACTATTGAGCCAAGGCTGTCTTTAAACTCCTGATCCTCCTGCCTCTACCTCCTCAGTGCTGGGATTACAGGCATGTACCACCATTCCTGATTTAAAAGAAAAATTCATGTGGCTATTAGAAAACTTTAAGGTACATATATAATTTGTATTCTATTTCTGTTTGGAAGATGCCTGCCACCTGGGGAAACTAGCTAGGGGTTGTTAGGTGCATTGCTAAAGGTCATATAGCTCTAAAAAAGAACAGAACTGGCTGGGCATGGTGGTGCACACCTTTAATCCCAGCACTTGGGAGGCACAGGTAGGAGGAACACTGTGAGTTCAAGGCTAGCCTGAGACTACATAATGAATTCCAGGTCAGCCTGGGCTAGACCCTACCTTGGGAAAAACAAAAAAAACAAAACAAAACAAAACAACGAAGGACAGAACTGAGATTTGAATCCAAGCCCATAAAAGGAACCAAACACTCTAGAGGCCCAGCAGCAAGTGTGTGTGCGGGGGGGGGAGGGGGGAGCACAATATCCATGCTGTTTCAGGTTCAAGAGCTCAGCCCTGCATCACCCTGGCCAGCGCCCACACAGAGAGTTGGACCTGCACAGACTGGGTGTGGATTTGCTGGGACCAATAGGGAAGATATGCTTGGTGAATTCAGACAGACCCAGGAGCTTGGAACCCCTCCTTCTCCCATTTCCCACTTGAGTTGTTTTTCCCAGTGTGGGCTGCCTTGTGATGCCCTCCAAAGGGAGTGGCAGGGCGGGGATGACCGTATCTCAGCGAGGCAGTTGGAGGGGCAGCCAGCTCTCCTTGAGCCTCCCACTTTGCTGCCATGCACACCGCTCACCTTTCTTCCTCCATCGGAGTACGTGGCTGCCCAAGGCTATGAGACCTGCAGCCAGCAGAAGGGACAAGAGCACCAGGACCGGGGCCAGCATTCGGACCGTCGGGATGGACACCCTGGGGATGAAATGGAAAGAGCCTAGTGGCTGTCACTAGATAAGCCACCCATGTCCTTAAAACTTAGGCATTGTCAGAGAAAGCCCTAGTCTGGAGTCTAATTCATGGAGGGAGGGTGTCATGTAGTCCAGGCTGATGGCCTTAAAATCACCATATACAGGGATGGAGAGATGGCCTAGCAGGTAAGGCGCTTCCCTGTGAAGCCTGAGGATCTAGGTTCAATTCCCCAGAACCCACGTAAGCCAGATGAACAAGGTGGCGCATGTGTGTGGAGTTCATTTGCAGTGGCTGGAGGCCCTGCTGTGCCTGTTCTCTCTCTCACAAATAAATACATTAAAAAATATTAAAAGCCGGGCGTGGTGGCGCACGCCTTTAATCCCAGCACTTGGGAGGCAGAGGTAGGAGGATCGCTGAGAGTTCGAGGCCACCCTGAGACTACATAGTGAATTCCAGGTCAGCCTGGATCACAGTGAGACCCTACCTCGAAAAACCAAAAAAAAAAAAAAAAAAATTAAATAAATAAACGCCATATGTAGCCAAGAATGACCTTGAACTTCTGATCTTCCTGACTCTACCTACTGAATGCTGGGATTATAGGTGTGTACCACACCCGGCTTATGTGGTGCTGGGGATTGAACCCAGGGCTTTGTGCATGTACCTTACCACGTGAGCTATATCCCCAGCGCCGGGGAATTGACTTTTGAAGGAAATGAGTGGCTTACTAGGTCACCTAATAGGATACGGGGGTGTCGAGTCAGAGGACTTTGAGGACCACAGTGTTCATCTGCTCATTAGTGTGTGCTGTGTCTGGGGTGCGAAGGACACCCCCCCGACCCCAGAGCCAGCCCCAGGAGACACTTTCAGCTGGGTCTGATCCTGCTAGCAGTGACCTGCATGTCAGGAAGGGAGCACGGGGTAGAATCCCACAACCCGTCCCTCAGGCTGGGACTTCACTTGTTTCAAGAAAGCATTGTCAGGGGAGGGGTTCCATATTTTCATGCGCAGCACAGGGCTTACTACTGAGAGCATAGGCCAAGGCTACTGGGCTGGAGTGGCTGGGGCAGGGAGAAGGCAGGTTCTGGGGCCCGGGGTGGACCCCTTGCCTTAGACCCTTGTGTCCATGGCAACGAGGCTGCTGACTCCTGTACTGCAGGATTTGCATTGCTCAAGGGGCTTTGTATGGGAGATGGGGGCTGAAATCTGTCCTCTGTGCTGAAGGCTGAGGCCATGACAAGATGTGTTTGCTTGACCCCTAGACTCACCTGGGCTGGGAGCTGCTTCTGCTGGGGACAAGACTGGAGTCCTTTGGTGTGCTGGGTAGCCAGATGGCTGGGCGGGAGCTCCCTGCATGAGGAGAGGTCGCTGTGTGAGGAGAGCTCCCTGCATACGGAGAGGTTCCTGGGAAAGGGGAGGTTCCTGCAGACGGGGCTGAGGTCGCCCCTATAAACACAGGGCCCTCGACCCCTGTCTTCCCCTGCTCAGCAGCGGCGGCGACTGTCGGGCGGAGATCAGGAGAAGCTACAAGTCCAAAAGCGATGCCTCAGCACCTTCCCTGGCCCTTGAGCCCCAGCCTCCCCGGGCTCACCTTTGACCCCTGCACACTAGCCTCCCCAGTCTGTCAGACATCCTCAAGTAAAAGATCCCTCAGTAAGCAAACAGGGGCTTAGGTGAGACCATTCTACACACAGACGATATGGAGCAGGTATGCCTGCCTGTTTCCTCATGAGAGGTGAGGTTGACCCGTTCTCCCATCCCAGACCCTGTCCAGTATGGCCTTCCTGCCTCTCCTCCCTCACCCAAGGTCAAGTTCACCTTCATTCTCTTACATGCTCCCTTCCACCTATGCTTCAGGAAGGCCTTGACCTTTGTCATTAGCCAGAGGCCCTGCATGAGAAGGTGGCAGGGATGAGTCAGGGCCCAGGCTAGCCTTCCTGGCTCACCTCCAGTCCCCGGGTGGAGAAAGGGTTTTTGGGATGAGCTGCGACACCTCTTGACACCTTGGTTTCTTCTGTGCCCCAGCCCCTCCCCCTAAGCCTCTGCTTCCTCAGTGGGGACAATCTGGCTTCCAGGCCAGTAGTACCATGAAAGCACTGGCTGGATGTTTCCTGAATGCTGTTGGAGGAGGGGACAGAAAAGCCCCATATCGACTCACTCAATGCTGGGGGCTCAGTTTGCCAGACTTTGGCCTTAGGCTGCAGGCTCCTTGTAGCAGTAAGAGGCTGGAAAGAGGGGGTGGGGGAGGGAGGACAGCAGACACCAGCCTGACCGGTACTGTCCCCTTTTCCTAGAGGAAAGGGAGAGGCTGCTTTGAGGGGAGGCCCAGCCACTAGGCCAACTTTGGGAACAGCGGGCAGCTTCCCCCCAATCTTGGCACACAACCACACCGTCTTCTCCTAGCCAGTCAGAGGTTGTGATTGGCAGCTCCCAGCTGATACCAGGTCCTTCCTGCCTTCCACCCACTCGTGTGTCCCTTGCCCTCATCTGCTCCTTCCAGTCCACCCTTCCCATTGACGCCTCCTGTAAGAGGCACCGGTGGTGTCCCTCACACATGAACTGAAGCCTTTCACACTTGGCCTGTGAAACTTGGACTTCAAACTACCATGTCATCACCGCTTCTCCCCGCATTTGGGGCCCAGCCACACAGAGCTGTCCTCTCTGTAATTGGGAGGGGTCACTTTTTCAGCCTCTGTGTCTTTGAGGAGAAGTTCCTCTGTGTATGATGCGTTTCCTCTCCATGTCTGTCTAAAGCGCTTCTTTTTCTCCTGTTCCTCCTTCCTTCTTCTGTTTTTTTTTTTTTTTTTTTTTTTTTGGTAGGGTCTCGCTCTAGCTCAGGCTGACCTGGAATTAACTATGTAGTGTCAGGGTGGTCTCAAACTCATGGTGATCCTCCTACCTCTGCCTCCTGAGTGCTGGGATTAAAGGCATGCACCACCACACCTGGATATATATGTCATTTATTTATTTATTTTTATCTTTTTAGTTTTTGGTTTTTCGAGGTAGGGTCTCACTCTAGCCTAGGCTGACCTGGAATTCACTATGTAGTCTCAGGGTTGCCTCAAACCCATGGTGATCTTCCTACCTCTGCCTCCTGACTGCTGGGACTTTTTAAAGGCATGCGCCACCATGCCTGGCTTTTCTTTCTTTCCCTCTTTCTTTCTTTCTTTCTTTCTTTCTTTCTTTCTTTCTTTCTTTTTTTTTTGAGATAGATAGATAGATAGATGATAGATAGATAGATAGAGAGAATGGGTGCACCAGCAGCCTCTCAGCCGCTGAGAACGAACTCCAGATGTGTGCGCCCTCTTGTGGGCAAGTGCGGCATTGCGCCCTTGTGTCACTTTGTGTCTGGCTAAACATGGGACCTGGAGATTGGAACCGCCGTTCTTAGGCTTGGCAGGCAGGTGCCTTAACTGCCAAGCCATCTCTCCAGCCCTGGCTTTAAAAAAAAATTTTAATTATTGTATTTATTTTTGGAGAAAGACACAGAGAGAGACAGACAGAGAGAGAGAGGGAGACAGATAGAGATGGGCACGTCAGCAGTCTCTCAGCTGCTGTGAACAAAATCCAGATGTGTGCGCCCCCTTGTGGTCAAGCGTGGCATTGCACCCTTGCGTCACTTTGCATCTGGCTAAACGTGGGACCTGGAGATTGGAACCGCTGGAGATTGGAACCAGTGTTCTTAGGCTTAGCAGGCAGGTACCTTAACGGCTAAGCCATCTCTCCAGCCCCCCCCTTTTTTTTGAGGCTGGGTCTAACTGGTCCAGGCTGACCTGAAACTCACTCTGTAGCTCCAGGTTAGCCTTGAACTCGCAAACTCACTGCGATCCCGTTGCCTTATCCTCCCAGTGCTGGGGTCAAAAGCTTGTTCCACCATGCCTGGCTAAAGGACTTCTTTCTGTTCTTCAGTCCAGCTCAAAAGTCAACTAACTCTGTAGGACATAGAGACGTTTCCCCTTTTCCTTCAATAGTCTGCACTCTCCTCCAGAGGAGCAGGTTCTCCCTTCCATTGTGCTTATGACATGGCGGGGCCTCCCAAACTACTGTGACTCCTCAGGGCCAAAAAGCTTGTCCCCTTTGCCTAGCAAAGGTGTCAGAAACCCAGATGGCTGCACCTGTGGTGCTCCCCCTCCCCACAGTCAACAGCACCCTTCCAGACCTTTCTGACTACAGCCAGCCTGGAAGTCATCCACCCCACCCTGATTACTATATCTAATGCTTCATCATTTATTTCTTGTTTTTTAAATAGATTGATAAACATCTGTAAATAAAGAGTATCTTTCACTTTCTGTATTTATAAGTCTTTATGCATTGTCTAGGGCCTCCAGGCAACGAGGAATAAATGAAGTAACAGTGGGTACACTTGGCTTGTTTGAACCTTTCTTTTAAAATATTTTATTTATTTATGGGGGCGGGGAGAATGGCCACCCCAGGGCCTCTAGCCATTGCAAACGAACTCCAGACTCACGTGCCACCCTGGGCATCTAGCTTTGTGCGGGTACTGGGGAACCAAACCTGGGTCCTTTGGCTTTGCCAGCAAGTGCCTTAACCACTAAGCCATCTCTCCAGCCCTGTTTTCTACAAATTCTCCTACATGTTTCTCTGTATTCAGCAGTCTGCAGAAGATGGCTCATGCTGACATGGGGGAGCTGCTTGTTAACTTTTTAGGAATTTTGTGAGCTGGTTGGTGGCTGGAAATTGGCTGTGGCAGGTGAGTTGCCACGATGGGCACACATTGTTAAACATCAGGGTCCCCAGTGGCTGTGGGACACCCACCATACAGCATTGTCATTGGCTGTCAGCAGAGAGGCCCATCAGGTGTGACACAGGACAAGAACACATGGATCAATCATACATGGAGAAGTGTCGTAGTTGAGGGCAAGAACCAAACACAGGAAAGCCTCGTAAACAGCCAAAGCTGGCTGGGGAGATGGCTCAGCAGTTAAGGCGTTTGACTACAAAGCCAAAGGACCCAGGTTTGATTCCCCAGTACCCATGCAAGGCCAGATGTACAAAGTGGCACATGCTTCTGGAGTTTGCAGTGATTGGAGGCCCTGGTGCATGCCCATTCTCTCTCTCTCCCCCCTCTCTCTATTTGCAGATAAATAAACAAAATACTTTAAGAAACCAGTCAAAATTGACCACAGCTAGGCAAAAAGGACAGCTGAATACCAACAAGAAGTGGAAGGGACAGAAGAATCCTGTAAGTAACACAGAATGGGGTTTGTGCGTGCATGCGTGTGTGTGTCCATGCATGTGTGTCACCTGCATGTGGAGGCCAGTGGTTGACAGTGATGCCTTCCCTTGAACCCAGGGCTCATCTGTCTCCACTTCCTCCTGGGCACTGGACTTACAGCAAGCTGCCGCACTTGCCTGGCATTTGTGTGGGCTCGGGGGATCTGATCTCAGGTCCAGATGTTTGTGTAGCACGTGCTTTATCCATTGAGCCATCTTACCAGTGCCCTGATTGAATCACTTTGAATTTTTGCTGCGGTGCTTGGGGGAGGTGGGATGGAACCACAGACTTCTAGAATGCTCATCAAGTGCTCTACCGCTGAGCCCCAGCCCTGTCAAGGTGGCTTTGATGCTGCTGGCATTACTCCGTGAATTTGACTTTATGTGCTTAAATTACACTAAGGACCCAGATGTGAAAGACATCAGGCTCTGAGGATGGGCCTGGCCTGGGATGGGCTTGGGGCCCGGGGTGGAAAAGAACAGAATCAAAGGCAGCTAAGATCTGGGTTTGAATCCTGCCTCCACCACTTCCTGCCACAACCTCGTGTAAATCATGGTCCCTAAAGCCTCTGGGTCATGTGAGTATAGAGAGAGACCCATCTTGCCTTCACTGACCTGCAGACCAGGCCTCCCATGTCCTGTCCCCCTCTTATATCTCTTCTCTTAGCTCCCCAGGTCTAGGGGTCCAAGACAGAGAGCAGAAGCCGTCAGCACGTGAAACCAGCATGGCACAGGTGAGGTGGCAATGACTGGCCAACCTCAGGGAGCCTGGTGAGTATTTCGGACACAGGGCATATAAGTGTCTTTCCTTATCCTCTGGGACATCCATTTTGTGCCCCCAGTCCATGGCAATCTCCCTGTAGCACATCTGAGTGTGACAGGTGTGCCCCTGTCCGACTCTGCCAGGTTCTAGTGGGGCAACGCCAGCAGCCCACGGGAAGGCATGCTGAGGTTCCCCTGGTCGCTACCCATGGCTTACTTAGTCCTAATGACTCACTAAGTCCCTGAGGCTCCTGGTAGGTGGGTCCCAAGATCTTAGCCCCCTTTGCAATGGAGAAGCTGGATCCATGAGTGAAGATCTCCCACCTCTCCCTCTTCCCCACTGAGGCTCCCTGTCACCAGGCAAGGGGGAGGAGGGACAGTTACCTGGAAAGACAGTCAGCTTGACCTGGAAACCGTCGTCGATGCCCAGCCTGTCGATCCCACACCAGTACGTCCCAGCATCCTGCAGCGTGAGGTGCCTCATGGTGACAGTGACCGCGGGCTCCTGGGGACGATCGCGGATGGACGTCCTGCCCTGCTTCACCTCCTGCTCACCTCTCGTGTAGATGGTGCCAGAACAGCGAGATACCATGAGCCCGACCTGTTTGCACCAGTATTTCCTGTGCTCCCGCAGCTTGGCCTCATAGGTACACTTCAGGGACACTGTGTCACCTTCAAATCCGCTGATCTCCTTTGGTCCTTTCATGGCTTCATACCCTGAAATCACAGCGGGAAGAGACGTATTGGTCAAGACCAGGTTTCATTTCACCAGAGGCAGGAAGGCTTTCCTGAGAGCCCTTCTGGGGGCAGCCCAGGAAGACCCAGGGTTCTTCCTCCCTTGGGGCTCTTGCCCCTAACCCTCACTTGTTAGAGATGCTCTAGATTCAGCTGGGAGTCTGGCCCCGGCCTTGTCATTTAGCGGCTGTGCCCCTTTGGGCAAGTTATTCAACCTCTCCTGGCTTCTGAGTTTTCGCATTTACAGATGATGATAATATTTGGTTTCATTGCATTTAAGAAGTGTAAGCCTCAACATAATTTCACGTATCATTAAGGAAAAAAAAAAACACAGCCCATTGAACAATTGACATCACTTATAAGATACATCCTGGTTTTGTGTGTTAGAAGATAAAGAAGCCGGGCATGGTGGCTCACGCCTTTAATCCCAGCACTCAGGAGGCAGAAGTAGGGGGATCACTGTGAGTTCAAGGCCAGCCCGAGATTTCATAGTGAATTCCAGGTCAGCTTGGGCTAGAGCCAGACTCTACCTTGAACCCCTACCCCCTACAAAAAAAAAGAGGGTAAGAAAGAGCAGCACCTTGTGGGGCCAGCCTGTGATCCCAGCTACTTGTGTGGTTGAGGCAGGAGAATCACAAGTTCAAGGCCAGCCTGGGCAACTTAGTGAGATCCTGTGTTAAAATAAAAAGCAAAAAGAGGGCTGGGGATATGGCTTAATGAGAGTGCTTGTTTGTCATCCCCAAGACCTCAGTTCACCTCCAACACCGTCCCCTCCCCAAAATAAATAAAATAAAATAAAATAAAATAAAAGGGGCAAAGCAAGTTAAGCAGGCATAGCAGAACTTCCATAAATATCCCCCGAGTTAACAGGATGAAAAAATTGGTGTTTTTGAGCTCAGAGATGCACTCTTACGACTACACAGCCATGCAGGGCCTAGGAGCAGTGGCTCTGCGCCCAGAAACCACAATTGTATCTAGCTCTGAGTGCTGGGGAGGGAGGCTGAGGACCGGTGGGCTGGGGAGCAGTGTGGGAGAATGAAAAGGCTCTGGAGCTCAGCTGTGGACCCCTATATTCCTCCATCCCTGCCACCCTCACCCATCTCACCTGGGAGCACCAGGCAGCCCCACAGCAGGACCAGAGAACGCATGGTGGGCGCTGGATGACCCTGGAGCAGCCGCCTCCAGCTGTGAGCTCCTCTTGGGCCTTCAGATTCCTGCAGAATCCCCAGGTCTAGAAAAGGAAGGGAGGGGAGGGGCGTGGGTCACCCAGCCTGGGAGACGCCTCTGCCCTTCTCTTTACTTGGCTGTCCTCGCCGCCTTTGTGGCAGGCTCTCCCAGCCTGCGAATTCCAGCCCCTTCCAGAAAACTTATGAGACAGACCCAAGCATCACAGCATGGGCAGAAACCAGGAAATCCGTGCACTTGGATGGGAAAAAGGAAATTGTACCGTGGCCTTCAGAAACCCCTAATATTTGCTTTTTTCCCCCCTTTTCCCTTTCCTTTCCTTTCCTTTCCTTTCCTTTCCTTTCCTTTCCTTTCCTTTCCTTTCCTTTCCTTTCCTTTCCTTTCTTTTCTTTTTGCTTTTTTGAGGTAGGGTTTCACTCTAGCCCCAGGCTGACCTGGAATTCACTATATAGTCTCAGAGCGGCCTCAAACTCATGGCAATCCTCCTACCTCTGCCTTCTGAGTTCTGGGATTAAAGGCGTGCGCCACCACACCTGGCTTTTGCTTTTTTTTTTTTTTTAATTAGGAATTCCCACGGGGCATTAGCAGAACCTGCAACTGTTATAACTAAAAGTTCCTAGACATTGGTGCAACTGGTTATTGCTGGATGACCCGACATACTTTGAATATGCCTCACTCCTTGGGAAGTGTTGTTAGATCTGCCACTAGAACTGGCTAATAAATCACTTAATAAGAAAATGCATTATTTATTACTATATTACACAATTCCATTTTATAACCACTTCATTATCATTAATTTTATTTTTTAAATATTTACTTATTTGACACACAGAGAATGAATGGGTGCACTAGGGCATTTTGTTGTTGCAAATTAACTTCGATGCATGCACCACGTCATGCATCTGGCTTTACGTGGGCACTAGGAAATTGAACCCAGGCTATCAGGCTTTGCAAGCCCGTTGTTAGTTTAAACACATATATTTATTTATTTTATATAGTTATGAGCCATTATTCTTATCAAAAATATTTTATTTATTTTATTTTATTTGAGAGAGAGAGAAAGAAAGAGGCAGATGGAGAGAATGGGCATGTCAGGGCCTCTAACCACTGCAAACAAACACCAGACGCATGTGCATCAGGCTTACGTGGGTCCCGGGGACTCAAACTCGGGTTCTTAGGCTTTGCAGGCAAATGCCTTAACAGCTAAGCCATTTCCCCAGCCCCATGAGCCATTATTCTGAGGGGGGCATCCATAACCTTCTCTAGATTGCCGAGTAGCCAGTGATAAAGTTCTTAAGGGCCTTCCACATAAATAGTACAGAGATCAGCGCCCCTGTAGCAGGGCGGGGTCCCTACTCTGCCATCTTCCCCAGACGCAGTACCTCCTTTGGCCACGAGGCGGCGGAGCAGACCGGGAAGCGAGGAGCCGGCCTCATTGCAAAGATGGTCCCCTGAGCCTACTGTGTTGTTTTGCTTGGGGCGTGCAAAAATGAATCAGTGATTTTCCCTGCCTCGCATCCTTCTTAAAGGAAACAAAACAAACACGCACACTAGAGGGCACTCTGATGCATTGTTTTCCAAAACGGCAGGTTTTTAAGTCAAAGCACAGACTGCAAACAATTTTTTTTTTGTTTGTTTTTTTGCTTTTTCGAGGTAAGGTCTCACTCTGGCCCAGGCTGACCTGGAATTAACTATGTAGTCTCAGGGTGGCCTTGAACTCAGGGCGATCCTCCTACCTCCGCCTCCCAAGTGCTGGGATTAAAGGCATGTGCCACCACACCCGCTCATAAACAAAATTTTATACAATGCAGAAATGTGAGGAAATTTTTTAAAAGGATGAAAATAATGAATTTGTTCCTTGAAAGTCACTTTCTGCCTTAGAAAACCACCGTTAATACTTTGACATATTTCCTTCCAAAATACAAGGGAAATTTACCTACTTGAAGGGGTAACTGTTGAAGCATTGAGTGGTTGGAGGGGGAGCTGGTGCATGTGGTTTTGGTAATATTAGATTTGTATTTGGATTTCACAGTGGTTGGCAAGCACCACTCTCATTTATTGACCAGGGCCAGCATATCTTGAATCTGTTCCTACCCTCAGCTCAGAACTTCCATTCCCTTCCATTCGTACAGATTATGGAAAGCAATTAACAAAATAAAACGCAATTAAGCCGGGTGTAGTTGCTCACACCTTTTATCTCAGCAGCTGGAGGCCAAGGTAGGAGGATCACTGTGAGTTCAAGGTCAGCCTGGGCTAGAGTGAGACCTTACCTCAAAAAACAGGCAAAAACTGTTGAGCATGGTGGCACTTGCCTTTAATCCCAGCACTCAGGAAGTAGAGATAGGAGGATTGCTGTGAGTTTGAGGCCAGCTAGACGACAGAGTGAGTGCCAGGTCAGCCTGGGCTAGATCAAAACCCTACTTTGAAAAACAAGCAACAACAACAACAATTAAAAAAAAGACAAAAACAACAATAGGGCTGGAGAGATGGCTTAGCGGTTAAACGTTTGCCTGTGAAGCCTAAGGACCCCGGTTCGAGGCTCGATTCTCCAGGACCCATGTAAGCCAGATGCACAAGGGGGCACACAGCACATATCTGGAGTTCATTTGCAGTGGCTGGAGTCCCTGGCGCACCCATTCTCTCTCTACCTGCCTATTTCTGTATCTCTCTCTGTCTTTCTAAAATAAATAATAAAATATTTTTTTAAAACAACAACAATAGAGGCTGGAGAGATGGCTTAGTGGTTAAGCGCTTGCCTGTGAAGCCTAAGGACCCTGGTTCAAGATTTGATTCTCCAGTACCCACGTAAGCCAGATGCACAAGGTGGTGCATGCATCTGGAGTTTGTTTGCAGTGGCTAGAAGCTCTGCTGTGCCCATTCTCTCTCTCTCTCTGCCTCTTCTCTCTATCACTATCAAATAAATAAATAAAATTAAATTTAAAAAATTAAAAAAACAACAATAACAAAAAGCTCCAAACACAATTAAAATAATATCTATTCTAGGGTTTCACAGTATATCTCTGCTCATTTTTTTGTTCTTCTTCAGAATAACTTTTGAACTTTTCCTTTGCCTTTTTTTGTTTAAATATTTTATTTATTTATTTGAGAGAGAGAGTAGGAGAGAGACAGACAGAGAGAATGGGCACGCCAGGGCCTCTAGCTATTGCAAATGAATTCCAGACGCATGTGCCACCATGTGCATCTGGCTTATGCGGGTTCTGGGGAATGGAATTTGGGTCTTTAGGCTTCACAGGCAAGGGCTTTAACCACTAAGCCTTCTCTCCGGCCCCCAGAACTTTTCCTTTTCTTGGAGCCTAACTTACTCATGAGAAGCAGAGACAAGCGTCTGGCTCTCATTCCTTATGCTTTCTAGGGCCATGAGGCCTGACCACTGACATTTTAAAATATGTGCTCTTTGGGAAAAAAATCATTTTCTTTTTCCTTCCTAGCACAGTTCAAGCATTATGTTATAATTTAAAGCAATTAAATGCA
Organism: Orientallactaga sibirica; assembly: GCA_036365145.1. Classification (NCBI taxonomy): domain Eukaryota; kingdom Metazoa; phylum Chordata; class Mammalia; order Rodentia; family Dipodidae; genus Orientallactaga; species Orientallactaga sibirica. Next base: position 23,511,655 of record JAEOAD010000013.1, on the reverse strand, counting down.
CAAAAAGGCATATTAGTTACAAGTGTCAATTCAGAGGCGTACAGGAGGTGTTGCCAATTGCTTACTGATAAAAACGGGGCATTGGATCTGAGATCTGTCATCCCTGCTCCCTTTCCTGCACAGCCAAAGGGCTCTGTGGAGACAGGTGAGTGGGGTGCTAGAGTGGGCTCTGCACCTGGTTCCATCCTCAGATCACACCCGGGGCTGATGGCGGGTCTGAGGACCTGGGAAGAAGATGTTGTGTCTACAGTACTGGAGATGCCGAGCCCTCCCTGCACTGAGGAGGGACAGAAAGACTCCTGCGCATGTGAGCTCCTGTCCGCCTCACATCAGACAAGAGGGCTCTGGAGGTCTAACAGTGGCTTAGCTGTGCCTAGAGATCTAACAGCCAGGATGAGCAGGCTGAGTTGATTGGTCCTCATCAGTCACCTGGGTCCACGTCCTCCAAGTTTGAGCTTGCTTGGAGAGAGGCCAAGAGCACCCCCCCCCCAGATTGCTCTGTCCTCGTGGAAGGAGGGGCAGGACGTGTCCTCAACATGGACAGTGACCCGTGAGATGGGAACGTGTGGATTTCTGAGACGTAAACTCTCCAGAAATCGATTCCAAACAGCAAGGAGGCCACAGCAGATGTGGAGTCAGGGACCCACTCTCCGCGTTTGCTGCTGGGATCTCACAGCTGCTTGTTTCTGTCCCGCAGCCTGGACCCAGACAGGTGTGTGCTCTCTTCAGCCCTCCGACCTTGCTTTTGCCTGCAGCTTCCCCACCCGGCAGGTGCAAACCCGATTATTCAACTTCCTCTGCTCAGTTGTTTAAAAAACAAACTTGAGGGGCTGGAGGGATGGCTTAGCAGTTAAGGCACTTGCCTGCAAAGCCAAAGGACCCAGGTTTGATTCCCCAGGACCCATGTAAGCCAGATGCACCAGATGGCGCATGCATCTGGTGCTCATTTATAGTGGCTGGAAGCCCTAACGTACCCATTCTCTCTCTGCCTCTTTCTCTCGCTCTCAAAACAAACAAACAAACAAAAACCCCACAATAAAAAACAACAACAACAACAACAACAACAACAACAACAACAACAACAATTCCCTTTGCAGATTGTACGCTGACTGCTATCAGGACTCCAGTTCTCAGAATGGCAGTGCAAGAGGCAGGGAAGGACGGGAAGGGCAGGCGAGCAGACAAACCCCACTTCCCCTTAGAAGCTGGACAGGTAAGTGGTTGCTCTTCCATATTTGGGGGCTCTCCGTCTGCCATTCAACCAAACTCAGAAAATATTAAAAAATAAATTCCAGAAAGCTCCAAAAAGCAAAGATTGAATCTGCTAAGTAGTACACTGAATGCATGTGGACAGAGTGATATAGGGTGTACTTGGCGTGGCCTTGGACATGTCACAGCTTCAGTGTCTCTCCAGCCCTCAGGTTTATGTTTTAAAATCTTTATTTATTATTTGCAAAGAGAAAGAGAGAGAGAGAGAGAGAGAGAGAGAGAGAGAGAATGGTCATACCAAGGTCTCTTGCCACTGCAAACAAACTCCAGATGCATGCACCACTCTGTGCATCTGGCTTTACATGGATACTAGGGAATTGAACCTGGGCTATCAGGCTTTGCAAGCACGTTCTATTAACCACTAAGCCATCTCCAATGCCCCATTAGGCTGGGAACATTGTCTCTGTTGTCTTTCGTCTTCTGTGGTTCTGGGGATGGAACCTAGGGGCTCATGCATGCTAGGCAAGTGTCCTATCACTCATCCTCCTTTTACCTCTTTTTTCTTTTTCTTTTCTTTTCTTTTCTTTTTTTTTTTTTTTTTTTTTTTTTTTTTTTTTTGAGGTAGGGTCTCACTTTTAGCCCAGGCTGACCTAGAATTCACTGTGTAGTCTCAGGGTGGCCTCGAACTCACAGTAATCCTCCTACCTCTGCCTCTCGAGTACTGGGATTAAAGGTGTGCATCACCATGTCTGACTAGTTTCTTAGTTTTTTTTTTTTAATGGTCTTTGGCAGTTTGAATATATGTCCCCCAATATATTCAGTGTTTTATTAGTTTATAGTTTGCATCTGCAATCACCTTGCTAGAGGTAATATCACTGGGGGCCGATCTTAAGGTGTGGTGGTGGGTTTGAGATTCCATTGAAAAGATATGCAAAGTGTGCCTAGCAGGAGTTCCTGAAGTGTGCTGTGTGACTCTTTTGGCTGTAGTTTTGCTCTGTGTGCTGTGTGCCTGGTGGGTTTTTCTCTCTCTTGCCTTGTCCTGTGAGAGCAGGCCGCTTCTTCTGCCTTTATGGAACTTCCCCTGGATCTGTAAGCTTCAATAAATAATATCCCTTCCTCCATAACTGTGCCTGGTCTGAAAGCCCTCGTGGAGCGGCTGCGCGACCATGACGACGCGGCAGAGTCCCTCATCGAGCAGACCACGACTCTCAGCAAGCGGCTGGAAGCAATGAAGCAGTATCAGGAAGAAATTCAAGAACTTAATGAAGTTGCAAGACATCGCCCATGATCCACATTAGTTATGGGGATCCAGCAAGAAAACAGACAAATCAGAGGACTGCAGCAAGAGAATAAAGAGCTCCGCACATCCCTGGAAGAACATCAGTCCTCCTTGGAGCTCATAATGAGCAAGTATGGAGAACAAATGTTCAGACTGCTGATGGCTAGCAAGAAAGATGATCCAGGTATAATACTGAAGCTGAAAGAACAGCACTCCGAGGAGCTACAAGCACACGCTGACCAGGTAACGGAAATGGCGGCAGTGATGAGGAAGGCGATGGACATGGATGAGCAGCAGGGTTGCAAGGAGCAGGAGCGCACATTCCAACTTGAACAAGAAAACAAAGGCTTGAGAGAAGACCTCCAGATAACTCGAGAATCATTTCTGAGCCTCAGGAAGGGTGATGCGTCAGAGAGCACATCTTTGTCAGCACTGGTGACCAGCAGCGACCTGAGTCTGAGGAAGAGCTGAACGGCTGCCAGGACGGGAGCCCCTAGCTTTGAGCACGGCTCCACATGGTCGCCAGCACTGGCCCGGGTGCATGACTGAATGAGCAGAGAACTGTTTCCCTCAACCCTTTCCCCTCTGTAGTGTGTACAAGTGCACTGGCTAAGAGATCACAACAGAAAAATGTACCGTGATGGTCATCAACTCTATCCCAAACACACCTAAGACGTAGGTAGAGGCTGAGCTGCCATTGAAGGTGAACAAGCCAAAGGTTTTCCATGACTGCAGCACAGCAGCACCGTGAGCAGTGCTGTTGGCTTTCTGAGTGACACTCCCAATAAAGCTCCGGGAATGCATAAAAGAAAAAAAAAAGAAAGAAAAAGAAAGAAAGCAAGAGAGAGAGAGAGAGAGAGAGAGAGAGAGGGAGAAAGTAACAGAGAGCTGGTACGAGCATTAGGGGCTACCAGACCGGCAGAGGCCTGCAAGTGAACAGAACCCCAGAAAGGTGAGCTCAGCATCCTGGGGACTTTGGTCCTGGGGAGCATTCGCTGATTCAGAAGATGCAGGGAAGGGTGTGAGCTAGGAGTTGAGAGCTTTCAAGGGTGGGGACTCTGGTGTATTTTTTTTTAAATCACATTAGGCTTGGACCCCAAAGGGCTGTACTTTGGGAAGGGGTGAACTTTCATTCAGCTTCCTACCACATTGGTTTTCTGGGGAATTCCAAGCTTTGAACTTGAATTATAAGTGCTCTTAGTCTGGACTCTCCCCAAGTAAGGAAGATGCCAGTGAAAAAATACTTTCTGGAGGAAATTAGCATTATCCTAAGCCTAAAATTATGTTTCCAAATAGTTTTGTCAAATACTATCCAATATATGATCAAAGTTTACCAAACTGAGTGGAGACCAGATGCTATAGCAAAAGCATGCAGGGACAGTGGGACCACGGGCAGCGGAGGCAGACTCATGGGGAGTCCAGATATTGAAAACAGCAGGCAGAGCCTTAGCACAGCTCTTCCTTACTGAGAACAAGGAGGCACAAGTCTGGCTTGAAAATTTTGGCAGGGAACTGGAAAATATAAAAAGTGACAGCAGATTTGAAAAACAACGGAAAAAATATTAAAGAATCCAGTGGAGGGGATTCAACAGCTTTGACACAGCTGAAGAACTACTAATATAGTAAAAGATGCTTCTGGGGCTGAGGCAACAGCTCAGTGGTTAAAGGCACTTGCTTGCAAAGCCTGATGGTCCAGATTCAATTCTATAGAACCCACATAAGCCAGATGCACAACGTGGCACATGCATCTCCAGTTAGTCTGCAGTGGCAGGAGGTCCTGATGAGTACACACACACACACACACACACACACACACACACATAAAAGCAGAGATTGTAAGGGAAAAGATTGACATTGTTGAGTCTGTTAAAATGAAAACTGTCTCCATAAGATGTCATGGAAAGAGATTTGAGCAGGGTACATTACTCAGGATGTTGATAAATTATAATAAATACAAAACCAACAAAAAATAATGTTGAGTGAAAGATGCCAGGTATATTGCATGAGTCCAAAGGCCTGAGGAGGTGGCTCTGCTGTTAAAGATGCTTGTTTGCACAGACTGGCCTGGGTTTGATCCCCAGGACCCATGTAAAGCCAGATGCATGAAGTGGTTCATGTGTCTGGAGTTCTTTTGCATTCACAAGAGACCCTGGAGTGTCCATTCTTCTCTCTCTCGATCTGTCTGTCTTCTTGCAAATACATAAATAATTTTTAATATTTATTTTTTATTTATTTGGTGGGGGAGAGAAAATGGGCCTCCAGCCACTAAAAATGAACTCCAGATGCATGCTCCAACTTGTGCATCTGGCTTACGTGGGTCTAGAACTGAGAACAGAATGGACAGAATGAACTGTGTATTAAAACAGAATGGACAGAATTTATTGGATTTATTGGATTAGCACACAGTCCAGCAATAGCAGGTTGCAGGTCCGAGAGTGAAGAAACCCGGTAGCTGCTCAGTGCACGAGGCTGGAGGCCTCAGCAGTCCCAATCCAGCACTGAAGGCCTGGAGGCTTCCTGGAGAGACGCTGCTCTTCAGTCCACCCTGGTCTTCAGTCCACACTGGAGAGCAGCAACACCAAGCAGCAGGTACCAAGCAGAAAACACCAAGCAGCTAGTAGCACCGGCAGCCAGGTGGGAGAGAGAGAGCCTTTCTTCCCAGAGCTCCTTTTTATCAACCAGCCCCCTCCTCCAAGAGGGGCCGCCCACTCTGGGCCACCACTCTGGGGAAGGCTTACCCCTGGGGGCAGGATTCTTCCTTTAGTTAATCCTTCCTAGAGGCAGCCTCAGAAACACACTTATGAGGAATGTCTGTGGATTCCTAAACAAATCAAGTTGACACAAACTTAACCATCACAAGTCCACCCCTTGTCAACTTGACACCAAACCATATATCTTTACATTCTACTTAATTTCCAAATGAAGACAGTAACAAGGTCATAATTCTGCCTGACATGATATAACTATCCCTCGTACAACCGGAAACGCACAATCATCCCCACACACAAAGCAAGTTCCTTGAGGAAGGCTTAGTCTCATATAACAAGTCAAATATAAATTCAACAGTGGTTAACTAGCAATATGATCTTAATCAGTATTAATTACCTAATAGAGAAGTAGAGGAAGAACAAAACATCTTAATATTAGTATACATATGTACAAACACTCTTAACAAGGTAAGACAGGAACACTCATGGCAATTACAGACCACGTTTTTGTAACTGGTCCCGTGGCCTTAGCTGGTATTTGTTACTGCCTTCTTCTACTACCCATTCAGTATTTCCTCCACCTTCAGCAAGCACCTCAGCAGGTCTTGGTTCTTTACCTGGAGGGTGACCCATACCTTCATTCCTGAAGGATCTGGGCCATTTATCACACTGCCTTGATTGGGTTGTTGCAGTTGTCCATTGACTTTGATAACAGGGCATGGTAACACCAAGAGACGCCCTAGAGAATCTCCAGCACTCCAGACATACTCTTCCTTACCTCCATTGTGGAGGAGCAGTCCAATTTCACCCTGGTAATCTGGATCAATTACCCCTGCTAACACTGTAACTCCTTTCTCAGCCTGTGCACTCAAGGGCATCAGGAGCCCAAAGTGGCCAGGGGGAAATCTCAGCTTCCAGTTCAATGGAATGTTCTTTGTGCCTCCTGGCGAAAGCACTCCCCCCTCTGGAACCAAGACCTCTAGGCCAGCAGAGCGTAAGGTTGTGGGTACAGGAAGCAAAAATTTGGCTAATGGGTCACTTGGGGTGATGGTAAGTGGTACCATTCCCATTTCCACCCCTTGATTCCTGGACCCGTGAATCCGGGCTATAGGAGAAACAGCACCATATATAGGACGCTGATTCAGAGCATATACAGCCTGCTGGAGGACACGCCCCCAGCCCTCCAAGCTATTGCCACCTAGTTGGCACTGCAGCTGTTTCTTTAAAAGGCCATTCCACCGCTCTATCAAGCCAGCTGCTTCAGGGTGGTGGGGCACATGGTAAGACCAGTGAATTCCATGATCATGAGCCCACTGCTGTACTTCCTTGGCTGTGAAGTGAGTTCCTTGGTCAGAAGCAATGCTGTGTGGAATTCCATGACGGTGGATAAGGCATTCTGTAAGCCCACGGATAGTAGTTTTGGCAGAAGCATTACGTGCAGGAAAAGCAAATGCATACCCAGAATAAGTGTCTATTCCAGTAAGGACAAAACGCTGCCCTTTCCATGATGGTAGAGGTCCAATATAGTCGACTTGCCACCAAGTTGCTGGCTGGTCACCCCGTGGAATACTACCATATCGGGGCTCAGAGTTGGTCTCTGCTGCTGGCAGATTTGGCACTCAGCAGCAGCCGTAGCCAGGTCAGCCTTAGTTAGTGGAAGTCCGTGTTGTTGGGCCCATGCATAACCTGCATCCCTGCCACCATGGCCACTTTGTTCATGGGCCCATTGGGCAATGACAGGGGTGGCTGAGGAAAGAGGTTGACCACTGTCCACAGAACGTGTCAGCTTATCTACTTGATTATTAAAGTCCTCCTCTGATGAGGTCACCTTCTGATGAGCATTAACATGGGACACAAGTATCTTTATATCCTTTGCCCATTCAGAGAGCTCTATCCACATACATCTTCCCCAAATGTCCTTTTCACCAATTTTCCAATCATGCTCTTTCCATGTCCCGGACCATCCTGCCAAACCATTGGCCACAGCCCAGGAATCAGTGTATAACAAGACATCTGGCCATTTTTCTTTCCAAGCAAAATGCACAACCATGTGTACTGCCCGTAGTTCTGCCCATTGTGAAGACTTCCCTTCACCACAGTCCTTCAGAGTTGTCCCAGAAAGGGGCTGTAATGCTGCAGCTGTCCACTTCTGGGACGTGCCCGCATAGCGTGCTGAACCATCTGTAAACCATGCCCTGGTCTTCTCCTCTTCAGTCAACTGATCATAGGGCACACCCCATGATGCCATAGGTGCATGCTTGGGGACAGAAGGCATTGAAACAGGAGTAGCAACCATAGGCATTTGGGCAACCTCCTCATGTAACTTACTTGTGCCTTCAGGGCCTGCTTGAGCCCGATCACGGATATACCACTTCCACTTGATGATGGACTGCTGCTGTGCACGTCCAACTTTATGGCCTGGTGGGTCAGATAACACCCAGCTCATAATGGGCAGTTCAGGTCGCATAATAAATTGATGGCCCATTGTCAAGCGTTCAGTTTCTATTAAGGCCCAATAGCAAGCCAAGAGCTGTCTCTCAAAGGGAGAATAATTGTCTGCAGATGATGGCAGGGCCTTGCTCCAGAATCCCAAGGGCCTCCGGTGTGATTCACCTATGGGGCCTGCCAAAGGCTCCAAACAGCATCCCTATCTGCCACTGACACCTCAAGTATCATTGGATCTGCTGGATCATATGGCCCAAGTGGCAGAGCCGCCTGCACAGCAGCCTGGACCTGTTGAAGAGCCTTCTCTTGTTCTGGGCCCCACTGAAAACTAGTAGCTTTCCGAGTCACTTGGTATATGGGACGGAGTAACACACCCAAGTGAGGAATGTGCTGTCTCCAAAATCCAAATAGGCCCACTAGACGTTGTGCTTCCTTCTTAGTGGTAGGAGGGGCCAGGTGCAACAACTTATCCTTCACCTTAGAAGGAATGTCCCTGCAAGCCCCACACCACTGGACTCCTAGAAATTTCACGGAGGTGGAAGGTCCTTGAATTTTGGATGGATTTATTTCCCATCCCCTGATGCGCATATGCTGTACCAGCAACTCCAGAGTGGCTGCCACCTCCTGCTCATTCGATCCAATCAGCATAATGTCATCGATATAATGGACCAATGTGACACCTTGTGGAAGGCACAGACGATCAAGATCCCTGCGAACTAAGCTATGACACAGGGCTGGAGCGTTAATATAACCTTGAGGCAACACAGTAAATGTGTACTGCTGACCTTGCCAGCTGAAGGCAAATTGCTTCTGGTGTCCTTATGGACAGGTATGGAGAAGAAGGCATTCGCAAGATCAATAGCTGCATACCAGGTACCAGGAGATGTGTTAATCTGCTCAAGTAAAGAAACCACATCTGGTACAGCAGCTGCAATTGGAGTCACCACCTGATTAAGTTTCCGATAATCCACTGTCATTCTCCAAGATCCGTCTGTCTTCTGAACAGGCCAAATAGGGGAGTTAAAGGGGATGTGGTGGGAACCACCACCCTGCATCCTTCAAGTCCTTTATAGTGGCATTAATCTCTGCAATTCCTCCAGGGATGCGATACTGTTTCTGGTTCACTATTTTCCTTGGTAGAGGGAGCTCCAATGGCTTCCATTTGGCCTTTCCAACCATAATGGCCCTCACCCCACAAGTCAAAGAACCAATGTGGGGTTTTGCCAGCTCCTAAGTATATCTATCCCAATTATGCATTCTGGGACTGGGGAAATAACCACAGGATGAGTTCGGGGACCCACTGGACCTACTGTCAGTCTAACATTTGCCAAAACTCCATTGATCACCTGACCTCCATAAGCACCTACTTTAACTGGAGGGCCACGATGCCGGTTAGGATCTCCTGGAATCAATGTCAATTCAGAGCCAGTATCCAGTAAGCCCGAAAAGTCTGATTATTTCCTTTTCCCCAGTGTACAGTTACCTAGCAAAAGGCCGTAGGTCCCTCTGAGGAAGGATAGGACTAAGCTTAATATTGAAACTTTTGGGGATTATGGGAGGGTCCTTCCTCAAAGGGACCCGGCCACCCCTTCAATCAAGGGGTTCAGGATCTGTAAACTGGCTCAAGTCTGGAAACTGGTTAAGAGGCCTTGATTCTCTGTTGCTATAATTCAAAGTGGCCTTTGGGTTCTTTGCTCTGGAACTTTTCTGCTTATACAGATCAAGCAGGAACTTAGTAGGCTTTTTATCTATTTCACTTCTGGGAACACCATGATTAAGCAGCCAGTACCAAAGGTCTACACGAGTCATACTGTTACGAGCATTGTTTTGCGTGCGCTGTCCATTACGGTAAACACGCCCACCTTGCCTTTGGCGATTCAGTGCTGATACTTGGCCCTTGTTACCCCGAGAGCCAGTTAGACCCATTGCATCTAAGTCACCTAATGCAGCAACTGCGGCTCCCACTGTGATGTCTTCTTTACATAAAAGACCAATGATTGGGGACTTTAAGTGTGCTGGTGCTCCCCTCACAAATCTGTTTCTTATAGTCTTAGTGAAGGGCACATCTTCTGCACGCTCCCATTGCGGGCTTAAAGATGAGTTTACATGGTAAATCCACTCCAGCATTCCAAGTTCTCTGAGCCTTTTAATCCCTTCATCAACATTAAGCCAAGGGATATCAGGCAGCTCAAGCTCATTCACAGTAGGCCATCTTTGGATCCATACTTCAGCCAACCAATCAAATAAACTCTTGGCACCTCTTCCAACTGCATGAGCTGCAGTGTTAAATCTAAAATCTCTGGTTAGTGGGCCCATTTCAATAAATTCAGCTTGATCTAATTTTATATTCCTTCCTCCATCATCCCACACCCTTAAAATCCATTCCCACATATATTCCCCATGCTTCTGCCTGTACAAGTTAGAAAGCTCCTGAAGTTCTTTAGGGGTGTATCTCACTTCCTCTTGAGTCACGCTTTCTAACTCCCCTTTAGGGGCATGCCTAGCCTTACGCCTAGTTATAGGCCTTGAGGCAAAGATGGGTGGGCTCTGAGAAGCATCAGCACATCCTGCAGGGAGGGTCATTACTGCTTCCTCAGACAAAGAAGGAGTGATTCCCTCAGGGGTGGGGTGCACCTGCAGCTAAAGGAGGGGAAGCCACATTCTCATGCAAAACAACTTCTTCAGAATCTGAGAGTTCAATGTCCCCAGATTCTTCAGGGTCTTCCCATACATCCCCATCCCAAGTCATGGGATCCCACTCTTTTCCAACCAATGCCCTCACTTTAACTTCTGATAGTTTGTGAGGCTGGGAATTGAGCTTACGCTGCAAGTTAGCCAATCTTACAATGAGAGCTTGAGTTTGGTTTTCTGCAATTCGAGCCCTGTTCTGACTAGACAGGAGATTTTCCTCCAGGGCACCCTTAGAAACCTTCAGATCATGTACGTGGGTCTTAAGCTTGGAATTTTCCTTTTGGAGCTTCTGCTTTTCTCTCAACAGTTTATCTAGAGATGCCAGAAGAAACCATCCAGCATCATCATTCGTCTTACTTTTCCACAAATATTCAAAGTTCTAGTTACAGAGTCACTAAATTCCTTGCTCCTCACAAGATATGACTCAGAATCACTAAATACATCTATTTCACGGAGTTCGTTAAATAGTTCACACCATGGATTATTAGTGCCCTCCTTATTACCACTTAAAGTGCTCTCCTTATTACCAGCAGAGCCTTTAGTAGTACTAGAGTTGGAGAACCAACTCCATAGAGCACCAAGCCTACTAGGAAATCCATCCTTACAATTCTGTTTCTCTAGAACCACTTCTGGTACCAGAATCTGTATTAGTCAGGGTTCTCTAGAGGAACAGAATGGACAGAATGAATTGTATTAAAGGGGATTTATTGGATTAGCTTACACAGTCCAGCAATAGCAGGTTGCAGGTCCGAGAGTGAAGAAACCCGGTAGCTGCTCAGTGCACGAGGCTGGAGGCCTCAGCAGTCCCAATCCGGCACTGAAGGCCTGGAGGCTTCCTGGAGAGACGCTGCTCTTCAGTCCACCCTGGTCTTCAGTCCACACTGGAGAGCAGCAACACCAAGCAGCAGGTACCAAGCAGAAAACACCAAGCAGCTAGTAGCACCGGCAGCCAGGTGGGAGAGAGAGAGAGCCTTTCTTCCCAGAGCTCCTTTTTATCAACCAGCCCCCTCCTCCAAGAGGGGCCGCCCACTCTGGGCCACCCACTCTGGGGGAAGGCTTACCCCTGGGGGCAGGATTCTTCCTTTAGTTAATCCTTCCTAGAGGCAGCCTCAGAAACACACTTATGAGGAATGTCTGTGGATTCCTAAACAAATCAAGTTGACACAAACTTAACCATCACAACAACTAATTTTTTTTTATTGATTTATTTATTTGAGAGAAGGAGGCAGAGAGAAGGAAGAGAGAGAGAGAGAGAGAATGGGCACACCAGGGCCTCCAGCCACTGCAAACAAACTCCACATGCATGTGCCACCCTGTGCATCTGGCTTACATGGGTACTGGGGAATTGAATCTGGGTCTTTAGGATTTCCAGGCAAGGACCTTAACTGCTAAGCCATCTCTCCAACTTTTTTTTGGGGGGGGCATCTTTTCAAGGTAAGGTCTCACTGTAGTCTAGGCTGACCTGGAATTCACTATGTATTCTCAGGGTGACCTCGAACTCACCTCAATCCTTCTACCTCTGCCTCCCAAGTGCTGGGATTAAAGGCATGTACTACCATGCCCATGCTTGCTTGCAAAGCCTGCTGGCCTGGTTTTGAGTCCCCAGTACCCACATAAAGCCGTATGCACAAAGTGGCACATGCATCTGGAGTACCTTTGCAGCGACAAGAGGCCCTTGCATGCCCGTTCATTCTTTTTGTCTTTCACACACAAATTTAAAGACCGGTATTTTCTGTGGAGCAGTGGCACAGTTCTGTAATTGCAGCACTTGAGAGGCTGAGGTAGGAGGATTGCTGTGAGTTCAAGGTCAGCCTGGTTTAGAGTGAAACCTTGCCTCAAAACAATATAACCAAAAAACAAACACTGGGCTAGAGTGAGACTACTTGGGGGTGGCGGGGAAAGAAATAGTATTTCTACAATAGGAAAAGTTATAAAAAGTCCAAATTAAAACGAAGACAAGTCTTGAGGGTAGCTGCCCTGCTTCTCATCGAGATGTAAATGGCACTGGGCACCTTTCTTTATCCTCTGACTCACAGCCTGGTGCAACATGTCTGGGAGTGAGCCCATTTCTCCTCTTGGAATTGTTTCTTGTTCCCTTCGGAGTCTGGGAGGAATGCCAAGCTAAACAGCTGTGCACCTGTAGCCCGAGGCTCCGTCACCCCATCAGCATCTATCTTTCTGGATCATGCTTCCCACTCTCTCTCTTCCACTGAGCACAGACCTCAACAGTCCTTCACTTTTCTGGCAACACAACTCATCTTCCTGGGGTCTCCCCACTGCTGCAAAATGAGCATCTTTCCCCTGGTTGTGCAAAATGGGTCCTGGCCTTCTGGCCATCTCAGGACCCTGGCATCAGTAGCCTAACTGTTGTGGGATTCAGTTCTGTCCCGAGCCAGTCTGATCTCTCATAATCCCAGTCTCTCTCTCTCTCCCTCCATCTCCCCCTTCCTCTGCCCATCCCCTCTTTTTTCTTGCTCTTCAGATAAGGTCCCATTAAGTATCCCAGGCATTGAACTCTGGATCTGCCTGCTTCAGTTCTCAAGTGCTAGAATTATAAGCATATGGCACTATGCTTGACTTTGTCGTGAGGGTGGAACCCAGGCCCTTGCTTACATGAACTCCTGTTTTATTGTTGTTATTATTATTATTTATTTATTTGTGTGTGTGTGTGCACACGCGTATGTGCAGGTTCCAGGACAACTATGGGGTTGGTCCTTGCTTGCCCACCTCATTTGAGACAGATTTTTCCTCTGGATTCTTGCCCTGCTATTCTTTGCTGTGCTTACCAGGAGCTTCTGGGAAATTCCCCTGTCTCCACCTCCCATCTTGCTGTCAGCATCAGCCTGCAGGGATAACAGAAGTCTGTCATGGAGTCCAACTTTTTAATGCGGGATCTGGGGATTGAACTCAGGTACTTCAGCTTGAGTGGCCAGTGCTTTATTCACCTTCCTAGCCCCAAATTAAGGAATTTAAATCTGTCATATTGCATACAATATTATATCATGTTGTAAAAACTAGTGTGTACATTTTATAGTTACAATTTATATTTTATGTAGTCACACACACCTTTTCCTATATAGGTTTGGATTTTATCTAGATTAAAAAGGGTTCCTTCGCTGTAAGATTATGAAAATAGGTCTGGGGGATGTAGCTCAGCCATAAAGCAGTTGCCTAGTATACATGATGCCCTAGGTTCAATCCCCAGCACCACAAATAAAGTTTATAATAGTGAATCTTCTCCCTCTCTTTCTCATTCTGCCTCTTTCCCTCTCTCAAATAAAAATAATAAATAACTAAATAAATAAAAAGGGCTGGAGAGATGGCTTAGCCATTAAGGTGTTTGCCTGCAAAGCCAAAGGACCTCAGTCCAATTCCCCAGGACCCACATAAGCCAGATGCACAAGTTGGCGCATGCATCTGGAATTCATTTGCAGTAGCTGGAAGCCCTTACATGCCGCCCATTCTCTCTCTCTCTCTCTCTCTCTCTCTCATTCTGCCTCTTTCCCTCTCTCAAATAAATAAATAAGAATAAATAAATAAATAAATAAATAAATAAATAAAATAAGAAAGTTATAATAGTGAATCCTTGAACTACTGCCTCTCCTGAGCGCTGGGATGATAGGTGCCTCCACCACTCCCAGTTTGAGGGAGTTGACAGCTCTCCACTCTACTAACACGACTGCAGTTAACCCTTTCCTTCTCTTCTAGAATAATTTTTTTCCCTAGGGTAATTTTTATAATTTGTATATAGTAATAATGTTAAATCTCTGGGCCAGTCAAGCCAAGGCCTGTTCTCTCCCATAACAGTCTCAAGATCTTCCCACCTCAGGAATCATACACTGTGGACTTTTGCACATTTGCCTCCTTGCGTTCATCCTCTATATCTTGTCGTTCACCCATGGTGTTGCCTGTGGGAATCACCTTTGGATAGTAGTTTCTTTTCATTGGTGAGTAAATACGCCCTTATACATATATACAGCTACTACCCATCACTTGTCGATGGATGGACATCGGCGTAGGGTGGATGCCCTTGCAAAAGGCAATGAAAGGCTGGAGAGATGGCTTAGCCATTAAGCCTAAGCCTAAGAACGCCCATTGGATTCTCCAGGTCCCACGTTTTGCCAGATGCAGTGACACAAAGGCACAATGCCACACTTCATCACAAGGGGATGCATGTGCCTGGAGTTCGTTCACAGTGGTTGAGAGGCCGCTGGCACACCCATTCTCTATCTGTCTCTCTCTTTCTCAAAAAAAAAAAAAAAAAAAAAACAGGCCTGGAGGGATGGCTTAGTGGTTAAGGCACCTGCCTGCTAAGCCTAAGAACCTGGTTCCAATCTCCAGCGGTTCCAATCTCCAGGTCCCACGTTTAGCCAGATGCAAAGTGATGCAAGGACGCAATGCCGCACTTGACCACAAGGGGGCGCACACATCTGGATTTCGTTCACAGCAGCTGAGAGACTGCTGGCGCATCCATCTCTATCTGTCTCCCTCTCCCTCTCTGTCTCTCTCTGTGTCTCTCTCCAAAAATAAATAAAATAATAAAAATAAATAAATAAATAAAAAAAAAAACCCCCAAAAACAAGGCAATGAAGGGTGCACTCAGGCCTCTTGGCTCCTCCCATGTGAGGTATCCCTCTCCACCCTCCTATCTTTTCTACTATGTGAGGATGCCAATGTGGCACCATCTTGGTGGAACAGGTCCTCAGCCAACTTGATCTTGCTGGTGCCTTGATCTTGGACTTTGCAGCCTCCAGGCTGTACATTTCTATTGTAAAATGCCCTGTCTGAAGCATTCTGTTTTGGCAGCAGGAACGGGCAGGCTTTAATTTGTATTTCTATCATGAAAAATGATGTTGGACATTGTTTTCATATGACTGTATGTTATTTGTATTTCTTCTTAGGGGAAATGTATGTTCGTATCTTTTGCCCTTTGTAATTTTTTATTTTTTGCCTTTTACTATGAAAACAAAACAAATGCCCCAGGAGAAGGGTCCATAATTACCACAAACATCAAAGAGTAATTTCTACCATGTTTTACTCTGTGGTGTTGAGGCCCGCATTGTAAAAGGCAAGCTAAAACTACTTACGTTGGACTCATTTTCAGTAACTGACATTTACAGGAATATACTAGAAATAGCACTAAAAGTTTAAGATGCTGGGCATGGTGGCATATGCCACCATGCATATGGTGAGGTAGGGGTAAGAGGATCACCATGAGTTTGAGGCCACCCTGAGACTGGATAGTGAATTCCAGGTTAGCCAGCCTTGTTTTTTTTTTTTTTTTAAAAACAAACAAACAAACAAAAAAACAGGGTTTTGCTATGTAGTCCAGGCTGATTTGAGTTCATCATGTAGCCCAGGCTGTCCTTAAATGTTCTTTACTCTTCCTGGCTCAGCCTCTGAAGTACTTGTGTTACAGTGTGATCCATCACAACCTAGCTCCAGCCCCATGTATTTTTTTTTTTTTTTGGTAACATTTTTGGATAAATCCATAGTGGATAGGTCTACTATCAATTGTTTATAGGGTCTATACTTTTTCTATTTTTTGGGTTTGCAAGGTAGAGTCTCCCTCTAGCCCAGGCTGGCCTGGAATTCACTATTAGTCTCAGGCTGGCCCCGAACTCACAGAGATCCTCCTACCTCTGCCTCCCGAGTGCTGGGATTAAAGGCGTGCACCTCTTGTATTCATTCAGAGAAATCTGTGCTTACACCAAGACTGAAAACACATTTCCTTGTTTATCAATTTTCTTAGCTCTATGATGGCTCTTAATTGAATTTTACACACGGCATGCAGAAGGTATGGAGACAGCTCTCTTCTCTCCTATTGTTTGAACACCATTTGTTGGTGCTCTAGTCAGCTGGCTTTCAATATTTTTTTCTCAAAACTAAGCACCACAGGTAAAAACATCTCTGTGTAGTTTTCCTCTGTGCAGGGTCCATCCACAGCGCACCACTTGGAAGCCTGTCGGAAACACAGGATATGTCCTCACTCTGCCCCCACAGAAGCCCCAGGTGACTCGGACATAAGGCCCACCAGAGGAGCCCTGGGGTAGGTAGCTAATGTTTGAGGAATGACAGCAAATGCGTCCTGCTTCTCACAGTTGTCCCATGCCCTGCAGGCTGCGGTGGGCCTGTCCACTCATTTCCTCCGTGTGACACGCTTGATACCACACCGAACCTCTGGGCTGGGTGGACTCTTCTGCATATGTGCCCTGATGGTCTTTGCGGCTGGAGTTGAGGGGAGGAGAAGACGTGCCCACTAGTCCACGCCTCACTTTTGAAGATCCACGGCCACCTTCTCATTCGCCCAGCAGTCCTTGCTCTCTCCTAGCATGCAAAGACTCTTCCAGTCCCGAGCCTCAGTTTCCTCAATTGCTGCTCGCACGGGAATACTGGTGTCTCTCTCTCTCTCTCTGTGGGGAGGGGGGCTCCTGCGACGGGATCAAACGAGTACCTGGGCCATCAGGACAGCACAATAGAAACCAGTGATGGTCACGGCCATTTCAGAACGCATCCCCTTGGAGATGATGCCCTGGACTCTAGTCGCCTCTTGCACGCCGCCCCACCCTTCTTCCCTCCCACCCTAGCAGAACCCAGCTGCCTTCACCCCAGTCGGACTTCTCCATACTCTGGGCTTCCGCGCCCCGGGGGCAGTGTGTGCACCGATAAATCTTTCCCAGCACGTCGCATTGTTGCAGCGAGTTGCCCTGGCGGCCGGCCGGGTCCCCTCAGCTCTCTACGTGCAGGCTCTCCCGCCTCCATGCTCTTGGAAGCACCCCCCACCCCCGCCCTTCCCCCGGCCCCTGGCGTAGCCTACGCCTGGTACTTGGAAGGAGCTCAATAAAATGTTTGCAAAAAAAAAAAAAAAATCGGATGGTCTCGGGAGCAGGTGTCCGCCCCCCGGTTGGCGGGCGGCGTGCAGCGTGCAGCGCGCGGGGCGGGGGCTGCAGGCGGCTCCGGGAGGACGCAGGGGACGAGGGAGGGGACGGAGGCGCCGAGCCGAGAGCGGGGGGTCGCGGGGAGCCGTGCTCCGCCCCTCCGAGCCCCGCGTCGAGCCGCGGCTGGGAGGGGCCGGCGGAGGCGGAGCCAGTGGCAGCAGCGGCGGCGGCGGCGGCGGCTGAGACTCGCGGCTCCCTGTGCACGGCTCCGGGTCACCCAGCCTCAGATTCCCCGCGCCCAGAGGTAAGGAGCGACCGACGAGGGAGCGGGCGCGGTGGCGAGAGGCTGGGCCGAGACCCTCCCTCCCTCTCTCCCCTCGCGGACGCGACCACCTCGCGGCCCACGCGGGTGGGCGGGGGGACTCGGTCTGCAGCCTCGCAGCCCTCCTTCCCCGCGCGGCCGCTTCCCGGGCGCCCGGCCCCTGCCCGCCGCTCCGCATCCTCCCGGACCGCCCGCCGAGCGAGCGAGCAGCGAGCGTCTCTCCCGGGGCTTCTCCTCCCTCGCCCAGCCGCGCTCCTCGGTTTGTCCCGCGGGTCCCGTCTGGAGTCGGTGCTGGGTGTCTGGGGTGGAGGAGCGAAGCTCGAAGCGGCCGGAGGGTGAGCCCCGGCGTGGGGGTGGCGGGGTGGGGGGTCCGGAGGGCCTGGGTACCATTCTTCAGCCTGACGGATGCTCAGCGCAGCGGGCTGGCTCCATGTTTGCGGAATGAATGAATCATGACTCTCCTCCGTCCGCTTCCTTCCGAAGGAGGACTTTTTTTGAGGTCCACGTGCTGCAGAGCTCCTTGGGGAAGGGGGAGGCTCTCGAGATAAGGGTACACCCTTCACGCATAGCGGAAACTCACATTTCTCCACCCCCCCCCTCTTGTTTTCAGAGAGGCTCCCTTTGGAATGGGGCTGAGGGTAGGATGGGGCTGGGGGCGGGGAGCTCTTGTAGGCCCAGCCTGGTACTTGTTGAAGGCAAGGCAGGGCACTTGAGCAAGTGTCCTTTAGAAAGGTAGTATTTGGACGGTGCGAGAAAGGATGGGTGAGAAAGTACCTCATGTTAAGGCAGGGCCACTTGTCACTGCCAAAACCAACGTGGGAGAGCTGATCGGAGGACAGATTCTGGCCCACAAGTTACTTACAGAACCCTTTCCCCTGTTTCTGTTTGTTCATCAGTGCAATGGGAGCAGTATCCATGCTCCAGGGTTTCGTGCATATTCAGGAAAATGCAGAATGTTTCGCATATTGAGGGAATCCAAGAAATCTTTTTCCTCTCTGAAAAAAAAAATGAGTTTTTTTGTTTTGTTTTACCCCATTCCCTCTAACCCCATATAGGTCATAAACGGACCCAGGGGATGTGAGATCACTGCTGAGTGACTGTGCTACTCCCCCACCCCCAGTGTGCAGGGAGAACTGGGGACCTGCAGGGCACAGGCATGCCAGTACTGTCTGAGGACTCGGGTGAGTGTCTGCCTTCCTCGTCTGCCCAGGGTTGAAAGAAACCGGGTGCTGCTGGTGTGGCCTCTAGAAGCTGCCCTGCCTGCACACCCTGGGGACTTGCACCTAGGGGAAGAATGTCCTCAAGGCAGAGTAGGAAGGTTGTCTCTAGGGTCCCTGGGCAGGAAGTGCAGTTGGGTTTCCAAACCTTGTTTGTTCTCAGGTTTGCACGAGACTCTAGCATTGCTCACCTCTCAGCTCAGACCCGACTCCAATCACAGGGAGGAGATGGGCTTCCTGAGGGATGTCTTCAGCGAGAAAAGTCTCAGCTACTTGATGAAGGTGAAGGCCGGCTCCATCTGTCTCCCTCTTCCCACCTGCCCCAGGAAGGTCCTCACTAACCTATGAGGCAGGGCATTTTCTTACATTGTCCTGGAACAGGGGAGGAGAGGCCCTGCCTGCAGCCCTAGGTGTCCCTGCTGCCCTAGGGTTGGGTGTGCAGCATCCAGGGTAATCAGATGTTTTTGCAGATTCACGAGAAACTCCGCTATTATGAGAGGCAGAGCCCAACTCCTGTCCTGCACAGTGCCGTGGCCCTTGCTGAGGATGTAAGTCCCCAAAATTTAATTTTAAAAAATATTTTTATTTATTTATGAGAGAGAGAGAGAGGCCGGGGGGGGGAGGGAGAGAATGGGCACACCAGGGCCTCTAGCCACTGCAAACAAACTCCAGATGCATGCGCCACCTTGTGCATCTGGCTTATATGGGTCCTGGGTAATTGAACCTGGGTCCTTTGGCTTTGCAGGCAAGCACCTCAACCTCTAAGCCATCTCTCCAGCCCAAGAATGTAATTTTTTAACTGGTGGTGGAATCCTTCCCCCTTTCTCCCCTGAAGGGCTCCTTCATTTTGCCTTGTCACCACTGCTTCGCCTGGGGACATCAGTAGTTAGAGGCCTGGAAGTTGAAGACACATCTCTTCATTTCCTCCTATTTATTTACTTAGTTATTTCTTACTCTGAACTATATTGTCACCCCTTCCTGGGCCTCCTGACAAGGGAGGACCTTGTTAGCTTGGGCCTGGGCCAGGAGACATGGTGATGCCCACTTACTGTGTGTTCTGTAGCAAGCCTGTCTTGTCAGCTGTGAAATGAGAGCCCTGGATCAGAGCCCCAGCTCCCCAGCCGTCCTGAATAAGTCACATAGGGCCTTGTGCCAGCACTCAAGGACGCTGCCATGAAGTCAGGGGATTTGCAGTGTGTCCCCGCTAACAGGCTTGGGTTTGGCTCCTCACTGACCTAGTCCTCTGTGTCGCCTGTCGTGGGGGGTGCTGTCCACGGTGGTGACTTACACTGGCTCCTGAATAGCTTACCTCGGAGTCAAGGCTTTTCCCCAAGGGACCCCCGGTCAGGGAGATGACCTGTTGGAGGACAAACTCAGCCTGTGGTACAGACCTGCAGTGTGATCAGAAACGTGTCACACCGTCCATCCCCAGGCTCAGTGGTGCCTTTGCATTAGCTCGAAGACCTTAAATGAGTCACCCCAGCCTCTCAGCCCCAGTTTCCTCCCCCATGAAATCGCATAGTGTCAGGGAAGCTGTCAGTACCTTCAGACGGGCTGGGTTCAAGTCCTGGATGTTCCACTGTGAGCCTTGGTGACCCTAGGGCAGGTCTCTAAGTCTCAGGACTGTCATCTGTTGAAGGGAAAAAGTCCTAATGCCTTCTGCATCTGGTGTGTCGTGGGCATGGAGAGGCCCACATAAAGCAATAGCACGCAGTAGGGGCTTACTAACACACCCCAGTATGATCACCCTGTCCATCTGCCTGAGCCCTTCTGGTCCCTGGCATGATTTCCCCAGAGCGTCTGTCAATCCTGGAGCCGCTGTGGGTCTACATGCTTCTGGGTGCTTCCACCATTCCTGAGAGAATCCTTGTGTCTGAGGCCCAAGTGGGTTTCCCTCAGGTACTCCAGCATGCTCGAGCACCGGGGCACCCCAGCCTCCTGTCTCCTTTCCTTCCAGGTGATGGAGGAGCTGCAGGCCACCTCCGTGCACAGCGACGAGAGAGAGCTGCTGCAGCTGCTGTCCACCCCCCATCTCAGGGTAGTCACGCTGCAGTCCCCGCCCACCCACCAAGCTGTATCTCTTGGGATGAGGGTGGAGGGAGCGGTGGGTCCCGAGACTGAGGGGAAGAGACTTCTCTGTGACAGATCCTTGGCAAAGGACCTAGGGTGGGGGGTCGGGTGATCTCCCTGGCATGAGATCTGAGACTCCCTAGACCCCTGCCCTGCCGTGAGCTGTGGAGCCAACCTCTTTCCTCTCACTTTCCTGGCAGGCTGTGCTCATGGTGCACGACACAGTTGCCCAGAAGAATTTTGACCCTGTTCTGCCACCTCTGCCTGATAATATTGATGAGGATTTTGAGGAAGAATCTGTGAAGATTGTCCGCTTGGTGAAGAACAAGGAGCCCCTGGTATGTGCCAACTTCTCTTCCCTACCCTTCCTCTGCATCTTAGCCCTCCCCCCCCAAAAAAAACAAAAACTCCAGGAACTCATGGGGAGTGACAGCTGTTTTGTCAGGGGTGTGCTAGTCTCTGCAGCACTTTGGTGTGCAGGACCCCTCTTCCTGCATGGATGCAGCCTCTGCCAACGGTGGCCAGGTGCTCTTGTGCAGTCAACAACCTGTTAAATGGGGTGACCTCGATAATCATATTTGGAAACCGAAGTTAACAAACACAGTCCAAGGCTGCACAAAGCCCGTCACTTAATCTTACTTTTTTTTTTTTTTTTTTTGCCTTTTCATATATCATGGCAGAGTTTGAGTTTGAACAGCCCAAGATATTTATACTACAGCCACTGGCCCAGGCTGACCTGGAATTACCCCTCAACTCAACAGCCCTCCTAAGATTATTTATACTTAGTTCTTTATAGAAGTTTGTGGATCCTCCTTTGTGGCAGTACCGTGCCCCCAGCTGACAAATGACCACTTTGCATGCATCAGCTGGGCAAAGGGGCCGGTTGTTTATTAGATGGAAGGAAGCGGTGGAAGTCTGGAGAACTAAATACTTGTCTCGGAGGTCCCCAAAGCTGGCACTCTGTAGTTTCACTTTTCCTCACCTGACCTGTGATAAGCCACATGTGCAAGCCGACTAGATGTCTCCTTTGCCTCTATTTCCTCATCTGTGCAATGGGGCTGTCAGCCATGGAGTTGACAGGCATTTGGGGAGCCTTCCTGTGCAGGCGCCATGTTGGGACTTCAGAGGAATAAGTGATGTGGGGGAGTTTGCAGATCCAGTGCCCTGGAGGCTAATGGGTGGCTTTTCTTTCTCTCTCTCTCCCTCCCTCCCTTCTGTCCTTCCAATTTTGTTATTTATTTATTTGCAAGGAGAGAGAGAGAGAATATGAATGAGGGAAAGGAAATGGACACACCAGGTCCTCCTGCCATTATAAATGAAGTCCATATGCATGTGCCACTTTGTACATCTGGCTTTATTTGGGCACTGGGGTATTGAACCCAACCCGCCAAGCTTAGCTAGCAAGCACCTTTACCTGGATGGCTTTTCTTTTTCTTTTTTTTTTTTTTTCTAGAGGTAGGGTTTCTCTCTAAGCCAGGCTGACCTGGAATTCACTATGTAGTCTCAGGCTTGCCTCGAACTCACAGCGATCCTCCCACCTCTGCCTCCCAAGTGCTAGGATGCCCGCCTATGAGAGATGCATTGTTTTTTGAATTTTTTTCCGAGGTAGGGTCTCGCTCCAGCCCAGGCTGACTTTTTACTTACTGTGTAGTCTCAGAGTGGTCTCGAACTCATGGTGATCCTCCTACTTCAGCCTCCTGAGTGCTGGGATTAAAAGTGTGCACCACCACACCCGGCTAGGATGGCTTTTCTTTTCTTTTTTTTTTTTTTGTGGTTTTTTGAGGTAGGGTCTCACTCTGGTCCAGGCTGACCTGGAATTAACTATGTAGTCTCAGGGTGGCCTCGAATTCTCGGCGATCCTCCTACCTCCCGAGTGCTGGGATTAAAGGCATGCGCCACCACGCCCGGCTCAGGATGGCTTTTCTTGATACCAGTGTTTATCGTCTGTGCTTTGGATGGGTGACATGAATGCAATGATGGTATTAATGGTGTGTTTACATAAATAGTCAAGAATAAATTGTGGACCTGCAGAGATGCTCAGCAGGTAAAGTGCTTGCCTCACAAGCATGAAGACCCAAGCTCCATCCCCAGAACCCACATAAAAATGCCAGGTGTGGTTGCATTTGCAGTGTCAAGAAACCCTGGCAAAACTTCTAACGCCACACACACACACACACACACACACACACACACACACACACATGCACAAATAAATAAATGACTTTTTTTTTTTTTGAGGTAGGGTCTCACTCTAGCCCAGGCTGACCTGGAATTCACTATGTAGTCTCAAGGTAACCTTGAACTCATGGCGATCCTCCTACCTCTGCCTTTCGACTGCTGGGATTAAAGCCATGTGCCACCATGCCTGGCTTAGATTACTTTAAAAAAATGTTATTTATTTATTTGAGAGAGAGAGAGAGAGAGAGAGAGAATAGGCATGCAGGGCCTCTAGGCACTGCAAATGATTGCGCATCTTGTGCATCTGGCTTATGTGGGTCCTGGCGAATTGAACCCGGGTCCTTTGGCTCTGCAGGCAAATGCCTTAACCACTAAAGCAATCTCTTGAGCCCTAAATTTTTTTTTTTTTTAAAGATGGATGGCATTCCTGAGGATGATACCTCAGGTTGTCCTCCGGCCTCCACATAGCATGTGTATACACACATATACAAATGCATTGAAAAAATAAATTGATTACAATGTTTGGAATTTATTATTATTTGCTCTCTTGACTATATTTCCTCATAGAAGTCATGCAACTCTGTGAGTTAAGTGCTGTCCCTTACCTCAGGGGAGACAGGCTCAGAGAGCACAAGGGAATTCCTTGCTTCTGTGTTCAGACCCTGGACTGTCCATGCCCAGCCTCCCACCCCAGTGCTGTCCTGGCATGTGCATGCTCACATGGTGTAGGCAATCCAGGGTTTATGAGCGCCTTTCTCATCTTAGACATCATCTCTACTGTGTTTCATGGACCAAGTCCTGGTCTCAAAGCTCTGGCGGGTGTGTGTGTGGGGCATAATTGGTTCCTCTTAGCAACAACAGAAGGCCCAAGAACAGTGTGATTGGCTCGAGGCAGGTTGAGAATTTGCTAGCACACACTGTCCTCATTATGAAATGTCTTTGCAAGTGGCAAGGGCTGTGATGAGACAGGGAACACTGGATTTGGCATCACCAAAGGCTTCCCTTCTCTGGAGAGTGACCTTGAGGAGGCTGAACTACTGTGACGGCCAATCCTTCATGGTTCATGTAGCCGAAGTGGGCCTCAAACGTAGCTGAGGATGATCTTAGACTTCTGATTCACCCAGCTTATGGGGCCTAGTTCCTCATGTACAGTGTCACAGGGTCATTGTGCTTTGTAAGCTGTAGAGTGGGGAGCTTTCCTAACTGGAGATGATGGTTTTATGGTCCTCGGCCAGGGTGGCAGAGAGAGGAGTCGGGGAAGCGGTGGGTGGGGCTGTCTCACTGAAGCTTGTCTTCTGGCCTCTCATGCAGGGTGCCACCATCCGGAGGGATGAGCACTCAGGGGCTGTTGTGGTGGCCAGGATCATGCGAGGGGGCGCAGCGGACCGGAGTGGTGAGTGGAATGACGGGATGTTAGCCAGCTGGCTGAGATGATGGCCGTTGTCCCACAGAACTGTCTCTTTGTGCCCAGACTCCCTTTCCCCAGCCTATCAGCTCACCTGTGTTAGCTATGCTTTGCATTTGAGACTGGGGTGGAATTCTTACTGTCCCAAGCTCAGTAGGAGCTAAACTCAATTAATTTACTTATTGGTTTTTTTGTTTTTATTATTTATTTATTTGATAGAAAGAGAGGGAAAGAGAGGGAGAGAGAATGGGCACACCAGGTCCTCCAGCCACTGCAAATGAACTCCAGATGCATGTGCCCCCTTGTGCATCTGGCTTACGTGGGTCCTGGGGAATTGAATCTGGGTCCTTTGCAGGCAAATGCCTTAACCACTAAGCCATCTCTCCAGCCCCTTGTTTTTATTTTTTGAGGTAGGGTCTCATTGTAGCCCAAGCTGACCTGGTACTCATTCTGTAACCCAGGGTGACCTCGAACTCACAGAGATTTTCTTTTAAAGTTTTATTTATTTATTTGAGGGAGGGAGAGAGGGAGGGAGAGAGAGAGAGAGAGAGAATGGGCACACCAGTGTGTGTGTGCCACTGAGAAGAGAAGTCCAGACGAATGGGCACACCAGGACCTCCAGCCACTGCAAATGAAGTCCAGACGCATGGGCCACCTTGTGCATCTGGCTTACATGGATTAACCACTAAACCATCCCTCCAGCCCTCACAGAGATCTTTCTACCTCAGCCTCCCAAGTGCTAGGATTTCAGGCATGATCCACCACACCCAGCTTCAGCAGGAATTTGGTGGAAGTCTAAGGAGCTTGGAGTCCTTGCAGGGGTTGAGGAGGGACACCAGGAAAGGGCTTAGGCACTGGATTAACTGGAGAACTGTGACACTTCAGCTTGCCAGGGGAGGATACCCTGCTTCTGCCAGTGGCCTTGTCACCTTGTCAAACTGCTCTTGGGGTGGGGAGGGAGTCCCTATGTTTGGGTACACACGGGTTAAAAATCGTCGTGGAGGAGCCGGTGTAGGGGAACATAACCCTTGAGGTCTCGGGGAAGGACCCTAGGCCTTGCTTCCCAACTGTGAACCAGCACCCGACCCCCGGAGCATCTTGGTAACACACTGACTCTGATTCAGAAGTCTGCATTCCTGACCCCCTCCCACTGGCCGCTGCTGTTGGGCCCACTGAGAGCAGAAAACAGGGGCCGACTGTGTAAGGACACTTGGTCATCAAAGCAGTGGCTAAGTGCTGGGTGTGGTGGCAGGCGCTTAACGTCTTAGCTGCTTAGGTGGCTGAAAAGGAAAAAAAGCATTGCTTGAGTCTTAAGTATTTGAGACTGGCCTAGTCAACATAGTAAGAAATCCTCGGAGCCGGGCGTGGTGGTGCACGCCTTTAATCCCAGAACTCAGGAGGTAGAGGTAGGAGGATCTCTGTGAGTTCAAGGCCACCCTGAGACTACATAGGGAATTCCAAGTCAGCCTGGACTAGAGTAAAACCCTACCCTACCTCCAAAAAAAAAAAAAAAAAGCTATCAAAGTAGAAGTAGATCTAACTAGGATGAAGCAGTTCAGCAGGGTGGGTAGGGGACAATGCAGGTGAATATGGTCCGAATATACTAATACATGTACAAAAAGTGTCCATAAATAAGTTTCTGCTTAAACTGAGGAGGGAGGGAGGGAGGGAGGGAGGAAGACAGGGGCAGGCTTCTAAATTTATCATAATCGCAAGAATTTATCTAGCTGGGCATGGTGGCGCACACCTTTCATCCCAGCACTCGGGAGGCAGAGGTAGGAGGATGACCGTGATTTCAAGGCCACCCTGAGATGACATAGGGTATTCCTGGTCAGCCTGGGCTAGAGTGAGACCCTACCTCGAAAACTACCCCCATCTCCCCCCAAAAAATAAACCAACCAACCAATCAACAAACAAACAAACAAATAAATAAATAAATAAAAGCCAACAGGCCGGCAGGTCTGACACTCTTAGTGACACCTTCACTGGCACTTTTAAGTTTCCTCCTTAAGACTGAGAAGGGCTGCTCTTGATGTGTCTGTCGCCCAGGAGGGTGAAGAGTTAACGCTACTTTTGTGGCGGTAGAGAGATGAGGCAAAGGAATGCAGCTTTCTACAGCAAAGCACCTGTGTCTGCCGGCTGCCTCAGTTATTTCTTAGCAGCATGGCCTTGTGGGGCTGCTGCATCCTCCCGGGTGGCAGCTGTAGCTTGTGCATGGATGGGAACCTCCCCCAGGGATGGCACAACTGCCATGCCCAATCCACATCAGCCTGAAGTAGTATGCAGTTCCTCCCCCACCCCCATCTTCAGACCTGAGCCTGTCATGCAGTGGCTTCCTCAGTGTCCAGAGGTGCTGACCTTGGGCTCAAGGTCCTTCCTGTGCTAAGCTGACATCAGCCCCTGTGTCTCCTAGGCCTGGTGCACGTTGGCGATGAGCTCCGAGAGGTGAACGGGATCGCGGTCCTCCACAAACGGCCTGACGAGATCAGCCAGATTCTGGTCTGTGTGGCATGCCAGCTGGGTGGGGCATCTTCAGAGACCCAGAGCCAGGGGGCTTCTGGGATCCAGGGAAGATATTAGCTCAGCCTCCCTGCTTGTGTGAGGGTGAGGTGCTGTGTGGATTATGGTATGCCTAGGACGTGGGGTGTTGTAGGTTGAACTTCTGGTCGACCTGCCTCCCACTCTCAACACACACCCCCTCCCCACCCTCAGCTCCTTTTCCTGAGAACCCTTCTGATGCCTGGGTTTGGTCCTGGTTCCAAATCCCAGTTCCACTGAGTTTTAACTTCCTTTTCTGTGAAGTAAGGATAGAGGTTCCCCCCTCCATCCCCACCAGTGTGTGGTGGTTATCAGAAAAGGACAGAGTACATTAGAACTGTAAGAAGATTCCAGGGAGCGTGAGTCAAAGTTGAAACCAGGGAAAGCTCCAGCACAGCTCTTTCTGGTTCTTGCTGTCATTGGTGCTCTTTGTGGTTTGTGAGCAGAAATAGGATGAATGCTAAAGAGGCTGCCTTTTAGGGTCACAAGTGGGGGGGGGCATAGATGCAGGCTGGCCCTTTAGTCTTTATCCCTGAATTGTGGGCACTCAACTCCCACGTTCTGGAGTCAAGGTCTAGGCTTTCTGGGTAGTGGCACAAGGGCGGCTGATAGTCTGACCACTTGTGCCTTTGTGGTATGATCCTGTTCTTCCCTCTGGGCCCAATACTGAGGTGCAGGGTTTATGGAAGCAAAGGAACTTCCCAGAAAGGCAGGACTAGCCTGAGATCAGTGCCCTGTGGGGGAAGATAAGGCAAGGAGGAGGTACTAAACAGGTAGGACTGAGGAAAATGAAACTGAAGTAGTTTATTCAGATAGCCCCAAAGAATAGCGAGAAGGGGAGCTCTTAGGGCCCTAGAGGCCTACAGCCATGGGGGAGCTAGAATCCAATGCATGTCTTGTCCTAGAGCTCTCATTTAAAATCTTCTGTCTCGGGCTGGAGTGCTGGCTTAGTGGTTAAGTGCCTGTGAAGCCTAAGGATCCAGGTTCGATTCCTCAGGACCCAGTTAAGCCACATGGGCAAGGTGGTGCATGCGTCTGGATTTCGTTTGCAGTGACTGGAAGCCCTAGCACACCCATTCTTTCTATCTGCCTCTTTCTCTCAAATAAATAAGTAAATAAATATTCTTCTGTCTCTGTCCCATGAAAGGGATGCTTGAGTTCTGAACTTAGTGTTAGTTAATTCAGACAAGCAAAAGGCTACGAGGTTGACTTTCATTCTGAACACCCACCCATTCTTCGACCTGGAAAGTGAGACTGGAACTCACTGAGTGTCAGGCCCGGCAGGTGATGGGCCTCTCTTCCCTCCTTCCAGGCCCAGTCTCAGGGATCCATCACCCTCAAGATCATCCCTGCCACCCAGGAGGAGGACCGCTTCAAGGAGAGCAAGGTATTGGGGGAGTGGGTTCCTGAGAGCCCTCTCTGCTGGGGGACGGGGGTTGGCATGCCAGATCCTGCTGGCCTTTGGACACAATCATGTGAACAGATCACACACCTGGTTCCAGTACCTGTGTCCAGGAGAGGACTTT
Organism: Orientallactaga sibirica; assembly: GCA_036365145.1. NCBI lineage: Eukaryota > Metazoa > Chordata > Mammalia > Rodentia > Dipodidae > Orientallactaga > Orientallactaga sibirica. Next base: position 23,483,189 of record JAEOAD010000013.1, on the reverse strand, counting down.
AATTCAGTCACAGGTGATCACTTGTTTGTACCCTGCTTCTTAGGAAATAGGATGTGATGTATCTTACTAACAAAAGACAAAGGCACTTCAATTGAAATAGAAAATCAAGGCCAGCAAGAGGAAGCAAAATACCTACGGCACTGGATACTGGAACACTGATGCAACTGCCGTTGGTTTGGTCACGTGCTGGGCCTACTTTCTGTGGTGTTTTCTCTGTGCCAGGCTCTCTGGAGACAGGGACAATTTGTAGCTCCAAGGGTTCCCAATGCCAAGGGGGATGCTAGGGAGCAAGTCTTTGACAGGCGTGTGACAAGTGCTTTGGGAAGGGTCTGTAGAGTGAGAGGCACCTGAGAAGGATCACAGAGTGAGTAGCTGGTATAGTTAGAGGGAGGCGCACCGGCTAGGGTTTTAAAGGAAAGGTCAGCTTGAAGTATCTGTTATACAGGAGCTCCGAGGCCTCACGCAAGGGAGCACGTTTGGGGATCTGGGAGGCATGCTGTTCAGCAAGTTACTGTGAGGGGTCACGGGTGGAGTTCTGGGATCTTTGTGGAGAATGCACCTTTGCAGTCCTAGCCAAGAGCTGGGAGCTGGGGCATCTGCACAAGTGGCATGGGCTGGGGGAGGGATTAGTTCTGTACTATTTTTTTTTTTTTTTTTGGAGAGAGACAGAGAGACAGATAGAGAATGGGTGTGCCAGCGGCCTCTCAGCTGCTGTGAATGAACTCCAGATGCTTGCACCCTTGTGTCACTTTGTGTCTGGCTAAATGTGGGACCTGGAGAATCAAACGGGTGTTCTTAGGCTTAGCAGGCAGAGGCCTTAACCACTAAGCTATCTCTCCAGCCCTCTGTACTATTAGGTTAACCTGTTAGGTTAGAGAAGAACAGGCCCAGTGACCATAGAAAGTAAGTTTCTAAGTGAAGGAGTACAGATGCGGGGTGCTAAAGTTAGCCAGGGTGTGCTGAAGTGGTCCAGCCCTGGAGATAGGAGGATGCCTCAGAGCCCAAGAGCTAACCTCATGGTAGTGAGAAGTTCTTAAAGGTCTAACTAAATCTGTATGTGTGGGTTTTAAAATTAATTAATTTTTTTTTTTTTTTTTTTTTCTTTTTTTTTTCGAGGTAGGGTCTCACTCTAGCCCAGGCTGGCCTGGAATTCACTGTGTAGTCTCAGGGTGGCCTTGAACTCATGGTGATCCTCCTACCTCTGCCTCCCGAGTGCTGGGATTAAAGGCATGTACTACTGTGCCCTGGCTAGTTTTTCCTTTTTAAAAGTCTTTTTTTTTTTTTTTTCTTTTTCTTTTTCTTTTTTCGAGGTAGGGTCTCACTCCAGCCCAGGCTGACCTGGAATTAACTATGTAGTCTCAGGGTGGCCTTGAACTCATGGCAATCCTCCTACCTCTGCCTCCCGAGTGCTGGGATTAAAGGCGTGCGCCACCACGCCCAGCTTAGTTTTTACTTTTTGAGAAGGTGGTCTTACAGTCCAGACTGGCCTTGCACTCACTATAGCAGGCTAGCATTAAGCTCCGGATCCTCTTTCCTCCACTTTCCAAGTACTGGGATTATAGTCACTAGAAGGGGTAAAGGCCAGAGGAAGTGAGGTCTGGTAGAAGGGCCCTTGTAGAAGCCTACGCTAGAGATTATTAAGACCTGGGATAAAGCGATCGCTCAGTGGTTAAAGGCACTCTCTTTCAAAGCCTAACGACCTGGATTTGATTCCCTAGTACCCACGTAAAGCCCAATGCACAAAGTGGCACATGGTGTGTGGAGTCCGTTTGTGGTGGCAGGAGGTTATTAAGACTTGCAGAGGATAGACAGGAGGGCATCACTTTGATTTCATAATGAACTTGGACTTGAACTTCTGCCAGCCAAGGCAGAAAGGAGAACATAATGAGAACAGAAGGAAGCAGGCCATTCCCAACCCTGCCTCCCAGTAGCTCCATGTATGAACAAAGGGACGCAACAGCCTGTGGCCCAGGAGAGCTGTCAATACAAATCATTGAATGATTAATCCCAGACAGTGTCTTCAGTGACTTTTTTTTTTTGCAGCAAGTGAAGAAATAATCTTCCTATTTCTTTAAAAAAATTTTTAAGATTATTTTTATTTATTTTTGGAGAGAGAGACAGACAGAGAGGGAGAGGGAGACAGATAGAGGTGGGCACGCCAGCAGCCTCTCAGCTGCTGTGAACGAAATCCAGATGCGTGCGCCCCCTTGTGGTCAAGTGTGGCATTGTGCCCTTGCTCATTTTGCATCTGGCTAAATGTGGGACCTGGAGATTGGAACCGGGTTCTTAGGCTTAGCAGGCAGGCGCCTTAACCACTAAGCCATCTCTCCAGTCCTCTTCTTATTTCTTATTTGCACTCTGGGATTAAATCTCAGAGCATAAATAATACTGAATCATTCTTCCTGGGCTAAGCTATTGTGGTAGAACAGCTTTTGATGGTTCTGGCAATGCAGGAAGAGAACATGACAGCCTGTCCCTTGGCTCAACCCTCTTAAATATTTCTCTTTGATCCAGGTGCCCAATGTGGGCAGCCACTTAGGATGGCATTAGGACCCTTAGAACATCTGGGGCTAGATGCGGGTGTTGGTCTTCCCGGTACACAGCCGGGAAAGTCTTACCACTCCCTAGCCGAGTCTCTTCTGTTTGGCATGCACAAAGGAGTTCCGTTCGGATCTAACCCCAACCCCCTTCTTCTATTCGCCACTGAAAAATCATGAGGCCCAGATGATCCGGAACTTGAAATCCATGAAACAAGTCCATGCCACCAAGTGATAAAGAACGTAGACACATGAAGCAGACCTGTGTGCCCACCCTGTCCTCTCCAGAGAGGTGACTTGGCCAAGGCTATGACAGACAAGGCAGGGCTGAGCTGCAAAAACTGTGGGAGCCAATTACAGACACGAGGAGTGTGGTGAGGCAGGGGTAACAGTAGTTCTGCTGATGTTTGGGTTCCTACCAGGAACTCTAGATTCCTTAGTCACAGATGGCGCTGCCTTCATCAGGAACAGTCAGTACAACGAAGATCACGGTGCCTCCATGTGGTGCTGTGCTTTTTGGCCCCAGGATTAGTTGTTGCTTTGTGGACGCAGAGGAGCTCCTAGCAGAATGGCAGAGGGGGCTCACACAGAAATGTCTGGGTTCACGTTGCTGGGACAAAACACCCGACCAAAAGCAGTTGATGGGAGGAAAGATTTTGTTCTGGTTTACGGTCTTGAGGGGAAGCTTCATGATGGCTGGGGAAAGATGGAAGAACCGAGGCTGGCCATCACCCTCTGCTAGCAGGTGACAACAGCAGCAGGAGACTGAGCTGAGCTCTGGCAAGAGAGAGCTGGCTGTAACTTCCCAAGTCTGCCCCCAACAACACAACTCCTCCAGCAAGGCTTCACGTCCCAAGTCACCGTCATCTGGGGACCAAGCATTCAAAACACGTGATTTTTATGGAGGACATCTGGTTCAGGCCACCACAGTTGGAAGAGAATGTTGGTCCGGGTGCCTGTCTCGATGAATTTCCTAACTAGAATGCAGCGTGTTTCTAAGATCAGCTTCCTGTTTTCAAGGCTGCTTGTCCGGCCTCATTGTGAATGGCCATTGTCATATGGCTTTTGCAGTGGCCTGTGCATATGTGCAGAGCGGGCTGGCTCACTGTGGCCATTCCCATGCAGGTGTTCATGCGTGCCCTCTTCCACTATGACCCACGGGAGGACCGGGCCATCCCTTGCCAGGAGGCAGGCCTGCCTTTCCAGCGCAGGCAGGTCCTGGAGGTGGTGAGCCAGGATGACCCCACGTGGTGGCAGGCCAAGCGAGTGGGGGACACCAACCTTCGAGCTGGCCTCATCCCCTCCAAGCAGTTCCAGGAGAGGTGAGTCTGGGATTCTCTCTTGGGATGGTTCTGCAGTGGCTGGTGGCTTGGGTATGTGGCAAACCCCGAAATCTTTGCCACTGCATTGAGAGGGGCACGGTGACTGGATTTTCCTAGCTACTCTTGGGGTCTGCACTTCTTGTCCCACAGCTGATAGAGATGGCTGTTTGAGATTTAAATAAATATGCCATTTTTTCTTTTTAATTTTTTTTTCATTATCAGGGATCAAATCCCAGACCCTTGCTAGACAAGTGCTGTACCACTGAGCTTCAGCCCCAGCCTTCTTGTTGACTTTTTTTTTAATTTTTAGTTTTAAAATATATTTTATTTATTTATTTAAGAGAGAGAGAGGGAGAGAATGGGTGCACCAGGGCATCCAGTCACTGCAAATGAACTCCAGATGCATGCACCCCCTTGTGCATCTGGCATACGTAGGTCCTGGAGAATTGAACCAGGGTCCTTTGGCTTTGCAGGCAAGTGCCTTAACCACTAAGCCATCTCTCCAGTCCTGACTCTTTTATTTTGTTTTATTTTTATTTATTAGCAACAGACAGACAAAGAGGCAGTGAGAGAGAGAGAGAGAGAGAGAGAGAGAGAGAGAATGAATGGGTGCGCCAGGGCCTCCAGCTATTGCAAATGAACTCCAGATGCATGTGCCACCTTGTGCATCTGGCTTACTGGGGAATTGAGCCTCGAACCGGGGTCCTTAGGCTTCACAGGCAAGCGCTTAACCACTAAGCCATCTCTGCAGCCCCTGACATTTTAGTTTGAGATAGCTCTTATTAAGTTGTCTGGGCTGATCTTGAACCCACTTTGTAGCCCAAGTGGGCTTTGAACTTGTGATCCATCTGTCTCAGCCTCTTGCTAAGCTGGGATTATAGGCATGTGCCACCAGGTCCAGCTGGGCATTTACATTAATAAGAGTTAATATATATAGTTCTTCCTCAGTATCTACTGGGATTGCTTCTAGAGCCCCTGTGGATACCAAAACCAGCAGGTGCTCAAGTCCTTGTATAAGATGATGTCATATTTGCATATAATCTATACACATCCTTCTGCATGCAGTAAATACTTCATGAGTGTCAATGTTATGTAAATGGCTGACACACCGTATTGTATAAAGGATAATAACAAGAAAGGAGTGGGTAAACATTTAGAAGGACAATTTTTCCTTTCAAATACTATCTATCTACAGTCCATTGAATTTGCAGATGAGAACCCACGGATACAGAAAGTCAGTGATATAATATGTACTAAGAGAAAACAGAAATACAGAAGAGGATGACTAGGCAGAGAAAATTACCCAAAGTCTCATCAGTGTCCAAACAGTGCAGTTCATTTCCTGCCTGTGTGTGTGTGTGTGTGTGTGTGTGTGTGTGTGTGTGTGTGTTTCCCTGTATGTTTTGCACACAGAATTTGGGGTCTGACTTCTTTTTATATTTTTGCATGTGTGCATTAGTGCAGGGTGCCTGCCAATGTGTATGTGTGTGCGCACGTGGAAGCCAGAGGTCAACATTGGTGTCTTCCTCAGTCACTCTCTGCCTTTTTTTAAAAAAAATTTTATTTGCAGGGGGCTGGAGAGGTGGCTTAGTGGTTAAGACACATGCCTGTGAAACCTAAGGACCCCGGTTCAATTCTCCAGGTCCCATGTTAGCCAGATGCACATGGTGGCGCATGCATCTGGAGTTCGTTTGCAGTGGCTAGAGGCCCTGGCACACCCATTCACACTCTCTCTCTCTCCTTCTCTCCCTCTCTCTGTCTCTAATAAATAAATAAAAATAAAATGAAAATTATTTATTTATTTATTTGCAAGGAGAGAGAGCGAGGGAGGGGGAGAGAAGAGAGATAGATAGTGGCCTCCAGCCACTGCAAATGAACTCCAGAAGCATGCGCCCGTTGTGCATCTGGCTTGTGTGGGTCCTGGAGAATCGAACCGGGATTCTTTGGCTTTGCAGGCAAACTCCTTAACCACTAAGCCATTTCTCCAGCCCCTCTGCCTTATTTTTGAGACAGTCTCCCACTGAACCTGGAGCTCACTGATCCAGCTTGACTATAAGCCAGTGAGACCCAGGGAGTCTCCGTCTCCACTTCTCCAATACTGGGATGACAGGCACATGCTGCCACACTTGTCTGTCACGTGGCTGCCGGGGACCATCACTTTACCAACTGAGCCATCTTCAATACATTTTTTTTTTGAGGTAGGGTCTCACTCTAGCCAAGGCTGACCTGGTATTCACTATGTAATCTCAGGGTGGCCTTGAACTCACAGGGATCCTCCTACCTCTGCCTCCCAAGTGCTGTGATTAAAGGCATGCGCCACCATGCCCAGCTGTTAATAAATATTTTTAAATATTTTATTTATTTGCAAGCAGAGACAGACAGGGCAGAGAGAGAAAGAGAGAGAGAATGAGAACGGGTGTGCCAGGGCCTCTAGCTGCTGCAAACGAACCCCAGATACATGCACCACTTTGTGCATCCAGCTTTACATGGGTACTGGGGAATCGAACTGGGGTCTTTAGGCTTTGCTGGCAAGTGTGCTAACCTCTAAGCCATCTCTCCAGCTCTATTTTTCTTTCTTTCTTTCTTTTTTTTTTTTTTTTTTTTTTTTTGTTTTGCGAGGTAGGGTCTCACTCTGGTCCAGGCTGACCTGGAATTCACTATGTAGTCTCAGGGTGGCCTCGAACTCTTGGCGATCCTCCTACCTCTGCCTCCCGAGTGCTGGGATTAAAGGTGTGCGCCACCACGCCCGGCTTTTTTTTTTTTTTTTTGAGGTAGGGCCTCGCTCTAGCCCAGGCTGACCTGGACTTCACTATGTCATGTCAGGATGCCCTCAAACTCAGGATGATCTTTCCACCTCTATCTCCCAAGTTCTGGAATTAAAGGCGTGTGCCACCATGCCCGGCTTTTTTTTTTTGGTTTTTTGAGGTAGGGTCTTACTGAAGCTCAGGCTGACCTAGAATTCACTATGTAGTCTCAGGGTGGCCTTGAATTCATGGCAATCCTCCTACGTCTGCCTCCCGAGTGCTGGGATTAAAGGCTTGTGCCACCATGTGACTTTCTTTTATTTTTTAAAATTTTTATTTATTTATTTTCATTTTTAAAAATAGTTTGTTTATTTATTTATTTGAGAGAAAGAGAATGGGTGCACCAGGGCCTCCAGCCACTGCAAATGAACTCCAGATGCATGTGCCTCCTTGTGCATCTGGCTTACGTGGGTCCTGGAGAGTCAAACTGGGATCCTTTGGCTTTGCAGGCAAATGCCTTAACCACTAAGCCATTTCTCCAGCTCTTATTTATTTACTTTATATAAGAGAGATAGAGAGAGAATTTGCGTGCCAGGGCCTCTAGCCACTGTAAACAAACTCCAGATGCTTGTGCCACCTTTTGTGTCTGGCTTACATGGGACCTGGAGAGTTGAACATGGGTTCTTAGGCTTTACAGGCAAACGCCTTAACTGCTAAACCATCTCTCCAGCCCTGCCTGTGACATTTCTTGTTCATCTAGGAGTCTTGCTATTTTCTAGCTTCCTCGGATAGAGGCTGGATGAGAGTGAAGGGTCTCTCTGCCTTAGGCATCACCTGAGGGGAGTAACAGCCGAGGGATTGGCTTGCATCCCTGTTTGTGGCTGTCTTGGGCTGGGTGAACCTTTCAAGAGATGCATTCTCTTCCTCTTTTATTTTTTTTAAATTTTTAAAAAATTTTTTTATTTATTTTTGAAGAGAGACACAGAGAAAGACAGACAGAGAGGGAGAGGAATACAGGTAGAGATGGGCACGCCAGCAGTCTCTCAGCTGCTGCGAATGAAATCCAGATGTGTGCGCCCCCTAGTGGTCAAGTGTGACATTGTGCCCTTGCATCACTTTGCATCTGGCTAAAGGTGGGACCTGGAGATTGGAACCAGCGTTATTAGGCTTAGGAGGCAGATGCCTTAACCGCTAAGCCATCTCTCCAGCCCTCTCTTCCTCTGTACAAAAGAGAAAACCCTATGAAAGTGTGCCCCCTGCCACTTCCTCAGAACACACTGTGAAGCAGGAGTTTCTCAGCCTACCCAGCTGGGGGATTCAGGCCTCGGCTACCCTGAGTTTCTAGAAAGTTTCCTCCAGTTGGTTATCATTCCCAGCTCATGATTCCCTATCCTCATATATCCTCACAGACGTTTAAGCTACCGGAGAGCCACTGGTACCCTCCCAAGCCCTCAGAGCCTCAAGAAGCCCTCCTGTGAGTAGACTGGCAAAGATAGCACTGCCGGGAGGGCGTTGTCAGGACTCGGGTCTCTGATAGAAAGAAGTTGACATCGGGCTGGAGCCCAGCCTGCAGCCTCCAGGGACAGGAAGAGATGGGGAAGGCCTGAGGAAGGGATTTGGGGGTGGAGGCAGCTGTTCTCTATTGGGTCCCATGCACCCTGGGGTTATGTGAGCTGGGGTGTAAACCTTTAAGGGTGGGAATGTGTGGGGGTATGTGTATCTAGAAGAGAATCCCCAGCTTTCCTTAGCTTTCCAAGGGGCTGACCCTGAATGTTAAAACCCACTGATAAGGGATGAGGAATGGAGGGTCTCTAAGTGGTCTTTTAAATAGAAAGTTCATTAGATTTGAATTTGAGATAGACACAGGTTCCTTTCAAGTGTATGTTCCATGCAGTATTTGGGATATATGGTGGTTTGCTTGGAACTCAGCCTTGACTGGGTAGCTGTCATTTATCTGATCGTCTTTCTCTGTGTAGCATTTATCTTGGAAAACAGCCATCTATCTTCTTGCCTTCTATTTAAATTTTTTAATAAAATATTTTATTTATGTGTGTGTGAGAAAGAGAGAAAGAGAGGGAGAGAATGGGCACACCAGGGCCTCTGGCCACTGTAAACGAACTCCAGATGCATGTACCACCTTGTGCATCTGGCTTTATGTGGGTCCTGGGGAATTGAACCTGGGTCTTTAGGCTTTGCAGGCAAGAGCCTTAACTGCTGAAGCATCTCTCCAGCCCTGTTTACATTTTTAAAGACTATTTTTATTTGTTTATTTATTTAAGCACACAAGGAGACAGACACAGAGAGAGAGAGAGAAAGAAAGAGAGAGAGAGAAAGAAAGAAAGAGAGAGAGGGAGAGAGGGCACACCAGGTCCTCCTGGCACTGTAAAAGAACTCTAGTTGCATGCGCCATTTTGTGCATCTGGCTTTATGTGGGTACTAGGGAGTTGAACCTGAGCCATCAGGCCTTGCAAGCAAGCACTTTTAACCACTGAGAAATCTCTCCAGCCTATTTAAATTTTGTGTTGTTATTTTGTGATGCTGGGAATTGGATCCCAGGGCCTCATGCACATGAGGTGACTGCTGTGCTGTTGAAACCTCATCCGTAGCTTTTTCCTGGTCTTAACAGCTCTGTGAAGCAGGTACAACCAGGCATCTTCTTTCCCCAAATGGGAAAACGGAGGCTCGTAAGGTTCCATGTCAGGGCTTTGCAGGTCGTGTGGATAGAGGCCCCAGGTTCGACCCCTCCCAGAGAGGAGGCTCTGTGGGGTTTGGTCTCTTGCTCTTAACTGAGCGAGAAGTCTGCATTTTCCAGCCAGGTGTCCAACCCCAGGAAAGGGAGAGCAGGTCCTGATCCCACTGTGGCACCTCAGAGGGCGTCATTTCATCAGCCATGGCCAACAGCCACTTTCCCGGTCTTGCTATCAGGTGGGAAGGGTGCTGAGTAAATTGGCCCAGAGGCCACTTCCAGCCACACGCTGGCTTTCTCGGGCTGCTTATGAGACACTCACAAAAAAAAAAAAAAAAAAAAAGACTTATTAGAGCAGGGCTTGGGTTTAATAACACAGCACCACTCAGATCACAGGCCTGCTGGGGCAAAGAAGTGGGACAGATGGAGGCTCCTCAGGTTGCTGAGGCCACGGCTGCCTCTCAGCCGCAGGGCTTCCCGCTCCCCCACGCTAACCCTGTCCCATCTGTCTTTTGTGCAAACCGCAGATGATCAGCCTTGTGACAAAGGTAGGCCCAGTATTTTGTCCCCTCTGCACACTAGTGAGGTCCCTTTTCCATTCAGCAATTGGGGCCGAGGGGACTGGTTTTCCTTCCTTCATCTGGGCAGCTGTGCTCAGCTGCATGGAGTAGAGATACGAACAAGGCCTTGGGGCCCAGCAGCCCATGTGCCTGACACTAAGGGGCTGTGCTGACTGACCCAGTTAGGTAGGAGCCAAGACATGGGAGGGCAGGGCAAGAGGTGGAATCCTCTCATCTTATTCCCACTGTCCTGGACTCAGAAAGACTGGGAGGGGGCTTCCTGTCTTAGAACCGCTGCCGAGCGAGGTCTGGGTTTATGCACGGGGAACTGAGAAAAACAGTAGGACTTGGTCCTGAGGGGCCAGGATGTGGGATTCCTCCTGAGCTCCCCCAGGCAACCATCCTAGAGGGCTCTGCCTAGCCACCCAGGGACTGGGGCCCTGTGACCTTGGGGATGTGTCTAATATGATTCATCTCTCCCTCTGTTTGGTTTCCAGAGACCTGCGACTGTGAGGGGTACTTCAAAGGGCACTATGTGGGTGAGTAGCGGGCTTTCCCCTGCTACCCCTTCTAGCCCATGAGCCGCTCAGGCTCTAGAACCAGGGACCCAAGCCCCAGGAACTGGTTAAGCACCACTGAACTTGTGGGACGGTCATCTCTGTTGGCCAGAGTGGCGCTGAACCTGCCCAGGCCTAGACCCCACTCCAGAACTCACTTCACTACTGGCCAGTACTGGTGGGAAGGGGCATAAAGCACTATGTTGACACTAATTTTTATTTATTTCTCCTCCTCTTCCTCCTTCTTTTTTGATTTTATTTATTTATTTGAGAGCAACAGACCGAGAAAGAGGCAGATAGATAGAGAGAGAATGGGCACACCAGGGCCTCCAGCCACTGCAAACAAACTCCTGATGCATGCGCCACCTTGTGCATCTGGCTTACATGGGTCCAGGGGAATCGAGCCTTGAACTGGGGACCTTAGGCTTCACAGGCAAGCACTTAACTGCTAAGCCATCTCTCCAGACCCCTTCTTCTTATTATTTCTTTTTTTTTTTTGCCTGTGTTATGTGTGTATGGGCATGTGCATGTGTGTGCATGTGTTTGTGGAGGCTGGAGGTGTCTTTTATGTCTGGGTGATAGGGATCTGAACTCAGGTCCTCATGCTGGCATGGCAAATGCTTTACCCATTGAGCCATCTCCACACTAATTTTTATCCTCATCTTCTTAACTGAGGTTTATTCAGAATTAATGTCATTACTGCACAGTAATGGAGTTTTGTTCCCACCAGTTTTTTTTGAAGGCCTTAGTCACAGATAAAAAAGTTTTCTAGCTTTTATTTTAGGAGCGATCTCAAATTTATTGAGTTGAACAGAGCTCCCTTGTGCCCCATGCCAGATGCATGGGCTGTCAGCACAGCCCCTTGCTTTCTTGTTGTCTCTGCACATATATGCATCTGTCGACTGTGTCACATGAGAGCACAGCCGTCATGACCCTTTGTCCTTCAGCACCCCAGCATGTAAGGACAAGGACATTTCTCTGACACAACCTCAGGGTAACGATTAAACCCTGTAAATTTCACATGCATAATTCTATTTTCTTATATAGGATTAAAAATATCACCACTGGTCCCCAAAATGTCCTTTAGAGCATTTCCCTGGCCCAGGACCCAATCTAGGACCACCCACTGCATTCGTTACAGCATGCTTTCACAGATAAGGAAATCCAGGCTCAGAGAAATGAAGAGACTTGCCCAAGGTCAGTCACATGCCATGACAAACAGTGACCTTGAGCCTTAGTGTTTGGATGTGAGAGCCACCCTTTTATCGTCTCGCCATGCTTCCTACACTCCTCAAACTGAACAAGAGGCTGGGGAGGCCAGGGGGCAGCTTTACCTCCATGCCTAGCCCCATGGAGGTCTTCATTAGGGGATCCTGGGACAAGTGTCACTATATCCCTTTGCCCCTCCCCAAGCTGGCCTTCGGAGGAGCTTCCGGCTGGGCTGCAGGGAGAGGCTGGGTGGCTCGCAGGAAGGGAAGACATGTGCAGGAGCTGAGTCCCCAGATCTCCCGACCTACGAGGAGGTGGCCAGGTACCAACACCAGCCTGGTGAGCGGCCCCGCCTGGTGGTTCTGATTGGTAGGTGGCATCCTGGGTTCCCAGGGAGTGGGCTGGTTTCCTCCCTGGAGTGCCCTGGAGTCACTAGGCCAACCTTCCTTGCATTCCAGGGTCGCTGGGAGCCCGACTGCATGAACTGAAGCAAAAGCTGGTGGCTGAGAATCCCCAACACTTTGGTGTCGCTGTTCCACGTAAGAGGGCCCTGTGGGTGTGTGCTTCTATCTGTTGGGGCTTATGGGTATTTTTCAAGGACTGGATTCCTTACATTTTTTTTTTTAATGGAAAAGACAAATTTTATTACTACTGATTCATGGAAGGGAGGTGTTATGGAGGGCAAAATACATAGTCCTCTGTATCTATCAAGAATCCTGGGCATCTGATATTAACATTCCAGGAAGATGACAGAATGGCCTCTCAAACATAACTATGGGTGGATTCATCATCTTTTTAATTTTTTTTTTTTTTTTTTTTTTTTTTTTTTCCAGGTAGGGTCTCGCTCTAGCTCAGGCTGGCCTGGAATTCACGATGTAGTCTCAGGGTGGCCTTGAACTCATGGCGATCCTCCTGCCTCTGCCTCCCGAGTGCTGGATTAAAGGCATGCACCACCATGCCTGGCTGGTTCTTTTTAAATTTTTTTTTGAGAGAGAAAGAGAGAGAGAGAGAGAGAGAAGAGGCAGAGAGAGAATGGGCATGCCAAGGCCTTTCAGCCTCTGTGAATGAACTCCAGACACATGTGCCCCCTTGTGGGCAAGCGTGGCATTGCGCGCTTACATCACTTTTGCATCTGGTTAAATGTGGGGCCTGGAGATTTGAATGAGTGTTCTTAGGCTCACAGGCAGGTGCCTTAACTGCTAAGCCATCTCTCCAGCCCTCATCATCTTTTTGATGCTTTGGGTCTGGGGATCACCAGACACTCTCTGCAAACTGTGGAACCTAAGCATGATGGGAAGAGGCTCAGTCTGAGTGGTCCAGTGAAACCCTGTGAGGCACCTGGAGGGCCCCTGCCTGGTTCTTGCCAGAGGAAGGAGGGTTCATCCAGAGCGCATTGCAGGCAAACTGGTGGTCTCTCCGACACCAAGGAGGCCCCACAGTTAGGGACCTTCCAGCCTCCTCTTCCCAATGACTCTTGACTGCTGTGGTTTCTGTCCCCCACGCTCCTGCTTGAATAAGAGAACAGGTTAGAGAAGCCACAGAGCTGGTGAGAGTTATTACTTAACCCACCTCTAGCTGGACGCACGTCTGACAGAGTGCCTGCATTCAGTCCTTGGTAATGCAGAGAAGAAACCAGGGTTTGCTTTACAGAACATGTGTGAAGGAATGCAGCTGTGACCCAGGGTGACTTTGCTAGGGACTGGGGACAACAGTGCAGATCATGTGCCAGTAGGTGAAATTAAATCAGAAGTTGAACACATCCTGAGTGTCTTGCATGCTCATTAAGATGTTTAGAATCAGCCAGGCATGGTGAGCACACCTTTAATCCCAGCACTCAGGAGGCAGAGGTAAGAGGATCACTGTGAGTTTGAGGCCACCCTGGGACTACAACATGAGTGCCAGGTCAGCCTGGGCCAGAGTGAGACTCTACCTCAGAAATGCCAAAAAATATAAATAAAAAAAGTTTAGAATCAAAGAAAAATTCGTAACATGGACAATGGTATGGAGAAGGAGCCTAACAGCTCTTCTAGGGTTTGGTCTAAGAGGATGAGTGGGGAGCACAGGGCGCCCCATGAGTGAGCTCAAGAGCCACACACGTTTGTCCTCCAAGTTTCCATGTTTTCTTCCGGAAGAAGCCGTGTGTCATCTTGGATGTCCCCTCATTCTGTGAGTGTCTGATTGTCCCCAGAAGTGTGCTCCTCAGTTCCATTATGGAACTTGATGGGGACACTGCACTTTAGAAGTGTTTCTTGGAGAACCTTGTCTGCCAGACTCACCCAGTCCATGCTGGGGCAGGCTGACTTCATGCCTCCGTCTCTCAGAATGAGTAATAACCATACGAAGAATCAACAGCCTGCAGCGGGTCAGATGTATTTGTGCCCCTCTGCTCTCAACAGAGAAAAACAATGACCAATAAACCAGGACTAGCGCTCATTCAGTGACTCTTTGAAAGTTCTAGCACTGACAAGGCGTCTCGCAGAGTGCTGGGGGCGGGGGAGGGGGGCTGTGCTTGCCGTGGGACAAGGAAACTGTCCCGTTCTGCCACCTACTGCCTGTGGGCCACTGAAAATGATGATGGCCTTCTCTGGGCCTTGGTTTCTCCATTCCTGTCCCTTGCCCCCCCCACTGAAAAAGAAGAGGCTTTGGGGGCGGGGCTGGGAATGTAGTATGCTTGCTTAGCATGTAGGAAGCTCTGGATTCTATCACTAGTGCTGGATAAACCAAACATAGTGGTATATGCCTATAATCCCAGCGTTCGGGAGTCAGAGACGGGACCAGCAGGGGTTCAAGGCCATCCTTATCTACAGAACGAGTTTGGGGCCAGCCTGGGCTACATGAGACCCTGTCTCATAAAAAAGAACAAGAGGTCGTCTTCTGCTTATGTCAGAAGAGTTGTTCAAGTCAGTGATGTCCATGGCAAGGGCACAGGGTCTGACATCCAGGGACCCTTGATGTATGGAAGTGGCTGGTTCCTGCACACAGCAGTGATGAACTCCTGGGCAAGGGCAAAGGCTTGATGCCATTCTGCGTCTTGTGATGTGGCAACTCTTTGCCCAGAAATCCTTTTTTCTTTAAAAGACACCACCAGAGCCCGCAAGAGCCATGAGAAGGAAGGGGTGGAATATCATTTTGTCTCCAAGCAAGCATTCGAGGCTGACTTACATCACAACAAGTACGTTGCTTCATGGGTGTGGGCCAGCGGGCAGCTGTGCGTCTTTGTATCTGGCTGAGATTGTACTGGATCGCCTGGATAGGCTTCCAGAGAGAATGGGGGCAGCAGGAAGTGGGAGATACATATACTGGGAAGTACACTTTTCCCCCCTAAGTTGGGGTTCTCAGGAACTGAAGTTTTTTTTTTCCTTTGGTGGTGTTTTAGGTTCCTGGAGCATGGCGAATATAAGGAAAATCTCTATGGAACCAGCCTGGAGGCCATTCAGGCTGTTATGGCCAAAAACAAAGTTTGTTTGGTGGACGTGGAACCGGAAGTGAGTTCCTGGGCCAGTTGGGCATGTGTAGTTAATGGACCTTGTAACCTAGGGAGACCATCCATTTGATAGAGACACTTGACCTCAGGTTAAGAAATGTTTAGTTCAGGATTCTGGGTGCTAAATATTCTTGGGTCTCTCTTTGCAAGTTGCATGAAATCTTTACATCCCCAAACACGCCCTGCTATCCACAAATACAGCTTTAACTAGAGGGACCCTCTGGTGGCCTATAGACTCTGGACAGTGAACCCTGCTAATAAACTGTGGACGAGCAAGATGGTTCATGCCTATAATCCTACTACTTGGAAAGCTGAGGCAAGAGGATTGTGAGTTTGAGGCCAGCCTGGGCTCTACAGTGAGACTCTGTCTTAAAACAAAATAGGAGACAAACCATGGCTCTGCCTGGCCAAGTACAACATGTCAGAGAATTAGATGTGAGCAAGTACCCAGGTGAGGCCATTGAGCTGCCTGTCTCAATGCGTTCTCCCTGCAAACAGTGAATCAGTGAGGAAGGAACTCCTGGGGCAGCCACTGGGGAAGGCGGTCTGGAGAACAGTTTATAAGGGAAAGAAGGGGGCGGGAGCGCCGACCCTGAGCTGAGCCTCAAAGCCTTTCCCAGTTCTACACAGTCAGCGCTCTGCCAGCCCCACAGGGGCCTGGCTACCTTCTCAACCTCGTCTTTCAGAAAAACTTCCAGGCTTTGAACATGGGATCCAGACTTTTTTTTTCTTTTATAGGAACAGATCTTTGATGTTACCATATAAACTGCAAGCTTTATTTTACTGATGGCTTAAAACATATTTCAAAAAGCACATTTTTGCCCATAAGGGAACCCCCTCAATCTACTGGGATCATTGGGAGTTGGAATGGTCTACATTTCAAAGGTTTTTTAAAAAAAGCAGCTTTACTAATTTGTGTGTGTGTGTGTGTGTGTGTGTGTGTGTGTGTATGCAGATACTGTTCACAGAAATGTAATACCAGGGTTTATAAATAGAGGCTCTTAGATTTTACAAAAGAAGAACTCATTAACAGGGTGATTTGCATAGAGAAAAGCTAAAAATCTACAAATTTGTTCTGAGGGATCCCTTAGGTATTTCTTCATTTGCTCTGCAAACCTGTTCTCTGTTCTCTCTCAGAAGGGTGAGGTTCCATGGTGTAATGGTTAGCACTCTGTTCTCTGAATCTCAGAAGGCAGCTTGTGTGGTCCCAGCCTCACAGGAGCACAGGCAACTTGATGATGGACAAGAGATACGCCCTGTCCGTCAGGAGAGAGCCTGTGGGAAGGAGCCTAAAGAGGTCGATTGAGCTGGGGGGGTTCCGAGCCAAGAGAGACTCTGAGCTGAGGCTTTGAGCCTTTCCTTTCTCAGCCACTGAACTACTGGCGGAGTGCAGTGTCAGAGTAAAGGATGACAAAATGTAGAGTTGATCTGCCCAGCAGAAGTCCATTGTTGCAGGACCTTTGCTGTGGAGGCCAAGACTGAAGCCCATGAGGACTGAGCTCTCAGAACACGTTGAAATAAAACACTTCAAACGTGTATAGCTTTCCTTAACTTTCTTTCTCAGGCACTGAAACACCTGAGGACCTCAGAGTTCAAGCCCTATATTATATTTGTAAAGCCTGCAATCCCGGACAAAAGGAAGATGTCACCTATGTCCCCGGCTTGTGAGGACACAGCAGCTCCACTGGTAAGTTTAAAGTTGATCTTTTTTTTTTTTTTTTCTGAAGGGTTAAGAGGAGTCATTCCAGGAACTACTGCTAGCTGTCTAAGGGTACCCAGGCTTTGAACATGGGATCCAGAACTTTTTTGTTCTTTTTTTTTTTTTTTTTAATTTTTATTATTTTTTTGGAGAGAGACACAGAGAGACAGAGAGAGAGGGGGAAGAGGAAGACAGAGATGGTCTCAGCTGCTGTGAATGAAATCCAGATGCTTGCGCCCCCTTGTGGTCAAGTGTGGCATTGCGCCCTTGCGTCACTGTGCATCTGGCTAAACGTGGGACCTGGAGATTGGAACCACTGGAGATTGGAACCAGTGTTCTTAGGCTTAGCAGGCAGGCACCTTAACCACTAAGCCATCTCTCCAGCCCTTTTTTGTTCTTTTAAAGGAACAGGTCTTTGATGTTATCATATAAACTGCACACTTTATTTTTACTGACATTGGCTTAAAACATATTTCAGAAAACACATTTTTGCCCATAAGGGAACTCTTCAATCATCTGGGATCATTGGGAGTTGAAATGGTCTAGGGTTTTTTTTTGTTGGTTTTTTTGTTTGTTTTTTGATGGGTATTGCTTGCTTAGCCCAGGCTGACCTGGAATTCACTATGTAGTCTCTGGCAGGCCTCAAACTCAAGGCGATCCTCCTACCTCTGCCTCCCAAGTGCTGGAATTAAAGGCATGTGCCACCACACTGGGCTCCCAAGTATTTTTTAAAAATTTATTTATTTATTTATTTATTTATTTATTTATTTATTTGAGAGCGACAGACAGCCAGAGAGAGAAAGAGGCAAATAGATATAGAATGGATGCACCAGGGCCTCCATCCACTGCAAACGAACTCCAGATGCATTCGTCACCTTGTGCATCATCTGGCTTACGTGGGTCCTGGGGAATTGAGCCTCGAACCAGGGTCCTTAGGTCCAAGCGCTTAACCACTAAGCCATCTCTCTAGGCCCCAAGTATTTTTTTTTAATAGAAACATTAGCAAGATCATTCTTATTGCTTTCAAACCAGTTTGACCCATTAGCAGATTAATCCATTTGTGAGGCTTAGTGGATGTCCACCATACACCACCAACCAGCAGGCACTGGTTTCTGTTTGGCTGTCTGTCTAGTGTGGCTGCTTCCATGTGAAGGAGGCTCCTCAGATCCTTCTCCTGGGTCCAGAAGCCTCCTCCAACCACAGATTTGGACATAATCCTTCTTCCTACAGATGTAAATGTCCACGCTAATAAATTACTTTGGATGACCTGACTCAAAGGAGCATTAGCAATGTTCTCCTCTAGAGACTCCAGGGGGACATCAGCTTGGGTGTAGAACCACCTAGAGACAGAGACATGAAGACATCAGGGCAGAGGCAAGAATGACAGGGGAAAAAAATATCATAAAGAGTCTGTCCAATAGTGGAGCTTAGTTTAGTACACTAATCACACAACTCACAGGAGGGAGTGGAATATTATGCAGCCAATTAAGAACCATGTATTTTGGCTGGGGAGATGGCTCAGTGCTTAAAGATGCTTGCTTGCATAGCCTGACGACCCAGGTTCAATTCCCCAGTGCCCACGTAAAGCCAGATGCACAAGATACATGTGTCTAGAGTTCATTTACAATGGCAAGATTCTCTGACATGCCCATACTCTCTCTCTCTCTCTCTCTCTGGCTTTTAAATTTTATTTTTATTTTATTTATTTATTTAATTTTTGGTTTCTTTTTAATTTTTTAACAATTTTTATTTATTTGCAAGCAGAGAGAGATGGAGATAGAAGAGAGGCAGACAGAGAGCGAAAGGACACGCCAGGGCCTCTAGCTACTGCAAACAAACTCCAGATGCATGTGCCTCTTGTGCATCTGGCTTACGTGGGTCCTGGAGAATTGAACTGGGATCCTTTGGCTTTGCAGGCAAACGCCTTAACTGCTAAACCATTTTTCCAGCCCAGTTTTTGTTTTTTTTGAGGTAGGGTCTCACTTTAGCTCAGGTGACCTGGAATTCACTATGTAGTCTCAGGGTGGCCTTGAACTCACAGTGATCCTCCTACCTCTGCCTCCTGAGTATTGGGATTAAAGGCGTGCACCACCATGTCCAGCTCACTCTCTTTCTATCAAAAAAAATTAATTAAGAAAAGAACCATGTTTTTAAGCCAGGCATGTTGGCACACACCTATAAATCTAGCACTTGGAAGGCGGAGGCAGGAGGATCAGGAGTTCAAGGTCATCTTGGCTACGTAACAGATTTGCCACCAATCTTGGCTACATGAGACCCTGTCTCCAAAAGAAAAAATAAGGAAAAAAAAAAAAAAGAGGTACTCACAGAACATTTAATGAAAACTCCTTTTCTCCCAACCCTTCCATCCTTAAGGGTAACTGCAGATTAATTTTCTGTTGTCATACATATGCCTATTTTAAATATTTTGTACAAGCAACGTAATATAATGTATGAATTTTTGTATTTGGCTTCTTTCACTTTACACATACACGCACACACACACACACGTAGCCCAGGCTGGCCTTGAACTCACTATGTAACCCAGGATGGCCTTGAACTTAGGATCCTCTTGTTCCCACCTTCTGCATGCTGACATTACAAGCAGGCACCACCACACCAGCTTGTGTGAGGTGCTGGGGATTGAACCCAGGGCTTTGTGAAGCAAGCACGCTCACTCTGTCAACTGAACTGCATCCCAGTCCGATATGCTGACTTTTTTCTATGTGTGTGAGTGATGTACGTGTGTGTGTGTGTGTGTGTGTGTAAGTTTGTGCATGTACATGTGAGGGCCCAAGGTTGATGTCAGGCATCTTCCTCAGTCACTAACCACCTTATCTTTGACTGGTTTGCCCTCTAGTTCGTCTCCTTTAGCACTCACCAGCATGCTCCACTCTGGGCCATGGGCTGAGGCTGAAGTGCATCTGTCTGTCCATGTCTGTGAGTCAAATCCCCTGCTGATTGTGAAATCCTGCCTAGCTCCTCTCCAGATGTGCTCCTCGATCCCCAAGTGCCCCAGCCCCCTTAGTGCTGGGATCGTAGGCCTACCTACGATCACCTACCTACCACCAGACCTCGCCGCCTTTTCATTCTTCACGCGCTGCTTTCCTGGGAGTTGGATGTGTGTAGGCACACCCCAGACCACATCCTGGGGAATTCTTCACAAAGGTCTGCGTTTTTTCTTTGTGTGACACTAAATATTTGTTTGGTCCTTCACTCCAGACACAAGTTCCAGATAGGAGAATCTATCACCTGAAATACCCACGCCTTTGTCCTTTCCTTTGCTGTCTACAAGTTGATGGTACAGCTTTCTTTGGACCCATTCACTGAATTTGATGTGGGGGTAGCAATGGCATAGGGACAATATTTCCTGTGATTTTTCAGGGCTGTCACTTGTTTTTCTTTCTTTCTTTTTTTTTTTTCTTTTTTATTTGAGAGAGAGATATAGAAAGAGAGCTAGAGAGAGAGAGAGAAAGAGAGAGAGAGTGGACGTGCCAGCGACCTCTCAGCCACTGTGAACAAACTCCAGATGTGTGCGCCCCCTTGTGGGAAAGTGCGGCATTGTGCCCTTGCATCACTTTTTGCATCTGGTTAAACATGGGACCTGGAGATTGGAACTGGTGTTCTTAGTCTTGGCAGGCAGGTGCCTTAACCGCTAAGCCATCTCTCCAGCCCTGTGAGTTATTTTTCTTTCCTTACCTCTCTCTGTGTGTGTGTGTGTGTGTGTGTGTGTGTGTTGTATATATGTGCATGTGCCCATGTGGTTCCCCCCTGTGCTTGCCACACAGGGACCTGCAGTGGCTAGAGGGGGATCATTGGGTGTTCCCCTTCATTCCTCTTTCTGGTAGAGTCTCTTATTAATCCTGGAGCTTGCTTTTTATTTTTTTCATGAGTCCCCACAATTCAGGTCTCTGTTCCCTGTAGAACTGGGGTTACAGGGCTGGAGAGATGGCTTAGTGGTTAAGGCATTTGCCCATGAAGCCTAAGGACCCATGTTCTACTCTCCAGATCCCATGTAAGCCAGACGCACAAAGGCGGGGCAAGTGCAAGGTCACACATGACCAATAGGTGGCACAAGTGTCTAAAGTCCAGTTGCAGTGGCTGAGGTCTTAGCACGCCAGTTCTCTCTCTCTCTAAAATGAAAAAAAAAGAACTAGGATTACAGATGTGTGTGGCCACACCCAGCTATTTGTGGGAGTCCTGGGGGGAGCTTGAGTGGTCTCCCAGGCGCTCAGTCTTTGCACAGGAGATGTTCTTAACTGTTGGCACATCTCTCCAACCCTCTTTCTTTTGAGACAGGGTCTCAGTATACTGTCACCCAGGCTGAGGCTGGCCTCCAGCTTCTAGGCCTCCTGCTTCAGCCTCCTGAGTGCTAGGTGGGTCTCTTATTGACTGATGTCACAGGAAATGAATTCCACCTTTGCTATCCCGGGCAAGTGTCAAGGGGATTTATGGCTGCTAAGTAAATGTCCCATAATTTGCTCTATTAGAGGTTTACTCAAGTTCTTTTCAGAACTTTTTTACTAGAACTATTTACTAGGAGATGATAGGTTATTTTTTTCCTTCTGTGATCTCTCAAAACTCTAATGGGGGAGGGGCTGGAGAGATAGCTTAGCGGTTAAGGCACTTGCCTGCAAAGCCCAAGGACTCAGGTTCAATTCCCCAGTATTCACATAAGCCAGATGCACAAGGTTTGCAATGGCTAGAGGCCCTGGTGTACCCATTCTTGCTCTCTAATACGTAAGTAAATAAATAAAAAGTCCAATAGTTCCCCAGGTGAAGCATGTGAGCCTGTAGAAGCAGCAGGCAAAGGGTGTGTGTGTGTGTGTGTGTGTGTGTGTGTGTGTGTTACTTAGGGAAGGTGAGATACAAGGTCCAGGGGCCATCCTGAGATGCCACAGAGTGCCTCTGAGCATGTGGGGAGCCCTGAAAGACAATAATATAAGATTGTGAAGCTAATTTTAAATCTAGTTTTTTCCCTCCTGGAATAAATAAGGAGGAGAAATGATCTTAGCCTTCTTTTAGATTTCCAGCAGGCAAAAAAATCTCCTAGACCTTTGAAATTCATCTCCCCAAACTGTGATGCCCTCATGGTACTGACAGAGGGATGAGGTGGAGGGACTATTTTGGAAGTGGCACAGAATTTCTCGCTCCCCACATGGCAGCTTAAACTTATGGAGTCCCTAGAAGCGGAGAAGGCAACGGAGGGCTGCAGAGGGACAGAAAGGGACGTAGGTGAAGGCCAGCAACACATTGCATGTTGTAATGTTTCTTAGACCTGCCAGTTTGCTTTCTTCCACAAGCCAGGCTGACCGACACCTGAACTTCTACTTCTTAGAGGTTTTTTGAATGAAGAAGCAAACATTGGCCAGGTTGGGCAAGATAGAGTCTTTGTCTATGCATTATAATTCTAAGTATAAGGAAAGCAATTGGATTAAAGAAATCAGAGCCCTTGGGAATGGGGGGTTGATCCAAGTTGCCCCAGAACTTTCTTAAATAATCCCACCTTGTCTACTCTGCTAGTGTTTGGCCCTTGTGTGAAGAAATGAAAAGAACTGAACTGTAAGTTATGAATAATGTAAGAGTCTAACAGCTTTAGAACAACTTACTCTTCCATTTCTTTCTGCAGTTGATTCTAGAAGTACCCACCTTGCTTTTATACAGTTAATATAAATTATAGTTCCTGCAGTTATTTATTTATGATACAGAGAGAGAAAGAGGCAGATAGATAGATAGAGAGAGAGAGAGAGAGAGAGAGAGAGAGAGAGGGAGAGAATGGATGCATCAGGGCCTCCAGCCACTGCAAATGAACTCCAGATGTATGCACCACCTTGTGCATCTGGCTTACATGGGTACTAAGGAATCGAACCTGGGTCCTTAGGCTTCATAGGCAGATGCCTTAACTACTAAGCCATCTCACCAGCCCCAGTTTCTGTAATTATTATTATTATTATTTTTGGTTTTTTCATTTTTTGGTTTTTCAAGGTAGGGTCTCACTGTAGCCCAGGCTGACCTGGAATTCACTATGTAATCTCAGGATGGCCTTGAACTCATGGCGATCCTCCTACCTTTGCCTCCCAAATGCTGGTGGCGTGCGCCACCATGCCTGGCTTGTAATTCTTTAACCTGTATGCCAAATTGCCATTAGACACAATCTTGCCTCCCACCTTACTTCCATTCCTCCCTCCTTCCTCCCTCCCTCTGTCCTTCCCTCTTTCCTTCCTTTCTTCTCTTCCTTTCCTTTTAAAAAATAGTTTTGTTTATTTGCAAGCAGAAAGCAAGCGAGAGAGAGAATATGAATGGGCATTCTAGGGCCTCTTGCCACTACAAATGAACTTTAGATGCATGCTCCACTTTGTGCACCTGGCTTTATGTTGTTATTGGGAAATCAAACCCAGGCTGTTAGGCAAGCAAGTTGAGTTATCTTTCCCATTCTATATATATTTGTTTTTCAAGGTAAAGTCTTGCTTTAGCCCAGGCTGACCTGGAATTCACTATGTAGTCTCAGGGTGGCCTCGAACTCACAGCAATCCTCCTATCTCTGCCTCCCGAGTGCTGGTATTAAAAGCATGCTGCACCCCGCCCTGACCCACCTGTATTTTCGAAACATGATCTGACTGTGTAGCCATATGCCTCAGTCTACTTAGTGCTGGGATTACAGGCATGTCCCATCATACCCAGCTTAGTGCCACTTCTTTGGACAG
Source organism: Orientallactaga sibirica (assembly GCA_036365145.1). Lineage (NCBI taxonomy): Eukaryota > Metazoa > Chordata > Mammalia > Rodentia > Dipodidae > Orientallactaga > Orientallactaga sibirica. The sequence continues at coordinate 23,459,690 of JAEOAD010000013.1, read as the reverse complement.
AAACACGATCCTGATGTACATGCACAGATATAAACAAGCACCCCTTGGGGCATGAGTTCTCAGGACCTCAGTGGATGTTTAAGCGGGAGTGTGTCTGCTGCCCATTAACTTGTTTCAGTGTGATATACCATCACTGCACTCTGCTCCTTTGTACGTGGCCGGTTTGGATAGGGCACAGCCACCCCTACTAGGCCCCTCACTATTTCTCTCCTTGCAGGAAGAGCAGCAGCAAGAGATGGCCGCCTCGGCCACCTTCATCGATCAGCACTACGGGCACCTGGTGGACACTGTGCTGGTGAGGGAGGACCTGCAGGGTGTCTGCAGCCAACTCAGGGCAGTCGTAGAGAAGCTGAGCAAGGACACTCACTGGGTCCCCATCAGTTGGGTCAGGTAACTTTATCCCAGAACATTCAGGCTGGAGGGGACCTCGAAGACCCTTCGTCATCACTTTACCATCAAGGAATGTCAACCGCAGAGAGGGGCCACGTTTTCCACAACCTCCATCATCAAGAAGAGTAGCGGTGGGAAGCTTCGTTTGTTGTTGGATTTTTGTCTGTTGTTCTCCGCTGCACCCCCTTGACTCACGCTGAAGGGACAGTCTACAAAGTAACCCTTGTTGTTCATTAAAGTATCACAGGCAAGTTGGCCTTGATTCTTTGTACCAAAGCGACATAGCCACTGTCTCTTAGGGGTGGTGGTGAATTTCACAGTACCGATTTGCAGTGGTGTTGAAGGCTTATAAATATGATATTCCATTTACCAAGCTTTGTTGGAAATTAAGCTGTTTTACCCACAGGGATCTTCCAGGCAACTGAAGGCGGCCCCTTGTCTTGTAGCACTAAAGTGCTACTTTAAACTTTTTCAATAGTGCTTACCTGGTAATAGAATAATTGATTCTCTACCCTTTTAAATAGTGAGCGTACACAGACTTATTTGGGAAGACGGGGGCATGCTTAACTGGTGCGTGGGTTACTGTGCTGTTCTGTGATGCAGCGGTGCCTGTGGGGACTCTGGTGAAATGTAAGGCTGTGTGTCTGTCCTCTTTCTGAAAGTGAGTCCTTGCTTTGGTTCATTCCGTTCCACCCACTGTCCCTTGTGGTACTGACTTGGTTCCAGCCTGCCTTTGTCTTCAGGTTATTGCGGCTCTTATCATGTTAACTTGTGGGGAACCAGGCGACTCCCCGTCATCAAAGCTGTGTCACAGTCAACAATAAATCAGTTCTGTCAGAATAACATTACATAGACTCAGAGTGTGGGCCTATCACCTAGGGACTGTGATATAGCTTAGCTTCTCAGAGAATTTTCCTTCTGACTTTCCTTCTGAGTAGGCAGTGAATGTATGTAAATCTTTATTCCTGCTGGCTGGAATGCTAAGGCATTTACATGCATCATCTTCATAAATACACCAAGCCAGTGATGGAGGATTCTTATCATCCCGTTTGACAATTGAGAAAAACAATGAGGTTTAGAAAGTTTAAATCATGTGTCCCAAGTTCACACAGCTTTAGGAAAAAAAAAAATAGCATAGCTTGGGCTGGGATATAGCTCCACTGGTAGAATGCTTACCTAGCATGCATGAAGCCCTAGGTTTGATCCCCAGCACCACATAAATCGGATGTGGTGGCGTAGACCTGTAATCTCAGTACTCCATAGGTGAAGGTGAAGTTCCAGGTTATCTTGGGCTACATAGCAAGTTTGAGGCCAGCCTGGGCTACATGAGATTCTTGTTCTTTAGAAAAAGTGGAACAGTTGAGGCTGGGGAAATGTATCAGTGGGTGAGTGCTTGCTACTGAGTTCCAGGTCAACCTAGGCTAGAGTGAGTCCCTACCTTGAAAAAACCTAAAAAATTAAATGGCACAGCTGTAGTATTTGAGCCTGTACAAGCATGACGATCTGAGTTAAATCCCAGCAGCCATATAAAAAGCCAGGCATGTACAGATGGCTTAGCAATTAAGACACTTGCCTGTGGAGCCAAAGGACTCAGCTTCAATTCCCCAGGACCCACGTAAACAAGATGCACAAGGTGGCTCATATGTCTGGAGTTCCTTTGCAATGGCTGAAATCCCTGGCGTGCCCATTCTCTCTATCAGCCTCTTTCTCTCTGACCCCTCTCAAATAAATAAATTTAAATTAAAAAAAAAAAAAAGCCAGGCACAGTCACACATGCCTGTGACCCCGGTGCTGAGGAGGATGGAGACTGGAGGATCACTGGGGCAAAGTGGTCAACCAGTCTAACTGAAAATGGGGAGCTCCAGGTTCATTGAGAGACTGTTTCAGGGAAATAAGATGGATGATCAAGAAGAGGAGGGTACCTCATGTCTTCCTCTGGCCTCCACACGTGTGAGTATGGGGCATGCGCAAGTACATAAACATGTGCAAACTCCACGCACACATACCACACACAGAAAACAAGAATGACACAGCAGCCGGGTGTGGTAGTGCACACACCTTTAAACCCAGCACTCGAGAGGCTGAGGTAGGAGAATTGTTGTGAGCTCGAGGCCAGTTTGGAGCTACAGAGTTCCAGATCATCCTAGGCTGGAGTGAGGCCCTATCTCAAAACAAAACAAACAAAAAAAAAAAAAAAAAAAAAAAAACCCTAAAGAGTTAAACAACACAGGTGTAGCATTTGTGGATTTGAATCTCTCATATCAGAGGTGGTCCTCAACCACTGTGTAATCCCACCTCATTCTTTTGTGGCCCCATGGAGACTCCCCATGAACTAAATCACTGGCTTACAAGTGAGGGGCGTGCTCACAGAATTACTAGCATGCTTTTTTTTTTTTTTTTTTGGCATCTCACGCTAAGCAGACATTTTCTGCTTACTCCATAATTTTACACAAGCTCCAGATGCAGTGGTGGTAATTCTCTTTATGTGTATTATGAAGAAGGTGCTAACGTGGGCTTGCTTGATTAGAAAGGACAGGGCCCCAGGGACAGATGTCATCTGGAAGGCACATTTTGGCTGTTCATAAAAAAGCAGAAAATGTGCTTGAAAAAATGTACTTGTTTGCAAATATATATATGGGTGAAGTATGTGCAAATGCAATTCCAAGTCCCGTTCCAACCACAGTGCATATGTTTTGAGCCCTGGGGAAAATGTTGGCAAAAGTTCATCACTGTAGACCCTCATGCCAATAAATCTTACTTAAACTCCTCATAATATGCCTTTTTAAAAAATACTTGACTCTTTTTAGCCGGCGTGGTGGCGATTTAGCCATTCTAATCCCAGCAACTTGTTTTAGCAGAGGTCATTGCTCCTCGCTGAGAGTTCGAGGCTCACCCTGAGACTACATAGTTAATTCCAGGTTTTCCTGGACCAGAGTGAGACCCTTTGCCCTTCCCTCGTCCCTCTTCCAAAAAAAAAAAAATACTTGACTCTTTTTTTTTTTTTTACAGAGTTTATTGAGGTCATTCTCTCATTCTCAAATGCAACTTGTTTTAGTTAATTCTCATCATTCCTCCTATTCCCACTCTCCCTCTCCCCCACTACATATCCTCCCCACTTCTGTTTTCATATCACACGTGCCCCTTTGCCCTTCCCTCGTCCCTCTTCCAGTTTATCTCCTTATGCTCACTTTTTTTTTGTTTGTTTTTTTGAGGTAGGGTCTCACTCTAGCCCAGGCTAACCTGGAACTCACTATGTCATCTCAGGTTGGCCTCGAACTCACAGTGATCCTCCTACCTCTGCCTCCCCAGTGCTGGGATTAAAAGTGTGCACCACCACACCCAGCTATACTCACTTTTGCTAACCATTCTAACGTTTATAGGTTTGCGCACATCGATCCCCCATATGTGCACACTTACAGATATTATAAGCTAAGACCCGCTAAGCTAAGACTCAGAGAGGATATGCAGTGTTGGTCTTTTCTGAATTTGAGTCACCTCACTTGATGCAGTTCTTTTCCAGATCCAGCCATGATGGTGTAGCTTTTTCTTTCTTGGGCCTTAAAACACAGTGAGTCCTCTCCCTGCATCTACAGCCAGAGAGGATGTGAGCTCTAGAGGAGCGTTGTAGGTCAGGGATGTTCAGTGAGTGGCCTATGTGTTGCCACTCCCCAGTCCTGCTCCTGTGGCAGACATCACTAATTGATCACAGAACTCTTCTCCCTTTGGCTCTTCGGGACACAGTATTCCTGTCAGAGCCTGTCATCTTCCATGTAGTGATGAGTAACCTTCCCTTTCTGCAAAAGATGGCTTTGAGAAAGTGACAACCGTCTGGCATCCATAGGCAGAGCTCACGTGTGTTTAAGGGTGCTTTTGCCATTATGTTTCTGAATATATCCATGCTTTACAGATGTGGACAGTCACACTGTGCTCATACTTACCTAGTGTCGTTGTCCATGCCACCAATCAGAGTATCATGAGTCTGATCAATGATAGGGTTTTTTAAAAAAATATTTTATCATTTATTTATTTATTTATTTATTTATTTATTTATTTGAGAGAGAGAGATACAGAAATAGGCAGAGAGAGAGAGAGAGAGAGAGAGAGAGAATGAGAATGGGTGCGCCAGGGCCTCCAGCCACTGCTAACAAACTCCAGATGCATGCACCCCCTGTGCATCTGGCTTACGTGGGTCCTGGAGAATCAAGCCTCGAACCAGGATCCTTAAGCTTCATAGGCAAGCGTTTAACCGCTAAGCCATCTCTCCAGCCCTGATATGGTTTTTTGTTTGTTTGTTTGTTTGTTTGTTTTGAGGCTGACCTTGAACTCATGATCCTCTTGCCTCAGCCTCATTAGTTGCGGGGATTATAGGCATGACAATGATTGCTCTTGATATATTTGACAACTGCAAGCTGAAGTATAAGCACAAATTCCACTTTTAAAATATTTCAGTTATTTATTTATTTATTTATTTATTTATTTATTTATTTATTTGAGAGAAATAGATAAAGAGGCAGATAGAAAGTAAGAGAATGGCTGTGCCAGGGCCTCTAGCCACTGCAAACTAACTCCAGACACATGCGCCATCTTGTACATCTGAGGTAAGGTAGGTACTGGGGAATCAAACCTGGGTCCTTAGGCTTCACAGGCAAGCACACCTTAACTGCTAAGCCATCTCTCCAGTTGCACAAATCCCAATTTTAAAAAAAAAATTATTATTTTATTTATTTTTGGAGAGAGACACAGAGAGAGACAGACAGAGAGGGAGAGGGAGACAGATAGAGAATGGGCGTGCCAGCAGTCTCTCAGCTGCTGTGAACGAAATCCAGATGCACGCACCCCCTTGTGGGCAAGTGTGGCATTGTGCCCTTGTGTCACTTTGCATCTGGCTAAATGTGGGACCTGGAGATTGGAACTGGGTCCTTAGGCTTAGCAGGCAGGTGCCTTAACCTCTAAGCCATCTCTCCAGCCCCCACAAATCCCAATTTTTAAAAAATATTTTTTAATTTACTTATTTGCAAGGGGGGAGATGGAGAATGGGTCCACCAGAGCCTCTAGTTGTTGCAAATGAACTCCAGATGCGAGCACCACTTTGTGCATCTGGCATTATATAGGTACTGGGGAATCAAACATCGAACCTGGGTCATTAGGCATCATAGGCAGGTGCCTTAACTACTAAGCAATTCTCTCCAGCCCAAAAGTTTTTTAAAATATTTTATTTTATTTGAGAGAGAAAAAGAGGCAGAGGGGGAGAGAGAATGGGTGCACCATGATCTCCATCAGTTGCAAATGAACTCCAGATGCATACATATACACCGCCTTGTGCATCTGGCTTACTTGGGTCCTGGGGAATTGAACCTGGGTCCTTTGGTTTTGCGAGCAAGTACCTTAACTGCTAAGCCATCTCTTCAGCCCCAATTTTTGTTTTTATTTATTTGACAGAAAAAGAGAACAGGAAAGAGAGACTGGGTGTGGCAGGGCCTCTTGACACTGCACACGAATTCCAGACAGCCTGTTGTGCAGTATTGCAGCCAGGATACTGACATGATGCAGTCGAGATACACATCAGCTTTACGGTGGGTAAATTGGATCACAATAAAAAAATACTGCGAAACACCCTATTGAGGACAAAAGACAAATTACAAAACTAAGAGAAAATATGGGCAGACCACTTCTCCAGCAAAGGATTGTATCTAAAATATGTAAATAACTAAAAAAAAAAATCAGCGTTAAAAAATTGAAACCAGAAAATGAGCAAAAGACATGCATATCACAGACACATCACCAGAGAAGATAGACAGATGGCAAATAGTCGCATGAAAGATGTTCAGCCTCATTAACTGTTAAAGACATGTAAATTAAAAGCACATGCCGCTACACAGATTTGAGAATGGCTCAAAGAAAAATGGTGACAGCGTCAAATGTTGCTAAGGGTGTAGAGAAACTGGATCACTCAGCCACTGCTGGTGGGAATATAAAATGGCACAGCCACTATGGAAAACGGTTTTGTAGTTCCTTTTAAAATTAAATTCAGGCCAACCATATAACTCAGCATTTGGTCTGTGGGCACATATCTCTGAAAAATCAAAGTTTATTTTCATGTAAAAATTTGTACACACATGTTCCTAGCAGCTTTACTCATTTTTTTTTTTTTCAAGGTAGGGTCTCACTCTGGTACAGGCTGACCTGGAATTAACTATGTAGTCTCAGGGTGGCCTCGAACTCTCGGCGATCCTCCTACCTCTGCCTCCCGAGTTCTGGGATTAAAGGCGTGTGCCACCACGCCCGGCTAGCTTTACTCATATTAAAAAAAAAAAAAAAAAAAAACAGCAACCCAGAATGTACATGTATTAGATCTCCCCAGAGGAACAGAACCAATAGAATGAATATATATTATTTACGGGATTTTATTTTTAGATTGGCTTACAATGCATGGAATGGGTAGATCAGCGTTGGCTGTCGGCAGGCTGAGAGGCTGAGAACCCAGTAGCTGCTCAGTCCATGAGGCTGGATGCCTCAGCAGTCCCAATCTGACACTGAATGCCTGGAGCATTCTAGTCTTCAGTCCACATTGGAAGGCTGAAGAGGCTGGGTTCTGGTGTCCATGGTTGTAGCAGAAAGTAGATGTACTCACCAGCAAGGGGCAAGGGCAATCAAGAAAAAGATGGACTGGAAAGATAGTTTAGTGGTGAAGGCACTTGCCTGTAAAACCAAAGGACCCAAGTTCAATTCCCCAGTGCCCATGTAAAACCAAATACACTCAGGAGACTGAGGGTGGAAGATCGCCATGAATTCAATGACAGCCTGGGCTATGGAGTGAATTCCAGGTCAGCCTGGCCTAGAGTGAGACCTTGTCTCAAAAGAACAAAACAGGGCAGGAGAGATGGCTTAGCAGTTAAGGCACTTGCCTGTGAACCTTAAGGACCCATGTTCAACTCTCCAGATCCCACATTAGCCAGATGCACAAAGGTGAGGCAAGTGTAAGGTCTCACATGCCCACTAGGTGGCGCAAGTGTCTGGAGTTTGATTTCAGTGGCTTGAGGCCCTGGCATGCCAGTTTTCTCCCTCTATCTTTCTCTCTCTCTCTTGCTCTAAAACTAAAAAGAACAAAACATATATAGAAGATAAAATGTTCCCAAAATGATGTTTCAGGTGGATATATATATATACACTCATGACTCAGATTTGACTACAACACGTCACCGACATGTACGAGTATGTATAATCATTATGTGTTGATTTTTTAAAAATCAAAAGTTGGCTTGGTGGTACACACCTGCAGTTGAGTACTTGGTTGCTGAGATAGGAGGACTGAAAGTTCAAGGCCAGCCTGGGTGGGCTACATAGCAAGAAAACAACAGCAACAGAGAATCAGGCTCAAAATCACCATAGTGAGGGCCTGGAGAGATGGCTTAGTGGTTAAGCGCTTGCCTGTGAAGCCTAAGGACCCTGGTTCAAGGCTTGATTCCCCAGGACTCACGTAAGCCAGATGCACAAGGTGGTGCATGCATCTGGAGTTCCTTTGCAGTGTCTGGACGCCGTGGTGTGCCCATTCTCTATCTATCTGCGTCTTTCTCTGTCGCTCTCAAATAAATAAACAAAAAAAATCACCATAGTGAGTCACAGGAGCCTGTGACCTAGCGACACCACATTTTGAGAGAGCTGCATGGTTGAGCACAGCACATAGAAAGCACAGAGAAGCCTTGCTTTCTAAGTGTGGGTAGTCAGTCACGGAGGAACCAACGGCATGTTTATTCCTGGTTTGTTCCCGTCCTGTGCTTTTGTTCCCCATTTTGACAGTGCTGGTCTTGTGCCTGAATGTCATCACTAGGCCGCCTTCTCTTCCCACTGGATGGGATTGATGGCATGCTTATTTGCAAGGAGAGAGGGGGAGAGAAGGAGAGACCGACAGAGAGAGAAAACGGGCACACACCAGGGCCTCCTGCTGCTGCAAATGAACTGCAGATGTGTGTGCCACTTTGTGCATCTGGCTTTTCCTGAGTACTGGGGAAATGAAGCCAGGCCATCAGATTTTGCAAACAACCGCCTTAACCACTGAGCAATCTTCCAGCCCTGATGCTGTATTTAAAAATTTTTTTTTTTTTATTTTTATTTATTTGAGAGCGATCGATAGAGAGAGAGAGAATGGGTGCATCAGGGCCTCCAGCCACTGCAAACGAACTCCAGATGCATGTGCCACCTTGTGCATCTGGTTTATGTGGATACTGGGGAATCGAGCCTTGAACAGGGATCCTTAGGCTTCACAGGCAAGTGCTTAACCGCTAAGCCATCTCTCCAGCCTTTTTTTTTTTTTTTTTTTTTTTTTTGGCTTTCGGAGTTAGAGTTTCACTCTAGCCCGGGCTGACCTGGAATTCACTATGTAGTCTCAGGGTGGCCTTGAATTCACAGTGATCCTCCTACCTCTGCCTCCCAAGTGATGGGATTAAGGGTATGTGCCACCACACCTGGCCTGATGGTGTCTTTTTGAGCCTGCTCAGATCCTATCCTTTCTACTTATTAAAACTGCTTTTTAAATTTTTTTGGTGGTGGTGATGGGGGGAGGGCTGGAGAGATAGCTCAGTGATCAAAAGTGCTTGCTTGCAAATCCTGTTGGCCAGGGTTCAATTCCCTAATACCCATGCAAAACTGAATGTAAAAGGCAATTGCATTTGTGATTCCAACACACCTACAACAATGGGAGCAGAGCTTGAGTTTATGGGCTAGCCAGTTAGTTTGACATTTGGTTACACTCTGGCAGTTTGTTTGCAGTGACTCTTAGGAGACTTCATCTTGGGCTGGAGAGATGGTTCAGTGGTTAATGTATTTGCCTGCAAAGCCTGAGGACCTGGGTTCGATTCCCCAGCTAGATGCACAAAGTGACACATGTATCTGGAGTTCGTTTGCAGTGGCTAGAGGCCCTGCCTCACCCATTCTGTTTCTCTTCCCCACCCTCTCTCCTTGCAAACAAATAAATAAAAAAAAAATATATTTTTTATATAAAAGAAACTTCATCTCAAAGGTGGAGCACAGGGCTGGAGAGCTGGCTCAGTTGTTAAAGGGGCTTGCTTTCAAAGCCTGATGTCCTGGGTTCAATTTTCCACTACCTCCATAAAGCTGGAAGAAGAGGGTCAACACCCGAGGTTGTTCTTTGACCTCCGCATGTGTCCACACTCACACACAGAACACATACACAAAGTTTTTAAAAAAGGAAAACTTCTTTTCATAGTCCCCAGTAAAAAAAGAAAAGGCTCATCACATCCTTCCTTCTGCCTGCCCTGTTTTTTGCGGCAAGCTTTATTGTAACATCCTAAGATGGAGCATGCAGCCACTCTGGAGTGTCTTGAGATTCTAAGCAGCCAAGAAATCCTAAAGCCTTCTCTGTATCTTTCCATGGTGAGGAACCTTGTTGTGAGAGAGGGAGAGAGAGAGAAAGTCAGTTACAGGGCACTGTTCTTTGGAAAGCTTTGGTGTCTACGTCTCCCTTGAAGGGGGGAGCCACTTAGTCATTGCTAATCATGCCGAATAATACAAAAATGCTAAACTTGCTGTCCCTTTGGATAGTGACAGAGACCTGGGATGTAACTATGGAGTGGCTTTAACGCAGCCTCCTATTTGTTAATGTCTTACTGGCATAAACCATTTTTCCTTAGTCTTCCATAAAGCCTCAAAGCTGAGCGGGTGGACTCATTAATGTTACAGAAGAACACATTTCATCCCTTGAGCTGGGCTCCTCCGTCACGGCTTATGGGGTTCTTAAGGCTTTGTGATAAAGCGACATACCTATTAATCTTGGGAGAGAAGATATCTTGTTGTATTTCTGATATAGCGCCTTGAATTCTTGAAGGAAAAAAAAGTCAGAAAGGTTTATGTCAATGCTGGCACACTGATGCTGCAGTTGAAGGTCTAAGAAGAATGGTTTAGAAAAGCTTGGGAGTTGCCAGACATGGTGGTGCACACCTTTCATCTCAGCACTTGGGAGGCTGAGATAGAAGGATCATAGTGAGTTCAAGGTCAGCCTGAGGCTACAAAGTGAGGTCCAGGTCAGCCTGGACTAGAGAGAGACCCTGCCTCAAAAATATGCAAAAGATGATGATGATAAAGAAAATGCAGGGAAGGGAGAGGAGGCTTCCAGACACTACGGATAGTGCCCAAGTATTATTTATTTGCTTGTTGGTTGAAACTATACCAGTGCTGTGTAGTCCTGGCTGAACTTGAACTGGCCATCTTCCTGCCTCAGCCTCTGGGCCAGCTCTCCTCCCCTACCTATAAATAATCATTCTTCTTTTTCTTTTATATTTTTGAAGCAGGGTCTCACTCTAGCCCAGGTTGTTCTTGAACTCACTCTGTAACCCAGGCTGTACTTGAACTCAGTGATTCTCATACCACAGCCTTCTGAGGACTGGGGTTAAAGGCTTGAGCCATCATGCTCCTCCCCCACCCCCTTTTTTAGAGGTAGGGTCTCACTCTAGCTCACACTGACCTGGAATTAACTGTGTAGTCTCAGGGTGGCCTCAAACTCACAGCAGTCCTACCTCTGCCTCCCGAGTGCTGGGATTAAAGGCGTGCACCACCACAACTGGCCACCACTCCCTGTTTTTTTCTTTTTAAAATAATCACTCTTAAATAGAGTCATTAACCACATTGTTATGCATTCAGTCTTTTTTTCTTTTATTGTATGTGTGTGCTGTGTGTGCATATTCACTGGGCACACATGTATGTAGGTACCTGTGTGTGTGTGTGTGTGTGTCTGTGTGTGTGTGTGTGTGTGTACACCAGAGGTTGACATCAGGTATCTTCCCCAACCATTCTCCACCTTATTTTCTAAGGCACTTGAACCCAGGGCTTGCTGATGTGACTAGTCTGGCTAGCCAGCTTGCCCTGGGGATCCCCTATCTCTGCATCCCAAGTACCGGGTCTACAGATGGGTCACCACATGGGTACTGGGGATCTGAACTCAGACCCTTATGCTTATGCAGAAAGCACCTTACCAACTGGAGCACCCCCCCACTCAGCCTTTCTTATGAACTATGGGGTGAAGATGCTGCCCTTATGTTTTCTGAAACTGGCCCAGGATGACTGTGCTACCAAGACGGCCTGAGCTGTCTGGTACATTACGTCTGTGAGCTTTGTCTGCCTTGGAGGTTTTTTCCTTTGGTGATTGTGGTGTTTCACAGCTCTAGTTGCTTAGGAGTTAAGACAGCAGGCTGAATGCTGACTAACTCTGGGTGTACGTGTGAGTAGAACAAGAGTGCCCATGTGGGCTGGGGGAGATGGCTCAGTGGGTAAAGTGCTTGTCTTGCATGCATAAGTACCTGGGTTCAGATCCTTGGCTCCCACATAAAAGCTGGGCATGGTGGCATGTGTCTGTAATTTCAGTTTTGGGGAAGCAGAGACAGGATTATTCCTGGAGTTCACTGGCTAGCTAGTCTAGCTGAACCAGTGATCTCTGGGTTAGTGAGACTCTGTCTTAAAAGAATGAGGTGGACAGCAGCTGAGGAAAACACCTGAATTATTATCTGGCCTCCACACACATACACACACATGTGTACCCACACACATCAAACACCCCCTCACACACACACACACACTAAAAAGAATGTCCCACAATGTTCTTCTCTGGTTGCTGCAGGGAAGCCCATGGAATGCCACGTCAGCACATACATATGCATATATCACACACACTACATCACACATGCAAAAAAAAGTTTAAAAATTAAAAAAATACAGGCTGGCTGGGCTTGGTGGTGCATGCCTTTAATCCCAATACTTTGGGGGCAGAGGTAAGAGGATTGCTGTGAGTTTGAAGCTACCCTGAGATCATATAGTAAGAGCAAAACCCTATCTTGAAAAAACAAAAGAAAAAATGAGCTGGAGAGATGGATTAGTGGTTAAAGCACTTGCCTGTGAAGCCTAAAGACTCATGTTTGACTCTCCAGGACCCATGTAAGCCAGATGCACAGTGACACAAGTGTGCAAGGTCACACATACACATAAGGGGGTGCACATATCTGCAGTTCAATTGTAGTGACTGGAGCCCTGATGGGCCATTTCTCTCTTACACACACACACATACTCTCTCTTTTACTCTCTCACTCTTGCACACACACAAAAAATGTCAGTCTGTTGGGCTTGCCTCAAACAAACCAAACCAAACCAAACCAAACCAAACCAAACCAAACCAAACCAAACCAAACCTGGAGCTGAGCAGGATGTGGTGGCACACGTCTTTAATCTCAGCAGAGGTAGGAAGATTGCCGTGAGTTCAAGGCCACCCCAAGACTACATAGTGAATTCCAGGTCAGCCTGGGCTAGAGCGAGACCCTACCTCAAAAAAAAAAAAATTTAAAAACTAGGAGTGACCACGTGCCTGCCAGTCCATCTCTGATTCCCTGCGCTCGTAGTGGGGTTTGCGGTCCCCCAACCTCTTCAGAATGCCCTGGTTTTCCATGGTGATTTTCACTAGCTCGCGGTTCCTTGCTTCTCTGTTTAAGCTGAAAAACATAGAACAAGGGTCAGGGTGAGGAAGAAAAATGCTTCTCCTGGACAGGACTGGAGGATGACAGGAGGGCTGGATGCCGCGGGAGTAAGGTACCATGGTGTACTCTGGGAAACATGGACAACATTTGCAGTTTTACATCAACCCCACTACCCACTAGAAGGTTCTACGTTATTGGTATGGGATGGAGCTTGGGTCTCTGCATTTTGTAAACATTCCCCAAGAACTATGATGTAAAATCAGGATTCAGGGAGAATGGCTAGAGAGAGGGCTCAGTGGTTAAAGACGCCTGCTTTGCAAGCCTGATAGTCTGGGTTCGATTCTCCAGGACCCATGTAAAGCCAGATGCACAAAGTGGCACATGCATTTGGCATTCATTTGCAGTGGCAAGAGGCCTTGATGCACCCATTCTTTCTCTCTTTCTGCTTGCAAATAAATAAATAAATAAGCAAATAAATATATTTTTTAAAGGCCAGTCTGTACTAGTGCAGACTCTTGTCTTTAAAAAAACCCCAAAAAACAGAAGCCGGGTGTGGTGGCGCACGCCTTTAATCCCAGCACTTGGGAGTCAGAGGTAGGAGGATTGCCGTGAGTTCAAGGCCACCCTGAGAGGACATAGTGAATTGCAGGTCAGCCTGGGCCAGAGTTAGACCCCACCTTGAAAAACAAAAACAAAACAAAACAAAACAAAACAAAACAAAACAAAACAAAAAAGCAGGGTTGGAAGCTCTAGTTTTCTATGGAGAAGCAACAAATGCCAGTTCATCTCACACCCCTTGGCTTTCAGGGTTTTGTTTTGGGTTCTGTTTTTTCAGATATACCAGTAGACAAGAAAGGAATTTTCTTCTCATTCTCTCAAATATATTTCCCCTGCAAACACTTCTGTAGGCCTGACCACGTTGCATTAGTATTACATAAGTGTTTCCTCTGAGACCGTGAGTCTGTACATTATTTCATCTCTCTATTCCTGGTGCCTAAGCACATTGTCGTTAAGCCAGGAATATTTGTGGAACTGATTACACAAGTGCCATAGTCTTGGTGACGGTGCTATATCTGATGTCTGTATACTTTCCAGATTCATATGCTGAAATCCTGACTCCTGAAGTGATGTCATTAAAAGGTAGGGTTTTGGGGATGGAGTTAGTGCCCTCATAAAAAGAAGTCTGAGGGGGCTGGAGAGATGGCTTAGTGGTTAAGGCATTTGTCTGCAAAGCCATAGGACCTCGGTTCAATTCCCCAGGACCCACGTAAGACAGATGCACAAGGTGGCCTATGTGTCTGGAGTTTGTTCTCAGTGGCTGCAAGCCATGGCGTGCCCATTCTTTCTCTTCCTCTTTTCCTCTCTTACTCTCTCAAATAAGTAAGTAAATAAATAAAAATAAATAAAAAGAAGTCTGGCAGGAGCAGCTGGAGAGATTGCTTGGCAGTTAAGGCGTTTGCCTGCAAAGCCAAAGGATCCCAATTCAATTCTCCAGGATCCATGTAAGCCAGATGCACAAGGGGGCACATGCCTCTGGAGTTCGTTTGCAGTGGCTGGAGGCCCTGGTGCACCCATTCTCTCTCTCTCTCTCTCTCTTTCTCTCTCTCAAATAAATAAATAAATAAATAAATAATAAATAATATATTTTAAAAGTCTGAGGGGCTGGGCATGGTGGCGTGTGCCTTTAATCCCAGCACTTGGGAGACCAAGGTAGGAGGATGGGTGCCTGCCAGTCCATCTCTGATTCCCTGCGCTCGTAGTGGGGTTTGCGGTCCCCCAACCTCTTCAGAATGCCCTGGTTTTCCATGGTGATTTTCACTAGCTCGC